>CM062819.1:588617613-588989491 GCA_031772625.1 Pinus tabuliformis | reverse complement strand
TACATTGAGTTACACGGGCCTCTTGTTATAATTTTAGTCAGTTAGCTACCTCATATCCTAACTCTTTTTCAGTTGCACGGTCAGATATGATAATGGCACCGAGTTACTAACTTCATTAAATCAGTCGACGTCCACTTATATTTCCGATCGTATACATGAATGGAGACGTCGAAGGCAATTAGGTGAAAGTTTTTTATCCCGGACCAAATCTTAGCTGAATGGTTTGTTAAATCATTATTACCGAAGATTATACTGAAGACTAGCTAAGGCCGAGTAGTTACTGAGGAGCAAGTGATTGCTCAAGCGCAGTACCTTGACTTAGTTTACACTCAGTCAGGTACGTTACACGAAAAATCCCAGATCTTCCAAAGTCAAATCAAATCGCTGCTGCTCCTTCGGGATCTCATGCTGCTGATGGCATGATTGGTACGGTGAATACTAAAAGCAAGAAGAAGTCTTCAAAGAATTCTTCGCCCATTATAACCTTACCAGACTCCCCGACAGAGAATCTTCTGCTGAAGTTTCCGCTGATATTCACGCTGTAGATCATCTACGGCTAAATCAAAAAACGTGGGAAGAAGAAAGGTAAGAAGAAGAATAAAGCAGACAAGACTCCAAAGGAGAAAACAGAAAAGTCGGAAACCAATGAAGAAAAGCACAAACCTCGATATCCTTGTTCTTATTGGAGAAGAATCATTTTACAAGAGATTGCCCTCATCGGGCCGAGGTTGTGAAGATCGTCAAGGGTTCCCCCACTCCTGCTGTTTGAAAGATCCATTTCCAAAGCAGGAGAGTAAGATGATAGTTCCCTCGAGTGCCAGTGAAGAACCCATATTGATGATGTCTCATGTAAGGATTGCGACTCGATCGCAAGATTATGGAGAGTAAAAGTCCTGTTGATGTAATCGAAAGAAACAGAACTTTTCATTCTAATCCATCAACCTCAGCTCCCGGTTCCGATCCACTACAGATCGAGAAACCTAACCCTGACTTAGTAATCAAACCGCCCGCCAAGGTTGTACTTCGAAGGTCTGCTTTCAATCCACATGCAGAGCGGCTCAGAATTACAACATTGTTGAGGATTTAGCTGTTTCACCTCAGCAAGTCGCTTTGGAAGTGCTGCAATCATGCCCAGCACAACGCAAATTACTTTTGTCGGCTATAGGAGCTGTTGATGTTCAGGACCAACCTAATGATCTTTGATCTAGAAATAGTACACCGCGTTTACCTCATCAAATGGCTTTCCAGATTCCAGGATAGTCAAAAACAGGCCTATTCATCGACTGTAATTGAGGAGGGAGCTTCCACGTGTATTATGTCGATACAGTGCTGGAGATCGCTTGGTTCTCCTTCACTAAATCAATCCCTGACCATTCTTAAGGCCTTTGATGCTGTGGGTTCCATCCGTTTGGCATTCTACAGGATTTGCCTATAGGGGTTGAAGGAAAAAACCGTTAGTCTGGATGTGGAGGGGATGCCCCTCTAGACTACAACCTTCTTTTGGGTCGAAGTTGGTCTTACGCTATGACAACGGTCCATTTCATCGTCTTCAGAGTAATAAAGTTTCCACATAATGGCAAGATCGTAACCATAGACCAGCTGGCTTACTTTTCATCTGACCCAGCCTCTTCAAGAGTATCCAGCATGTCGGTAAAACGACTATCCCTTACAAGGATTTGGCGTAGGATTAGTTAAGGATCCGGTTTACTGGGAACTTTTTCCTTTTCCTCCAATCAACGCTGTCTGTCTTCATTTGCATCTATTCATATGAATACTTCAGACACCATTGTTTATGACGATCCTTGGATCGTTCCTTCTGAATCGGAGATAGACTCATTTGGTGACGCAATGCCTTTGAGTCCATATGAAATTGCCTATGAAGCCGTGTAATCTTTTACCGACCCGAGTTCAACCAGAATTGACCAAATGAATGTGGTCCATGAGGAATCACTTTTCGCGTCAACCTCGGAATTAATAACGTTTCCCGAAGTTGTGTCATCTGATGAACAACTTTGTGAAGTCCTGTGCGTAAACGATTTACCATGGGAAGATCTCCATCATAGATCTTCGTTTTTACCTAGATGAATCGTTTTGAAAACGATTTCTCATCAATATTTACAGCTGAATATATCAAAGAAGCTCAGATCCAATGAACCATCCTGATTCAGAGCTGAATTGGGAAACATTCTCGCACTTTTATCCCATTGACATTTCAGTCAACCCGGAATTGTTGAGCACATTCATATATTGCCTCGTGTTCAGATGACGAAATTCAGACATACAAGGCCCTATTTCAAGAATTTCGCGACGTGTTTGCCTGGTCTTACGAGGAAATGCCAGGAATTGATCCCGCGATTGTTGTCCATGAGATCAAACTTACCCGACGCTAAACCCTCCGGCAACGTTTCGTCAGATTCACCCACGAAAAGCGCTGCAATTAAAGCAGAAGATAGAGCTGTTGAAAGCAGGTCATTTATCCGATCCCGTTAACTTTGTATCGAATATTGTTCCATTAACAAAAAACAGGAACAATAAAATATGTATCGACTATAGGATATCAATCGTGCTTGTCCCAAAAAACTACCCACACCCTAATATAGATCAAATAATTGATGATTGTGCCGGCATAAATATTTTCCTTTATGGACGGTTTTTTCCGGTTACAATCAAATCAAATTCTACCTGCCGATCATCCAAAAACGGCTTTATTTGTCCATGGGACATTTGCTTATTGCAAATTACCTTTGGGCTTAAGAATGCCGGAGCCACTTTTCAAAGGGCGATGTCTTATGCGTTTCATGACATCAAATACATACAACCGTCTCGATGATTTGCCGCTCACTCCATTGCATCGCTGATCACCTTGTCCATTTTTACGAGCAATCTTCATGAGGTAGGCATTATCGGATTCGGTTGAACCACACAAATGTGTTCTCTGTATAGAAGTGGGACGATTGCTAGGATTTGTAGTCTCAAAAGCCCATCTGCGTCGATCCCCGAAGGTAAAGCTATCATCAAATTGCCTCCTCCTTCGAGTCTTTGCCAACTCCAAAGTTTGCAGGGAAAGCAAACTTTTTACGCCGATTCATTCCTAACTACGCCGAGATTACCAAGGGTTTTACCCGTTGTTGAAACAAACACTCAATTCTCTTGGGATGAGATCTCAGAAATCTTTTGATGCGCTCAAGCACGCGTTGACCCATGCACCGTTGCTGCATCCTCCCAACTACAACAGGATTACTTTTTGTACCTCACGCTGCCCATTTCCCCCATTGGCATGGTCTTAGTTCAGGAAGATGAATTCGGAATGGAACAAGTGATATATACCTTAGTCAGACCTAAAATCCAACTGAGCTCAAATATTCACATGGTTGAAGAAATTGGCATTGGCAGCCGTTCAAGCTGTCCAACGTTTTCGTCACTACATTACTCCGTTAAAACTACCGTCATTTCGGATTGCAACCCTATGATCTACATTTTAACTAAACAATTGGTAGGGAGAAAGTACTCCAAATGGATTGTTATCCTGCAGGAGTTCGACTTGGAATTTGAAAAATCTAAGTCTCAAAATCTTTAGTTTTTGCCGAGTTAATGTGACTTCTCGTGTGCTGACACAGAAACTGTGGCAGAGGAACCCATTGCGGACGAATCTTTGTTTCTCATCAGCACTTTAGATCCGTGGTATGGGATATAATCGTCTATCTCCAGACCCAATCCTTTCGGCCCGAAGTTTCAAAGTCGGAACGTCGGAAAATTCGATTTCAGTCCCAACAGTACAAAATTCTTGGAGATACTCTTTATCGCCGTGGGGCAAACTTGGTTTTTCGCCGTTGCTTAACTCATGAGGAAGCTGAAATGGTTTTGAATGACTGTCACTCTGGAGCGTGTGGCGGTCATATGTCTGGGTATGCCACAACCCAAAAGATATTGTGCGCTGGCTACTTCTGGCCGTCCTTATTTAAAGACTGTATTATTGCGGTCCGGAAATGCCACAACTGTCAAGTGTTTGATCGCAAGATGTGCGCACCACCTGCTCCTCTCCACCCTATAATTGCCGCTGGTCCTTTTGCTAAATGTATCGATTTTATTACATGTAACCCTCACTCAGCTGGGGGGCAATCGTATATCATCCTTGCGGTTGATTATTTTACTAAGTGGGCCGAGGCGATGCCTACATTCGAGGTAGATGGCAAGACAACTGCAATTTTCGTATTCAATCACATTATTTCTAGGTTTGGTGTCCCACAAGTGATAATCACTGACCATGGGCCCATTTTTGAAACGTTATGATGACAAACTTACAGGCCAGCTTGGTTTTGCGTCACGATAGCTCAACTCCTTATTATCCACGAGCAAATGGTCTGGTTGAGTCCATCAACAAATTTTAGTTATCATGATCCGACGAATCATTGGTATTCATCGATCGAATTGGCACAACATGTTATTTTCCGCCTTTTGGGCGTACCGAACCTCAGTGAAAATCGAACAGGGTTCACTCCTTTCCAACTAGTTTAGTTTGGAAGCTGTGCTGCCCATTGAATGCGAAATGCCATCACTTCAAAGGTTGTCGAATTACTTCCAGCTACTTCCGAAGAGGAGACGCTTTATTATACTTAGCTCAATTAGATGAGACTCGACGTGATGCTACATTGGCAATAGAGACTCACGCAAAACATATGAAAGCTCAGTATGATCGAAATGTGACCCCGCGAAATTTTTCGGAAGGAGACCTAGTGTTATTATATGATCAAGCCAACGATAAATTACTGCTGAAAATTCGTTCCTATGTGGCATGGGCCCTACATTGTCAAGCGTAAGTAGCAAAAGGGCCTATGAGCTGGTAGATTTTGACAGGGACTCTTTGGTAAACCAGAAATGGACTTTACCTAAAGAGGTATTATGCTTAAATGATGGTATGAGATTTTAGTTATTAGATTTTTCTTTCTAGCTGGTGTTTTGTTAGTATAGACATGTGCTTAGCTTAGAGAGTGTGTTTTTCGTCGTTTTCTGGCTATCTTGGTTTTACTCTGTATAGTCAGATGTCGACCCTCTCAAACGTACATTGATTCGCTGATGGTGCTTGTCGTAGTACACGGAATATCTCTTCCGCAGCTTGGGTTATCTATTCGCCCTCTCGAGTTTAGTTTCTATGCATGGGGTGAGCCCTCGTCAAACAAAAAACAACATTGCAGAATACAGTGCAGTGATTGAATTATTGTCCTGAATCTATTTCGTTTGGGATTCGGAGTTTGATAGTGAGGTTAGATTCTGAACTCGTTGTATTACAGCTTAATAGAGTGTATGCCATTAGTAATCTAGTGTTATCAAGGTATTTTGAGAGTGCGTCTACATGTAAATTTAAAAACATTTCATCACACATGTTTAAAAGATAAGCCGTAATAAGATATATATAGATAGGAGTTGTCAAAAATACATCGTCTTCGATCATAGGTTGAAAAACACCTTATGATCGGCAAAAATGATAAGTACAAAAACCAAAATGTCACACGTTCTACAAAAGTGTCCATCCAATCACTGGTGATGCTCTCTATACGACACTACTGCACGCGCCACCCTACACAAGAACCTCCTAAAAGTCCTGGACTGTGATGACATAGCGCTGAAGCCTGATAGGAATATCATCTATAGTAGTCTCTGGTATGTCTGCCGTGAGACACTCTAGGTCTTGTTCCAACTCAGCTAAGGTCTCTGCAGCCGCGTCCTGTGGGGCCGGTGTCGGTGCAACTGGTACTCTCCTCTCGAAAGGCCGGAGATTGGCTGGACGCTGTGGGCCTACATCTGCATTTTGAAAATTGTCACTGTCAGTTTTGAGACGATATAAAAACAAAAAAAATAGATAATTTAAAAACTTGTGAAAAAATGAAGTACCTGTGTCATCCCACGTTCTCCCGGGAGAATCATGTCCGGATCTCCACGAAAATCAACTCCGGCATAAGGAAAATCCTGTGTCGAGAAGATCTGGTTCTCCAACCAGTGAAAATACTCCGTCTAAATCGGACAACCTCCGTGCCCTCGTCAGGATGACAGGCCGTCACCGCAACCCATCGCGTCAACTTAGGCTCTCGGGGAGGCCCAACCTCAACAGTGAGCTGCTGTGGGATCACATCGGGACCCTCTCTAGGGCAAAACTCACAACTAAAGGCCCATAACCAAAAGTCTTCAGCTGTCCGTTTTTGGTCCTAGTCAGTTGGCCCTTTAAGTTGGCCAACACAGCATCGCACCAGTTGAAAATGGTGCCCCGATAGCAGTCAATCGCCATCCGCATCTGGGATCTAGTGGCAATGTGCAAAGCGGCAGCCCCGCAAAGTCTGTAACTGTAAAGGCAATACCATAAGTTCAGGTCGGATATCTTTTTAATCTCTATCCCCTTATCCTGGTTCTGATTATTGGACCACTCTAGTCGGAGAGACTAGCAATGGACTGGCCACCCGCCTAGTCCCAGACAGAGTCAATTGTTCGCCCCCTCTTGGGCAAACCAGTGAGAAAGTAAATATCTGAGGGCTCTATCTCGAGCTGATGCCCTCCAATGTAAAAGCACTGATCCTGAACGTTCCACCTTTCAACCAGCCACTCTAGAAAGCGCACCTGGCCCTCATGCCAGGTATGGCCCAGTATTTGTAAAGGCCGCATGCCTTCAAAGCATCAATGGAAGGTTGGGATTAATGGCAGCCAAATAAATATCAACATCTTCGTGTTCTCTCTCGTGCCAATCAAGCATGGTGGGCAATCTACACACCATAAAACATCTGTTAGAGTCCATAAATTTAAAAAATTTTGGTTCATTTTGGAAAATGGAGATTTGAAATCCTCTCCGCGGTGTACGCAACCAGCCCCCTTTAGAGATAGAGCGTCTGTACGCAGGTTCTCTTAAGGCAAGCTGCGTACGCCCAGCATTTTCCCAACTGAGAAAATGTCGGGTACGCAGTCACCAATGGAGCACACGCGTACCCCGAAAAAGCGGACCTTGAAACCCCAAGGCCTCCAAAAAATGAAACTAAAGCTAAAAACAAATTCTAAATGATGGAAATGCAAGGGAGGATGTTGTAGAATACCTGATGAGACGACATTCGGTCCGACGGTCGGATTCTCCGCAATGTCCACGGGAAGTTTCTTGCCAAAAGCCCTTTTTCTCTCCTCAACAGTAAAATGGTAAAAGCCCTTTTTATAGGTTTTTTGGGTAAATAAATGCTGAATTTGTTTATTTTCCACCATGAAAAGGTATTTTTTCAAAGTATTTTATCTATCTTAAACAGGTATGAGTAATGTGTTGGTTTTTTGTGCAGGATAAAGGGTTTTCAGGGAAAATTTCATTTTTCACAAACAAAAACATCAGAGTCATCTTTTAAGCCCTTTTCTGACTCCTAAAACATGAAAAGATTGCCGAGCGTTTCTTTTACACTCGTTAAAACGGAATTAAAAGACGGTCCCCTTATAGCCCTTTTCTGACCGTAAAAATAGGAAAAGATTGCTGGATTTTTGTCGTTTCAAATTCGATACTGGAAATAAAACGACGTGTCCTTGATCGCTTTTTACTTTTCAGGTCAAAGACACTAATCATGAATGTACTCCTTGGTCGCAAGATCAAGCGGTTCTCTCAAGTATTATTTTATACTTTTTCGGGCTTGGGAGACACAAATTTACGAAAAAGTTCAACCCTGGAGTCTTCTTAAGTTTTTTCAGACTCTCTAAAATTGAAAAACGCTGAGTTTCTCCTATACTGGACTTGTTAAAATTTCACAGTAAAGGACCTGTTCGATTACAAACAGGAACGGACCACTCCTTCTTAGGGTTCGAATATAAACTAAGTTGGACTCATCCGAAGGATGAGCTTATAATCAAGCATATGTTATCCTCCTCAAGCTTGTAAAAAATAAAGAGGTACTTGCCAGCAATGGTTGGGGAAAAGAGAGGAAAATGAGCCTATTTGTTATCCTTTGTCTCAGAAGAAGCCTTATCACCACTCTTGAACACGACACTTTCCATTCACCTGGGTTGGGAAATCCTTTGCCTCACAGTTGATCAAACCACATTGAAAATCTTCAACCAGTTCCGGGTATTAACTCTGGGTCAATTGTCACCAAACCATCTGTCGTGTCGTTATGTGTTCAAGAGGTCACTATAAATAACCATTCATCTGCAAAATACCCATCATCCATCTCGACCATCCCTGAGTCAGTCCTTACAGCTACATTTCTTCAACTTGATCTATGATTTCGTGATGTGGGCTTGCCTGCAACGGGTCGCTTTCTATCGACATCAGCACATTATCTAGAAAGATGACCTAGAAATCGTCAGTACCTTGAAATCTGCATGCATCAATGGCAGGTTTCTCGCCTTTGACGACGGTTTACATCATTGACTTTCGATCAAAGGATTCCGTGAAATGTTCAACATCAACTCATTCATTCACATCTCATGGATTGTACTGGGTACTTCGAGAACCATTGACATCACTGGTGGTCTCTCTCACACTTGTTAACATTTTACATCATTGACTGGTAATCAAGTGGTTTCTACCATGTTTGACATCAACTCATTTATTCGCATGGATAGAATCGTACTATTTCGGGAAGTAGAAATGAAGACCCTGGATCTAGTTTCCACCATCCAGCTGCGAGGAGTTTTGTATTCATTGTATAGTAGACCAACTATAAACAGATGGTTGCGTCCATACTGTGTCTACACAAGTCTATGATTATGATGTACTGTGAAATCATTCTTGTATCAGAGCAGTAGTTAGTTTGTTAGTTAAAGTTTTTAATATGAGTATGGGAATGCCTACCTCAGTGATGATATGATCTTACATATGTATTTTGTGTTGAATACTTGCAGGTTCCGACTGGGCTCTCCACAAGATAATCCTTGAAATGATAAAGTACTTCACCCTTCCTAGATGATATGAAACCCTAATCTACTACAGGCTTCGCACTTTAGGGGCAATCTGTTACACTAAAATTTGTCACCATGACTATTTGCAGTTAGTATGGCTCCATCAACTGTCATACTATCCTCCTTGGCAAGTCTTATACCTCTGCTCTTCATGTCAAACTCCAAGAAAGAGAGAAAGTCTTTAAAAATCAAATAACTCTGGGTACGTAGTTTCTCTTAGCCTTACCTGCGTGTACGCACCTCAAGTTCACAATACCTGCGTACTTGTACGCTCTGTCTGTAAAGGGGTGGGTGCGTACTCCTGTAAAGGTCAAAAGGCGCAAGTTTCACTTCAAAAACTTTACTTGTGGTCATTTCTAGAGCATTCTAGAAGTTTGTTTGACGTGTATTGAGCGCCTCCAGATGGTTCATGTATCCCTATGAAAGATGAACTTATCCCATCAAGAGGGGAGCTATCCCATTCAAAGAGGGGCTTATCCCATTGATGGTGGACCTGATTAACTTCCTCTAAAGCACTATAAATACAGGCATTGGGCCAGAGGGAGGGGAGATTGAAAGCTGAACATTCCTAAGGGTAGATGCTGCTGGAATTAGGACTCCCTTATAGAGCTTGAGAGGAGAGATTCCCATCCTTTCCTAGCCTTATTTGGAAGTGGGTGAGCTGATCAAAGTAAAGGAAAACTCTTGCTGGTACCCTAGGAGGGACCTGCACAACACCAAGGCTCAGGTTGTAATGGTTTCCTTTGTTTCCACTTAATACAATTAAGCTCACTTTTCTCAACAGATTGTAATACATGATTTGTTTCATATACTCCTTGGTCTGTATGATGAATATGTTTTATTTTATAAGTTTTTCAGGTGCTATTTAATCTTTTGGCTTGTTAGTGAATGCAGGTTTCGAAGAGAAGGAGGATCTCATCCAGATCGACGAGGCTGGACTACTACAAAGCGTTGGACTAAAGGTATGTTATAAACACCTGATTACTTGTATTCTAAATGCATATTTAGAGAAAGGTAGTGTTTACTTGTCTTGTTTGTCACTAGAAAGCCTTAGCTTCTAGGGAGGTCGGTTTTGTCCGCAAAATTGACTCTTTCCACATGACACAAACATATGTTTTTGAAAGATGGGAAAGGGGACACATGACTGATGCAAGGAGCAAAGATCAAATGGAACAATGTATTAGCTACACTAGTTGTTGTTAGGGGTTTTCGATTGAAGAGATATCTAGAAGGAATTTTCTGGTATGGATCTTCTAATAATTCTTACTTTCCTTCTTATTTTCATTTATCTTTTTGATATTTGACATTCAAGTTATAACTTTGTATTACTAGCCAAAACCCTCACTTTAAACTACAATGCTTTATATATACAAGTGAGACCCTAGGGCTAATGAAGGTTAATATAAACATAAGGGATAATCGAAGAGTGATATATAGTGTAACCTTATTATCTTATTCACACGTAGGCCAATTGTTCTCTGACATAGAGGGAAATGCATAAAAGAAACTAATTCCAGTGAATGATAATAATTTCAAAGTGTTTTAGACTTCGGATTAATATGGTTTGTGATATCTCATGACCTATATTGCAGATTTATGCAAGGAAATAAAAAGGATGGGATTTCTTATTTATTTTTGAGAGTGGTTGAAAGGAAACAATAATGTTTAAACTAGAATGATGACTATGGGGTTTGTTGTCGCACAGAATGTTTAGGCATTGCGACAACAGCTTAGATAGGGGGTTGTCACCCTAATACCCAATCTCTCCATTTAAGCTGTCTCTCTACAACAGGCTAAGGGGGGTAGATCCTACAAAAATGGAATGAAGAAGAACTAGTTGGAAACCAGCCAGTTCGGGAGACACAGTGAAGCGACCAAGTACTTGATTTAGATTTAGCAAGACTTATAGGATTTGATTATATTTTAAGCAATTGATGCCAATGCATTATGGAGTCAACTATCTTGCTAGGAGATTTAGGACCAAGTAATTGATTTGCAACTGCTGCTTGGATGAATGACTATCTTATATGAAGTGCAGACCCTAAAGCTAATATGAGATGCAAGAATCTTGGTTAATTTTAATTAAATGCCTATCTAAGTTTTAACCCTTCAATCCTTTCTATATTGAGCCTGATTTCATAGTAATTGGCAGAAAGAAGATAAGGTGAAGCACACTAAGGTGTGATTAACGATACCTCTCCTGAAAATCTAACATGCCCTATGCCTCCAGCGCTGCAGAGAGTTGTGGCTCTGACACTTGCAAGGTCACCATTTTAAGTACTATTAAAAGAAGGCCTTTGAAGCAAAGATGGATGGATACCTATCTCTCTATCCACCAAGCTTATGCTTGGAAATAAATTTTAGTTATGCAGAACTAACTTAATAAGCAAATGCACAAGATGATTAGAAGATGAGATGAAGTTAGATTCAAGGATAAAAATGCTTATGCTATGATTGATTCAGAGTTATATATCAAAGCCCTTAATTGTCAAAATGAATGCTCACTTCACTAGACAAAGATTGAAAGAAACTTCTTATAAATATCATAATTCAACCACAAGCTTACTTCAAATCTTCTAGATTCTTTTAAATGTAATTATAGCTCAAAGAGAACAAAAACATCTTCACAAATTAATATCAAATGCTCGAAAAGTACTCAGTTTATGAAACAAAAGATATACATTTTATCACAATTCAATGACAGAGTACTTAATTTCATAAACTAGTTTTTAGGATAACAGTAAGAAAAGCTTTATGACAACAACAATATGATAATGAAAATAGTAAGCTATCAATGATATCTTTATGTCAAAAATGTAACGAAAATTTTCCAAACTTGCCCATGTGAATTATCAAATATTTTCAGCGTGTTATGATGTGATTTCCATAATTATATTAGATCTGATATACTTATTACAACCAACAATTAAAACATGAAATAAGCCTAATGATGAATGCCCAACTCAAGAAACTAATTCCTTAATGTATTATACAACTTAGGAACTGATTTTAGGCCCAAATGAAATTTTTCCATTGTTATATCTCAGACTTTAGAAACAGAATTATTCAGAGATAACAGTCACCAAAAATGTAGGTCTAGGCCAAACTTTTGATACACATCAAACATAAATGACTTATTAATGTATTTAACAATTTTTTTAGTTAATTTCAACCTGCTTAGATGTGTTTTTCACCACTATTAGAAAGGTATATGACTAATGTAGCAAACAGTAAGAAAAAAGATGGTTTAGAGATCAAAACCTTAGGCCCTAGGCCTTGAAGATCACTTGCCCGAGTTGCCAAAAAAAATAAATAATAATACTTGAAACATAAATTTTTACCAAATTTTCTGCAAAAACCCACCAATAATTAGCTTTACAAAATTAAATATTCAAATCAGAAATGGAGCAAGGGGAATCTAGGGCCAATGAGAGCTAGCACAGGGCCAATAGAACTAGCGTTGGGCTAGGAGAAGGCAGATCTGGGCTTAGGAGCCCCAAAACTTGAAACCTTTGTTTTGAAAAAAATATTCTACTTCAAATCTTCAGATTTATTGAAAAATCTTTAATGGCAGGATTGCAAAATTATTTGGGACAAGATATTTCTCTCCAGGGCCTAGATCTGTCTCAAAACCTCCAGATCTACTTGAAAAAATCTCAAACCTGAAGATTTACTTTGCTGATTTCCCAGATCTATTCCTGCAAACAATCTTTGAACCTAGATCTTGCCCTCCAGGGTCTAGATCTAGCTCAGATCTAAATATTTTCTTGGCTGATTTCTCAGATCTATTCCTGCATAAGTGAAAATAGAAAAAACCAATACCCAATACGTACAAAAATAGAGAAAATCCCAGAAACACAAGTGTTAAAATTTAAAATTATGTTACAAAATTTCAGATCTACACAAGTAAATAACAAATCTATACAAACAATTTATAGATCTATTAGATTTGAGGAGTATGAGTCCAACTCCGCTCCAGATATAATAATCTAAGGTTCTTAATAGCTAGATCTATCAAAATTTCCACAAAATATTGGTGCAAAGATGATTCAAACCATGCTTTTAGGATCCTTGTTTGATTTTGACTTGAAATGTCCCTTGGATTGCTTGGAGACCTAAATGGCCTTCTCTTTTGCCACAACATTCCTCCAAATTTCCCTTTACATGATCCAATGGATAGAAAGGGTGGATGACACTCCTTGTTTGGGTCCATTTGCCTGCTTTTTGTGTTGTTTAAGGCTTGAAATTTCCTGACCATGAGTTGTCCTTACTCCATGATGTGTCCTTGACTTTCTTTGACATCTTGCTTACTCAACACATTTTCCATGTTACCTCTTTTAACCTCATGCTTGCGCTAAAAGTAGAAGTCGCCTAATTTTGAAGGTACCTCAAAGTCACAAATGGGACATTAAAGTGGGCGTTAAGAGTGCCTTGACTTGGAGCTGACTACTCTTGACTTGGAGGTCACAAGAGATCTTTTCATTGCCTTGGAGGATCTGGGTCACTGCATTAGTGAGCCCAAATGCACTGCGAACTGTGAGACTTCCATGAAGAATGATGGCCATAACCAAAGGGGTGTGCATACATATGGATATGGTTGATTTGGGGAACAAAGTGTGCATTGAGATAATGGGAAAGTTAGGGGAAAAGTACAATAAATGATCACCTTTATATGGCTACTCAACAATTGCTCCCATAAATCACCAGTCATAGTAGATCCACCTCTTGATGCTCACATATCACCGTAGGAGATAAGAATGTTGCATGATGCTTTCTTTTCCATACTATTCTTCTCTTTTCCTTACCTATCGAATGATAATGAAATCCTTTCCTTCTAGTACTAACCTTTCTCTAGTGGCTCTTGGATTATACTAGCCTCATAAGGTTTCCATAATTAATATGCTCTACCAAGTTGAGTGATGCTTTGTTTTTGGGAGAGACCATCGTGAGAGAAACCTAGGCCTTTGTTAATAGCACTACACCCCCATTCATACTTTTACTCATGAACCCTTTCTCCTATATCCTCTCTCTTTGTTTCTTTTGCTTGCCCCTTTCCTAGGCTACATCACCACTAATGGGTCTTTGTAGGTCGTCTTCTCAGGTAGGGCTCGACCTGAGATGGCTTCTCCTTAGATGGGACCAATCACCATGCCTCTCCTTTGCTTATTAGGGACTTTGGTCTTGGTTGTTGCATCCTATAGACTGCAACTATGGGATCACATTTCCAACCATTTCTCCAATGATTGTTTCCACTCGTCTATTGCATTCCCCAATTCAACACTAGGATTGTCAACTTTTTCTTCTTTCCTTCACTATTTGTGCTACGAAATTGTCAATTCTCACCTCTTTCATTTTCTATCTCAACTAGTGTTTCCACCTCTTACTTCTTGGCTTTAGTTGTTCATCTCTATTGTTGTCCCATCTTGCACATTTGGTTTAGTTTTTTGGTCTTGGCTTCAGTAACTTTGCCACTAGTTCATCCCTACCTTTGTCGCCTCTCCTTCCTTCTCCTCTTCTTGCCTTCACTCGCTTCTCTATTGTTATCGCCTTCTTGTGTGCGGCAAGCCATTTACATTTGTTTTTCGTTGTGTTACGACAATCTAGCAGTCCCTAAGGAGGGAAAGCCTATGGGTCAAAGAGCTAGACTAAGTGATAGCAATGGGACTATGTCCCATTGTCATCGCAACCAGTGTCCCCTATTCTTTATGAAGTTTCACCGATGGGAGGAGTCCTGATAGATAAACAATCATCTTTAATTGATGTGCTAGGGTTTGAGGTACTAGGTGATGAGGTAGGACTTCTTAATGGAAGCTCTACGTGATAATATGGCACTTCAAAAGGGTTTTCAATCCCTATAAGAGACCTAGAAGAAACTTGCACGAGATCTAGATTTTTTTGAATTATTGTGGTTAAAGGTACTCTCGAGATCAAGGCAAGGAGAAGAAAGGGATTCTTATGATTTATTCCAATGAATACTAAGCTCATACAACCCTCGAAGAAGTCCCCAAGTCAAGGAAATGCAAACTAGGGTTTCCCTTCTAGGGCACACCTTGAGAAAGAGTTTTTATGGATGAAAACACAAGGGATGCTTGTAAAACTTTGAGGTCTTGTAGCTAAGACCCTAACCTTCAAGTCTATGATCTTGAAATCCACCCTTTCACTCTCTAGAGAATTTCGGTCTATGCCCTAACCTAGCTTTCCAAGAAGAGGGGACCAGAACTTTGGAAGAAGAAAATATGGAGAAAGAAGGATGTCACGAAATGGCTTGGACCAGTGCCTTCTCCTTTGGGCTTATGGAGTCCTAGATGCTTCAGATTTGCCATAATCATCTTTAAGGAGGTCAAGAATTGATGCCCTAGCTACCAACCCTCAACAATTACTGACTCAAAATTTATGGAGTTTTATGGAGGAAAAACAAAATTTTATCCACTAGGAACATTCATCACATGTCATACTATGAGTAACATGTGCAATTGCCAACCAAATTAGCTTTCAAAATAAATATTCAACATTTACGGCACAATATAGCATTAATCTAGTTGCAACTATTCCATACATTAGAATTTTTCAAAGATTAAACTTCAAGAAGAGGCACTTACAAGATGACAATATGTTATATCCATCCACAAATCAAGAGATAGCTCCAAAGAAAATTGAATTTCAGCTCCAAATATCAAAATGCATCCAAGACATCCAATAGCTAATCCAAAGAAAAAATGTGGATTTGCGAAGAAGGACGAAATTCCCAAGTGTGATGATGATCCAATACAATTGAAGTTGAGTTTTGTTTATATGAGACCTAGTAGGTCAAATTATTAGCCCAAGTGCCCTAACATTATAAAAATGTGCAAAATACATGCCTTGGTCACAAGCTGACCAAGTACCTTTTTCAAATTATGAAATAATCATCCGACTATTAGCTGAATTGATGATGTCATGTTGATGTGAGGCCATTGGAGGGCCACGTTGAGTCCTCTTGGTGCCAAAGTGTGTGAGAGGGCTCCATAAATCATGAACAAGGGGACAAGCCCTTAGTCTCCATGGAAGTCATCATGTGGGGCCACACGTTGAGACTTGATAGTGGGCTTCACTTCCAAATTTATTGTTACCGCCCTAGGTAGGAGTGGGTAATAAACAACCATATTTGGTGTTTCCAGTCCTTAAGGGGAAAGACAGGTCCCTGGTACATCCTTTAATTGATAGGTTTCATGTGAATGATGATGAATGGACTGGGAGACAAGGGTCTCTAGGCCAAATGCCATGGGTTCAAGGATGGCAATGACGAGGAATGTCCACATATTTGGGTGTATAGATGTAGGAGGGAGAAATTGTGGATACATGAGTTACCCAGTCCTTTGATTTTCCACCGTTCTTTAATTTCCTTTTTCCTTTTCTTGATTTTTCTTTGAGTTACCCAGTCAGAGCTCCAGGGAATAAGAGGATGATGTGAATGATAAAAGCAATTATTAGCCCCTTAAGGTGGGGCAGTTCATCGCCCACTAGAGGTTGGGACGTGCATGGGTTCCTCAATGATGTGGGAGCACTCATAGGGCCCTAGGAACCAGGGTGATAGCCATAATAAGGGGTAAAGCTCATGCTCAACTTTTGCCCATGTGTTATATTAAATGTTTCGACCATCTTCTGCATTTTATAATATTCTTTTTCTTTTGTTTCTTGGTTTTGCCCATGATATGCTTTTAACATTCTTTTAGTTGCATCAACCTCCGGGGCAACATTTCCAGGCCCAACCTAGACATGTGGACAAGGGGAGGGGGTGTGTCAGCGCCTTGTGGACTTGTTACCACACAATCTAGCAGGGGTCCTAGGAGGGGTTCCTAAGGGACTACTACTAGACCAAGTGACAACAATGGGACAATGACCCACTGTCACCTCAATCAATGTCCCATGCTCTTTACCTTTCAACAATGGGAGGAGTCTCGATATAAAGGAAATCACTTGAATGATAGGATCAATGGCAAGGTATAACCTGATTCCCAAGGCCCATTCAAAGGAGAGGCTCAATTAATGGTTTAAATGCTTAAATAAAAGTTGAAAGACTCCCTAAGAAAGACCTATGAAGGATGACCCTCAGGCTTAGGAATATTCAATAATGATGAATGCCCAAAATCAAAACTTCCAAAATCCCTCACTTGTGATTGATGTGTCTATACTAGGGTTCAAAGTGAGGCAAGGATGGCTCATTCAATGGAAAGATTCAATTAAAATGTGAGATTTGGGGAAAGCTAGGGTGACTTTCCATGAAAAACCCCTTGAGAGAAATACTATAAGAAACCAAGGGTTGAGAGATATACTACGGTAATCGCTCATCCAATTATCAGTTACAGTTAAGAGAAAATGTTTTGAATGATGAACTACAAAGTGAAAACCTTCAAGAAATCCCCAAGTCAAAGCAGCTTCAAGGGTTCCCACTTGGTGTGATAGCTAGGGCATCAATCTATTCAAAATTCCACCGTTGGAATTCATTCAAAATTGGACGATGCCTAGAGGGGACATAAATGAAGAAACTTGTCCAGACGGAATTGAAAATTTTATTCGCCCTAAAATTTCATACCAATCCCTAGAAAATCTCCTTATCCTTAGAGGGACAAAGAAAAGAGGTGAAAGAATGATATTTCGTTAAGTTAATGTGATCACCAGGGATCTAGGACCATTGCCTTGCTATTGAGAAGATTGGAGTCAAAATGATCAAGATTTAGGAACTTTGCTCTTCAAGGAGGCCTAAAGAAGCAACTTCACTACCTATTGGTGCAGCTGCATGGTAACTTTAGACTTTTACACTTGGATGGAAATTATTATGGAGTTTCAAGGATTGAAATGCAAATTATCCCCGAGGAACATTCATTCATTCCTTGTCCAATGAATAACACATGCAAAAATATCCAATAGTTTCAATGATTCCAATCATTCACATTAATTAGGGAACATTATTTCACCATAAGAAAATAATTCCATGCATTAGACATCCATTAAAAAAAATATAACATTATTTTGTACTTACAAGACAAAAGAATATATTCATCCACAATCTTGCCAAAGAGAAGCTCCAAGAGAGATAACAGACATTTTCCGCACATCAAAATGCATTTAATCATCCAAATTCGTTCCACAATTGCAGGTTCGAATTCTTTAGAGAGAGATATCCCAAATCCAAGTGATGATGAATGATAGAGAATGCCTCTCTTATATTTATACAATCCTCTAAGGGATTTGAATGGCCTAATTTAGCCTAATGATGCCCCTAAAATAAAATAATGTGCAAAGTAACAATATTTTTGGTGACAAGCCCACCAAATAGCTCCACAATAAGAGTTGTTGTCACTAAAACTAGCAGGGGTCCAAGGAGGGGATCCTATAGGGCAACCACTAGGTCAAGGGGCAACAATGGAGTGATAGCCCACTATCACATCTCCTAAAGCTCCTTGCTCTTTATGTACTTTCACCGATGCAAGGAGTCACAGTATGAGAGGAATCATAAGAATAGATGGATCAATGATAGGATATGGGGCGATTCCTAAAGCCTATTCACAAGAGAGGCTCAGATAATGGGCTTGCTTGCTGTGAAAGCAAGATAGATAGCTCTCTTAGCAGGGTTATGAGGATGCTTAGACCAAGGTTTGGAGAGTATCCCTTAACAAGAGGTATCCCAGACCTAAGAATCCTAAAGGAGAAATGGCTTCTATGTAATCCTTTTGGAATGCGAGTCACAAAATTGTGGGACCACAAAGAACCCACAATTTCATTCATAAAGAAAACAAAGACTAGGATATTAAATTTATGAATGAAATAACCTTGAGAAAAGCATCAAAATTGATTATGAAGGTCCTTCACAATGTTGGGATTCATACCTTGAAATTACTTTTGGTTTGGGTATGGAAATGTTGATTTACTATTTTGTTATACACCTGCAAACATGTAATTTTGTAGAAACCAGCAAGCAAAAGCCCACTCTGGGGCCTCTGACAAGCCTAGAAATGCTATAAAAACTTATGACTATGAATTGGAGATGATATTATAATGAAATGTAAATGAAATAAACATAATAGCACTACATAGTACTGATTATTCAAAATATTATTCAAATCTAAAAGTTGTTACTTAGTTTCGGGGGTCAATTCCCTAGGCATTGAAAAATGAAATCGTCCCAATCAGCATGAAACCTGTTGCAATTGTTAGGACCTTTGAAAACACTTCCAAAGGTGAGTAATATTCAATTAAAAAAATTTAGAAATGTTGTTTGGGGTTAGAAGGGTTAGAATCATTTTTTCACAAATCCCAAGGCAAGGAATTTCCCCAATTTTTGAGCTATAACTACTGAATATAAAATCAGATTTGTAAAATCACCTTGAAAACCCTCAAACATGTGTTAGATCATCATTAAATGCAAGAAAAGAGGGTCTCTAGCCTTAGATTTTCAATGTGGCATGCTTTCCAAGAAACAAGTTTAGAATCAAAATGTAATCGATCAAATCTTATACAAACATAAAAGTGAAGAAACTCACTGGTTTACTTTTTATTTTTGATGGTTATATATATATATACATACATATATTGTTTTGTCTATTCTTAGGGTTTTTTGAATAATAAAAAATAAGGACAATTGCAGAAACTAGTAAAATGAGATGGTTGGTTGGTGGAATAAGAAATGTGCCTTATTTCCACTAGGGCTATGGGGTCAAATCGATGCCCCTCTTGAGTTGGTTAATCAATGCCTGTGGATTATGGTTGGAAGTTGAACCTTAGAATTTAAATGAGCTCGTGTCTAATCAAGAACAAGTTGTGAAACCAAGCCCTACTAGAAAGGATTACCTTGGTGAGGAGCACTAGGTCATGGCCCAACAAGGAGTAACAAACTTTACCTTACACCAGTAAGAGAGATGCTTGAGTAAAACCCTGGACATCCCTCAACAAGTGACAAAGTTTCCCTTCAAATTGATTTATCTAGTTAGTTTTTGTAGCATTCTTTATTTATTCACAAATGGCCTTAAGAATTATGTGAAATCAACCAAGAAAGATAATTCATGATGAACACCAAAGGTTTCATGAAAATGTTTCACATTATGGAGAAATGATCTCAACAATTTATAATGATCTGCAAATGAGGGAGATTTCTCTATTTATAGATTAGGATCTCAACAACTTTCCTCCTTTTTCTTGAAAAAAAAACGACTTTTCATCCATAATATGCTACATGACAAAGTCAAACTACAAGTTATTTCATTAAATTACTTAAAATTCTCAAAATAAGTGAGTTGTCCCACCAGTTAGTGGTTTGATTTGACCAAAGGAGGTCTGAATTGACCTAAGGGTACTGTTACCACACAATCTAGTAGGGACCTAGGGAAGGGAAACCTAAGGGACAACTACTAGACTAAGTGACAACAATGGGACAATGACCCACTGTCACCTCAGTCAAGGTCCCCTGCTTTTTAAGGACTTTTACCAATGGTAGTCATCAAGGTAAGAAGAGAATAACTAGGAATGAATAGGTCAATGATTTAGGTGTCAAATGATTCCACTAATCCCATTCAACGAGAGACATAATAATGGTTTAATGGCTCAATCAAGCTAAATGCTACCCAAGAAAGAGAAAGGAGGAGATCATGATTTAGGGCTTGAGATTCACAATGATAATAGGTATGCATAACATCAATATTTTAGAAGATGATGTGGGACCTCTCAAGAAGCTTTATGTGATGATTTGACACTTTGAAAAGGCTCTTCGCTCCTCTTGAGAGACCTAAGAAAGACTTGCACTAGACCTAGGGTTTTATGAATAGCATGGGAAGAAATACTTCCAAGGCATTTACAGTTAAGGAAAGGGAGGAGAAAATGATTTTTATGATTTATTCCATTGAATACAATTCTCATACAACCCTCAAGAAAGTCACCTATCCAAGGAAATACAAACTAGGTTTCCCTTCTAGGGCACACCTAGAGCACAAGAATTTATGGATGAATCTCTGTGAGAACTCAACCAAAATTGGAGATCCTCAAGACAAGACCTCAAGGAAATGTCTTGTCTGAATGAAATCCAAAAATTCCTCCTCCACAAGATTTTGCTTGATGCCCTAGCTATCCAAGGAAAGAGGGGCCAATACTTTGGGAGGAGAAAAGAAGGAAGAAAGAGAAGTTAGGCCAGTGCTTTCTCCTTTGGGTTTATGGAGTCCTAGATGGATTAGACAAGAAAAATTTGTCTTCAAGCAAGCTAAAAGATAATGCCCTAGCTACCACCTTTCAACAATTACCTACTATTAGAATATGGAGTTTCATGAAGAAAATAACATTTTATCACTAGGAACATTCAATGCATGCTATACCATGAATAACATATGCAAGAGCCAACCAAATGGCTTTCAAAATGATCTTCAACAAAATTAGGGTAAAATAGCATTTACTCTAGTTGCAACAATTACATACATTAGATAATTTGCAAGGAAATATTTCATCAGCAAGAGAACTTACAAACTAGTCACGAAATATATCCTTCCATATTCAAGAAGTAGCTCCAAGACAAGATAAAAAATTAGCTCCAAAAGTCATAGTGCATCCAATATACTCCAAAGATTCCAAGAGAAAAAGTGTGAATTGCCTAAGAGGAAAAAAATACCAAGTGATGATGATGAGTTCTCACAAATGAGACTCACTTCTATTGATATGAGTCTCTATAAATTGAATTAGTCTAATGAGCCCTCGTAAATGAGACTCAATTCTATTTATATGAGTCTCTCTAAATCAAATTAACGTAATGATCCCCCAAATTATAAAATAATGTGCTAAAAACAAGTCTTGTTCACAAGCCGACCAAGTAGATGTCACAAGTTATGAAAAAGCCATCCATATGCAAGTTGAGTTGATGACGTCATGATGATGTAGGGCTGTTGGAGGGCCATGTTGAGTCCTCTAAGTGCCATGATGAGAGAGAGGAATCCAATAAAGATGAATTGGGTGATGGCCCCCAATTTTCCATGCAAGTCATCATGTGGTGCCCTATAGTGGGTTTGGGGCACAAATGCTGGTCTCATGGGTCTCTTGATGAAAGATAAGCTTGTAGACTACTCCAAATGAGGGCTCTAATGATGGTGCCTTCCCTCCTAAGTCTCAAAGGTGAGACAAAAATCCTCTGGGCCTTGGATCAACTACACTGATCATGCTAAGTCGGCTGGGTCATGCTGGTCCAAGTGCGTCATCTCACGAATAATGTGGGCAACGAACAATCTGTTGAAGGTGTTGAGAGTTCCCATGGCATGAAATGACATTTAAACACATGATGGAGTCCCATAGATCTCAACGCATCCCCTATAAATGTCAATATGATCCTCTGGTGAGCTTGGACCCTAGATAAATTGCACAACCCATGATGAAACCACCTGCCAATTACATATAAGATCCAATGCACTTCCTCACCATCAGGTACAAAAATCATTAGTGCATCCAAGTTAACCAAGCTTATTAATCAACGACACAAATGAGACTTCATAATGGGATTCCCTTCCAAGTTTGGGGCTTGAAGCATGTAATAGTGTTACCTCCCTAGGTAGGAGTAGCTAATAAACAACCCTATTAGGTGTTCCCAGCCCCTAAGGAGAAAGATAGGTCAAAGGTACATCCTTGAATTGATATGGGTCATGTGAGTAATGATGAGATGGATAGGGACACAAGGGTCTCAAGGACAAATGCCATGGGTTCAAGGATGGTAATGATGAGGGATCTCCACATATTTAGGTGTATAGATGTAGGAGGGAGTAATCATGGATACATGATCTACCCTGAACTTTGTTTTTCCACCCTCTTCGTTTCCCCTTTTCCTTTTCTTCATATTTTTTTTGTATTATTGTTTGGGGCTCCAAGAACCAGCTTGATGGCCATAATGAAGGGGTAGAGCTCATCTTTAGTTTTTTCCCACATGCTCATATAATGTCTTGGCCATCTTTTGCATTTTATAGTATTCTTTCCTTTTGTTTCTTGCTTGTGGCTTGATAGAGACATATCGAATGCTCAGGGAGTGGAGATCAAATGGCACAATACATCATCTATAGTGGTGGCTGTCATGGGTTGTTGGTTGATGACTAAAGACAAATCATAGGTGAAAAAATATCCTATTGGGTCACCCACTTTTGGTGGGTAATAGGTACAATGTTCCATGAAAGAATGGCTTGACATTCCTTGAAAAATTAACTTGAGTTCATAGGAAGTAAAAAATTTCACTTTGTTTGCACAACGTTGCTTAAATGAGGATGTTGGCCTTTCCAATGGCTAGTATAATACTATAATGTGGATTACCTCCCTTTGTTTGGTCCAAATATGATTCAAACCATACTTTTAGGCTCCTCCTTGCTTGATTTTGACTTGAAATGTCCCTTGGATTGCTTGGATACCTAAATGGCCTTCTCTTTGTCCTCAACATTCCTCCAAATTGACCTTTACTTGATCCAATGGGTAGAAATGGTGAACGACACTCCTTATCTTGGTCCATTTTCTTGCTTTTTGTGTGATTTAAGGCTTGAACTTTCTTGATCATGAGTTGTCCTTGTTCCATGATGTATCCTTGACTTGCTTTGACATTTTGCTGACTCAACACATTTACCATGTTACCTCTTTTAACCGCATGCCTGCCACAAAAGGAGAAGTCGCCCCATTTTGAAGGTTCCGCAGAGATGGAAAAGGGACTTTAAAAGGGGTGTTAATACTCAAGAGTGCCTTGACTTGGAGTTGATTATTTCACTTCCTTGGAGATGGGACACTACCTTAGGGAGTCCATCTGCATCGCCAACAATGAGACTTCCATGAAGAATGATGGCCATGGCCGAAGAGGTGTGCATACATAGGGATATTGTTGATTTGGGGAACAAAGAGAGTATTGAGATAATGGGAAAGTGAGGGGAAAATTGCAATAAGTGATCACCTTTATAGGGCTACTCAACAAGTGCTCCCATAAATCATCAGTCATAGTAGATCCACTTCTTGATGCTCGCATATCACCGTAGGACATAAGGATGTTGCATGATGCTTTCTTTCCCATACTCTTCTTCTCATTTCCTTACCCATCGAATGTTGAATGAAATCCTTTCCTTCTAGTCCTAGCTTTTCTCTAGTGGCTTGTGGATTATGCTAGCCTCATAAGGTTTCCATAATTAATATGCTCTACCAACTTGAGTGATGCTCTGTTTTGGGAGGGAACATTGCGAGAGAAACCTAGGCCTCATATGTTGAGGGTTTCTCAAAAAATTAGTAGCACCCCGATTCATACTTTTACTCACGAGCCCTTTCTCCTTTATACTTCTTTACTTCCTAATCAACTTGGGGAAGACCTCCTCCTATATCCTCTCTCTCTGTTTCTTTTGTTTGCCCCTTTCCTTGGTTACATCACCACTAATGGGTCTCTCTCGGTCATCTTCTCAGGTAGGACCTGACCTGAGATGGCTTCTCATTTGATAGGACCAATCACCATGCCTCATTTTTTTGTATTAGGGACTTTGGTCTTGATTGTCACATCTTATAGACTGCAGCTATGGGATCACATCTCCAACCATTGCTCCAATTCTTGCTTCCACTTGTCTATTTCATTCCCCAGTTCAACACTAACATTGTCAACGTTTTCTTCTTTCCTTTACTATTTGTGCTCCAGAGTTGTCAATTCTCACCTCTTTCATTTGCTATCTCAACTAGTGTTTCCACCTCTTACTTCTTGGCTTCAGTTTTTCATCTCTATTCTTGTCCCCTCTTGCATATTTGGTTTAGTTTTTTGGTCCTAGCTTCTGTAACTTTGATCTCTCTATCCTCCACTCATTCATCCCTTCCTTTGCCACCTCTGCTTCCTTCTCCTCTTCTCACCTTCACACGCTTCTCAACCTTCATTAAGATTTGCTATTGTTATCACCTCCTTGTATGTGGCAAGCCATTTAGTTTTATGTTGCAGGTTGTGTTACCACACAATCTAGTAGGCCCTATGGAGTAAAAGGATAAGGGTCAAATAGCTAGACTAAGTAATAACAATGGGACAATATCCTACTGTCACCACAACTAATGTCCCCTACTCTTTACGGACTTTCACTGATTGGAGGAGCCATGGTAGAGAAACAATCACCTTTAATTGATGTTCTATGGTTTAAGGTACTACATGATGAGGTAGGACTTCTTAAGGGAAGCTCTATGTGAAAGTATGCCACTTCAAAAGGGTTTTTTCTTCCTATTAGAGACCTAGAAAAAACTTGCACGGGATCTAGGGTTTTGTGAATTATCGTGGTTAAAATTACTCTAGAGATCAAGGCAAGGAGAAGAAAGGACTTCTTATGATTTATTCCAATCAATACTAAGCTCATACAACCCTCGAAGAAGTCCCCAAGTCAAGGAAATGCAAACTAGGGTTTCCCTTCTAGGGCACACCTTGGTCCATAATTTTTATGGATGAAAACACAAGGGATGCTTGTGAAACTTTGAGGACTTATCGCTAAGACCCTAAGCTTGAAGTCTATGATCCTGGAATCCACCCTTTCACTCTCTAGAGAATTTTGCTCTATGTCATAACCTAGCCGTCCAAGAAGAGGGGACTAGAACTTTGAGAGAAGAAAATATGGAGAAAGAAGGATTTGATCACGAAATGGTTTGGACCAGTGCCTTCTCCTTTGGGTTTATGGAGTCCTAGATGCTTCAGATTTGCCATAATTGTCTTTAAGGAGGTCAAGAATTGATGTCCTAGCTACCAACCCTCAACAATTACCCCCTCAAAATTTATGGAGTTTTATGGGGGAAAAACAAAATTTGATCCACTAGGAACATTCATCACATGTCATGCTATGAGTAACATGTGCAATTGCCAACCAAATAAATTTCAAAATAAATCTTCAACAATTAGGGCAAAATATAACATTAATCTAGTTGCAACAATTCTGTACATTAGATATTTTTTAGTAATAAAACTTCGACAAGAGGCACTGACAAGATGACAATAGGATATATCCATCCACAAATCAAGAGATAGCTCCAAAGAAAATCGAATTTCAGCTCCAAATATCAAAATTCATTCAATACATCCAATAGCTAATTGAAAGAAAAAGTGTGGATTTGCCAAGAAGGCCAAAATTCCGAAGTGTGATGATGATCCAATACAAATGAAGTTTATTTTTGTTTGTATGAGACCATGTAGGTCGAATTATTAGTCGAAGTCCCCTAACATTATAAAAATGTGCAAAATACATGCCTTGGTCACAAGCTGCCCAAGTAGCTTTTACAAATTATGAAATAACCATCCAATTGCTAGCCAAATTGTTGATATCATGCTAATGTAGGGCCATTGGAGGGCCATGTTGAGTCCTCTTGGTGACAAAGTGTGTGGGAGGGTTCCATAAATCATGAACAAGGGGATGGCTCCTTAGTCTCTATGCATGTCATCATGTGGGGCCCCAAAGTGAGTTTGCGGCACAAAAATTGGTCTCATAGAATAGCTTGTGATGCTCCAATACTGAGGGCTTTGACATGTTGATTTATGGTAGCATCAGATGTGCTCTAAGCCTAAAAATTTGTAGGGAGGCTAGGACACGTATTCTAGAATACCTAGAAATTCTTTTGGGAAATTCTACCTGGAGAAGGTTTTATTAAAATAATTATTTATTTTTAATGGGTGCCTAAGTGTAAACTTAGGAAATTAAAATAATTAAAGGGTATTAATCAAACTTGTGGATGAAACTTCTAGAAGAAGATGACGATCAAGCCAAAATTATCTGAGCCATTGATTATAATCTAATATGGGTCATTGATTCTCAACAGAAGGATTATAAGAAGAGGCTTGATGGGCATTTGGAAATCACATCCAGTGGGAGATCAAAGATCGAATTTCTGAAGAGAGCAGTGCAATAGTTGCTGGAGAGAAGTTCTAAGTGATTTCCTACAGTGAGGGGCATGGATAGTTCTGGTTGGAGATTTTTCTTCATCTGGGAATACTCAGTAGTGGAGGCAGAGAGAGATCTAGGAGAGGTGGCGCAGAGGCTACGCTAGGTAGCATAGGCTGACGCAGAGGTAGTGCGAAGTAGGAGAGGCTAGAAACTAGGGTATGAGTCCTAGAGGAAAAAATTGAAGTCTCAGAGGCAAATCGATTAGCAGAAAGGGTGACGCTATCCCTAGAAGCTCTGACGCTAGGCCTACGCATTGATTACGCAGAGGTAGCAAGGGACAAGCCATTCTGTGGCTAGATCAGTCGGGATCACCAGTGATAGTGTGACATATTTCTCACTAATCTTATGTCAGTCATATTCTCTGTATTGGATATCCAACAAGGCATTCAAAGATTGTATTCAGAAAACTATTGCTTAATAATACAAACCCTCAGATGTTGCACCGATTTTCCCACATTGGGTTTTTCGAGGGACATTTGTCGAAAAATAACTATGTAGATGTGTGTGATGTTTATTTCTCTCCTGTGCTGTATTTAGTTTCCACAGCTTTTATTTGTGTAGGTTGCAGTGTATTTAATTTGATATTTGTCGTAGCACATAAGTAAATTGTTTAATTGAATTAATAATTAGAAGAATTAACATCAATTGCTGCAGTAGGAATTGGGTAACTGATTTTCCACATGGTAGTAGGGCAAAAATCATGAGTAGATGAGATCAAAAGCAGAAAGGAAGAGGAGTTCGAAATTACTACAGGGGTAGCAATTCAAATCCCAAACAAGTAGTGCAGTCCTTAGGCCAGAAGGTCAAAGTTTTGAGGAGAAATCGATTTCTCTAAGTGAGTTGATAGAGAAATTTGATCTCTAGATCGAAGATTTCTAGAGGCAAAAGGGAGCAACATATTTTTCCTTTGCAAAGAAAATCTTCAGCTAGGACGTAGATATTTTGCAGTAGTTGCTGGTAGAATAGCGTCAGTGGGAGAGAGAGAGACATTGTTGAGGGAATTCTTCCTTAGAGGACTTCCAACCAAGAAGTTTGAATTCTCATTTACTGAGCAGAAAATCTACTAACCCTAGCAGGAAGTGTGTAGGCCAGCCCACCAGCAGTGCAAAGGAGAGAGGAGGTAGTTCGACATTTCATTCGAAGCTATGGCAGCTAATGGGTTGTGAGATCAGGATCGGCTGGAGGGTGCATCTAACTATGTGATCTGGAAGGCAAGGATCTGATGACTTCTGGATGAGTATGATCTCAAAACATATGTCGACACTATGGTAGCTAAACCTATGAATCCAAATCTTCTCAATAAGTACAAGGTTGAGATGGTGAAGGCCAAGAGGTTGGTCCTCGACAGAGTGAGGGATCATGTAGTGTATCACATTGGCGGCAAGGATATTGCTTGACAGATGTGGGAAGCTTCGGCCATGCTATACGAAGGATCTTCCAAGCAACGGAAGGTGTACTTGGAGCAGAAGATGAGATCCACGCAAATGCAAAAGGGGGAACACATTGATCCATTCCTTACGAAGATTCAAGAGATTTGAGACTTGTTGGCAGTTGTGGGGCTAACACTTCAATGTACAAAGATAGCGAGGCTTGCCCTGAACTCAGTCTCAAAAGAATGACAAGTATTTGTCTAGAGTATCCTGGGCAGAGAGAGATTGCTAGACTGGGAAGGGATGTGGGTCGCCCTTCAGTAGGAAGAGATGAGGAGAGACTTATTCAGAAGGATGAGAATGCAACACTCACATCTAAGGGGTAGTAGGAGTAGCAACAAAAGAAGAAATATGTTTCGAAGATCAATTTCTTCTGGTGTTATGAACTTGGTCACTACATTACATAGTATCCTATCAAGAATAAGGACAAGGATCCTATCAAGAAGAGGGAGTGGTTATTTTTGGTAGCACTGGATGTTCCCTAAGCCTAAAAATTTGCAGGGAGGCTAGGACAGATGTTTTCCATAATATCCATAAATTGTTTTGGGAAATTCCACTTGGAGATGGTTTTATTAAAATAATTAATTATTTTTAATGGGTGCCTAAGTCTAAAACTAGGAAATTAAAATAATTGAAGGGTATTAATAAAATTGTGGGTGAAACTTCTAGAAGAAGACGAGGATCAAGCCAAAATGATCTGAGCCATTGATTATAATCTAATTTGTGTCGTTGGTTCTCAACAGAAGGAGTATAAGAAGAGGCTTGATGGGAATTTGGAAATCACATCCAGTGGGATAGTTCCGGTTGGAGATTTTCCCTGATCCGGGAATACTGAGCAGAGGAGGCAGAGAGAGATTTAGGAGAGGTAATGCAAAGGCTACATTGGGCAGCATAGGCTGACATAGAGGAAACATAGAGCTTTGAGGAGATTTGCATTTTTTTCTGGAGAGGTCAAGTTTTGAAGCCAGAAGCCAAGGTTTGAGACCGGGAGGACAGAATCAAAGTTTCATAGGCATATTGATCAACAGAAGGGGCGACGATGTCCCTAGAAGCTGTGACGCTGGGCCTATGCAGTGACTGCATAGAGGCAACACAGAGGAAGCAAGGGACAAACCATTTTGTGGTTGGATCAGTTGGGATCGCCAGTGATAGTGTGAAGTATTTCTCACTAATCTTCTGTCAGTTGTATTCTCTGTACTGGATAGCCAGCAAGGCATCTAGAAATTGTATTCAGAAAACTATTGCTTAATAATACAAACCCTCAGTTGCTGCACTGATTTTCCTGCACTGGGTTTTTCCAGGGACATTTGTCCAGAAATAATTGTCTAGATGTCTGTGATGTTTATTTCTCTCCCGTGTTGTATTTATTTTCCGCATTTTTTATTTTTGTAGGTTTCAATGTATTTAATTTGATATTTGTCATATCACACAACAAGTAAATTGTTTAGTCGAATTAACAATTGGAAGAATTAACATCTGTTGCTGCCCTACTTATCTCAAGGGATGAGAAAAACCTCCTTTGGGCCTTGGATCAACTTCCATATAATGCTAAGTCGTCTGGGGCACACTAGTCCAAGCGCATCATCTCGTGAATAAAGTAGCACAATGAGCAGACTGCTGTAAGTGTTGAGGGTGCCCATGGTGTGGAATGATGCTCTACACATGATGGGAGTGTCATGGCTCTCAATGCTTCACCCGGGAGTGTCAATATGATCATTTGGTGGACTCGGGCCCCGCCTAAGTTGCCCAACCCATGATGAAACCAATTGCCAATTACATATAATATCTAATGTGCATCCTCAAAATTAGGTACAATAATTCATTGGTACATATAAGTTAACCAAGCTTGTTCATTAAGGGCACATTGAGACTTCATAGTGGGCTTCCTTTCCAAATTTAGTGTTACCTCCCTAGGTAGGAGTGGGTAATAAACAACCCTATTAGGTGTTCCCAGTCCCTAAGGGGAAAGACAAGTCCCTGATACATCTTTTAATTGATAGGTGTCATGTGAATGATGATGAATGGATGGGGACACGGGGGTCTCAAGGCTAATTGTCATTGGTTCAAGGATGGCAATGATGATTATTTGGGTGTATATATATATATATATATATATATATTCTTAGGGCTTTTTGAGTAATAAAAATTAAGGACAACTGCAGAAATTAGTAAAAAGAGATTGTTGGTTGGTGGAATAAGGAGTGTGCCTTATTTCCACTAGGGCTATGGGGTCAAATCGATGCCCCACTTGAGTTGGTTGACCAATGCTTGTGGATTATGGTTGGAAGTGGAACCTTAGAATTTAAATGAGCTCGTGCCTAATCAAGAACAAGTTATGAAAACAAAACCTACTAGAAAGGATTACACTTAGGGAAAATCGTTCAACAAATAGCTCAACTATGATGCAAAATAAATTGAAGCCCTTGGTGAGGAGCACTAGGTCATGGCCCAACAAGGAGAAACAAACCTTACCTTACACCAACAAGAGAGACGTGCGAGTAAAACCATGGACATCCCTCAACAAGTGACAAAGTTTCCCTTCAAATGGATTGATCTAGTTAGTTTTTGTAGTATTCTTTAGTTATCCACAAATGGCCTTAAGAAATATGTGAAATCAACCAAGAAAGATAATTCATGATGAACACCAAAGTTTTCATGAAAGTGTTTCACATTATGGAGAAATGATCTCAAAAATTTATAACGATTTTCAAACGAGGGAGATTTATCTATTTATAAATTAGGATCTCAACATCTTTCCTCCTTTTGCTTGAAAAAACAAGCGACTTTTCATCCACAATATGCTTCATGACTAAATCAAACTACAAGTTATTTCATTAAATTACTTAAAATTCTCAAAATAGGTGAAACGTCCCACCAATTGGCGGTTTAATTTGACAAAACAAGGTCCGAATTGACCTAAGGGTACTATTACAACACAACCTAGTAGGGCCATAGGGAAGGGACAACTACTAGACTAAGTGACAACAATGGGACACTAACCCACTGTCACCTCAGTCAAGGGCCCCTACTTTTTATGGATTTTCACTGATGGTAGCTCTGCTGGTAGGAAGGGAATCACTAGGAATGAATAGGTAATGATTTAGGTGTGAAGTGATTACACTAAGCCCATTCAAGGAGAGATACAATAATGGTTCAATGCCTCAAGGAAGCTAAAGGATCTCCAAGAAAGAGCTAGGAGGAGACCATGATTTAGGTCTTGAGATTCACAATGATAATAGGTATGCCTAATGTCAAGATTCCAGAAGATGAGGTGGGACCTCTCAAGAAGCTTTATGTGATGATTTGACACTTTGAAAAGGCTCTTCGCTCCACTTGAGAGACCTAAGAAAGACTTGCACTAGACCTAGGGTTTTATGAGTAACATGGGAATAAATACTTCCATGGCACTTACTAGGTAAAGGCAAGGAAGGAGAAAGCATTTTTTATGATTTATTCCAGTGAATACAATGCTCATACAACCTTCAAGAAAGTCACCCATCTAAGGAAATACAAACAAGGTTTCCCTTCTAGGGCACACCTAGAGCACAAGAATTTATGTATGAATCATTATGAGAACTCAACCAAAATTGGAGATCCTTAAGACAAGACCTCAAGGAAGAGTTTGGTTTGAACGAAATCCAAAAATTCTTCCTCTACAAGATTTTGCTTGATGCCCTAGGTAACTGTACAAGGAAAGAGGGGATGAAACTTTGGGAGGAGAAATGAAGGAAGAAAGAGAAGTTGATCATCAAACATCTTAGGCCAGTGCTTTCTCCTTTGGGTTGACGGAGTCCTAGATGCATTAGATAAGAAAAAATTGTCTTCAAGGAGGCTAAAAGATGATGTCCTAGCTACCACCTTTCATCAATTACCTACTATTAGAATATAGAGTTTCATGAAGAAAATAACATTTCATCACTAGGAGCATTCATTGCATGCTATACAATGAATAACATATGCAAGAGCCAACCGAGCTTTCATAACGATCTTCTACAAAATTGGGGTACAATAGTATTTGCTCTAGTTGCAACAATTACATACATTAGACAATTTGTAAAGAAATATTTCATCAATAAGAGAACTTAGAAACTAGTCATGCAATATATCCATCCATATTCAAGAAGTAGCTCCAAGACAAGATAAAAAATCAGCTCCAAATATCATAGTGCATCCAAGATACTCCAAAGATTCCAAGAGAAAAAGTGTGAATTGCCTAAGAGGGAAAAAATCCCAAGTGATGATGATGAGTTCTCACAAATGAGACTCACTTCTATTTATATGAGTCTCTATAAATCGAATTAGTCTAATGAGCCCTCATAAATGAGACTCACTTCTATTTATATGAGTCTCTCTAAATCAAATTAACCTAATGAGCCCCCAAAATTATAAAATAATGTGCTAGAAACAAGTCTTGGTCATGAGCCAACCAAGTAGGTATCACAAGTTATGAAAAAGCCATCCATATGCAAGTCGAGTTGATGACGTCATGATGATGTAGGGCCATTGGAGGGCCATGTTGAGTCCTCTAAGTGCCATGATGAGAGAGAGGGTTCCAATAAAGATGAATTGGGGGATGGCCCCCAATTTTCCATGCAAGTCATCATGTGGTGCCCCATAGTGGGTTTGGGGCACAAATGTTGGTCTCATGGGTCTCTTGATGAAAGATAAGCTTGTAGATTGCTCCAAATGAAGGCTCTGATGATGGTGCCTGCCCTCCTAAGTCTCAAAGGTGAGACAAAACTCCTTTGGGCCTTGGATAACCTGCAGTGATCATGCTAAGTCGGCTGGTCCAAGTGCATCATCTTGCAAATAATGTGGGCAATGAACAAGTTGTTGAAGGTGCTGAGAGTGTCCATGGCATGAAATGATGCTCAAACATATGATGGAGTCCCATGGATCTCAACAAATCCTTGATAAATGTCAATATGATCCTCTCGTGGGCTTGGGCCCCAGTTAAGTTGGACAACCCAAGATGAAACCGCCTACTAATTACATGTAAGCGCTGATGCGCTTCATCACCATCAGGTATAACAATTATTTCGTGCAGCCAAGTGAACCAAGCTTATTAATCAAGGGCACAAATGAGACTTGACAATAATGTTACCTCCCTAGGTAGGAGTGGCTAATAAACAAACCTATTAGGTGTTCCATGCCCCTATGGGGAAAGATAAGTCCAAGGTACATCCTTGAATTTATATGGGTCACGTGAATAATGATGAGATCGATAGGGATGCAGGGGTCTAAAAGCCAAATGCGATGGGTTCAAGGATGGTAGTGATGAGGGATGTCATTATAATTAGGTGTATAGATGTAGGAGTGAGCAATTGTGGAGACATGAGCTACCCCAAACTTTGTTTTTCCACCATTCTTCATTTTCCTTTTTCCTTTTCTTGATTTTTTCTTTGTTTTACTATTTGGGGCTCTAGGAGATGAGAGCATGTTGTATATGATGTAAGTAGTTATTACCCCCTTAAGGTGGGGTAGTTCATCGCCCACCAGGGTTTAGGACGTGCATGGGTTGCTTAATGATGTGGGGCACTCATGGGGCCCTAGGAATCAACGTGATGGCCATAATGAAGGGGTAGAGCTCATGTTTGGCTTTTTCCCACCCGCTCTTATAATGTCCCAACCATCTCTTGCATTTTATAATATTCTTTCCTTTTGTTTCTTACTTGTGGCCATGATATGCTTTTAACCTTTTTTTTTTCCGGTACATCAACCTCTGGTGCAACATTTCCAGGCTCGACCAAAACATGTTGACAAGGGGACGGGGTGTACCAGTGCCTTATGGACCTAGTGGTCATGTGGAACTAGAGAAGCAAGATGATTAGATAGGGCTTGTAATGCACGAAGGGGAGTGAAAAATGTGAAATGGGAAAACGGGACCGTGCTACCAAGATCGGGGTTTCCCAAGTAGTGCCCTTCCTGAAGCTATAAGACAATAGGGGAGATCCCACGAGACTATGATTGAGGATTAACCCCCCATTTAAGGTGAGGGAACAAAACTACAGTCAAAACCCGTCCTCCTTCCAAGTCACCCAATAATCTATGCCCAATGTGCCCAAGGAAAAACAAGCATAAGCACTCGATTGCACAATGAAAAACATATATTTAGGGTTGGATGGCCCACCTTCAAACATACGCTCTCTATAGATGGGTGAGGGGACATATGATTGGATTAGGGAGCGAAGATCAAATGGCACAATACATCATCTACACTGGTGGCTATTAGGGGCAGCTGGTTGCCGGCTGAAGACAAATCATAGGAGAAAATATTTCCTATTGGGTCATCCAATTTTGGTGGGTAATAGGTACAATTTTCCATGAAGGAATGGCTTGACATTCCTTGAAAAATTAACTTGAGTTCTTAGGAAGTAAAAAATTTCACTTTGTTTGCACAATGTTGCTTGAAAGAGGATGTTGGCCTTTCCAATGGCTAGTATATAATGTGGACGACCTCCCTTTGTTTGGTCCAAAGATGATTCAAACCATACTTTTAGGCTCCTCCTTGCTTGATTTTGACTTGAAATGTCCCTTGGATTGCTTGGAGACCTAAATGGACTTCTCTTTTGCCTCAACATTCCTCCAAATTGATCTTTACATGATCCAATGGGTAGAAAGGTTGACGACACTCCTTGTCTTGGTCCATTTGCTTGATTTTTGTGTGATTTAAGGCTTGAACTTTCTTGAACATGAGTTGTCCTTGTTCCATGATGTATCCTTGACTTTCTTTGACATCTTGCTCACTCAACACATTTACCATGTTACCTCTTTTAACCTCATGCCTACCCCAAAAGGAGAAGTCACCCCATTTTGAAGGTACCTCAAAGATGGAAAAGGGACTTTAAAGGGGGTGTTAAGAGTGCCTTGACTTGGAGGTCGCAAGAGATCATTTCACTTCTTTGGAGGATGTGGGACACTGCCTCAGGGAGGTCAAATGCATCGCAAACATTGAGACTTTGATGAAGTATGATGGCCATGGCCAAAGAGGTGTGCATACATAGGGATATGGTTGATTTGGGGAACAAAGAATGCATTGAGATAATGGGAAAGTGAGGGGAAAAGTACAATAACCAATCACCTTTATAGGGCTACTCAACAAGTGCTCCCATAAATAATTAGTCATAGTTGATCCACTTCCTAATGCTCGCAAATCACCATTGGAGATAAGGATGTTGCATGATGCTTTCTTTCCCATACTCTTCTTCCCTTTTCCTTACTGTTGAATTTTCTAAGTCTATCCGTTAGAAAATTAATCTGTATTTTGTTGGTTTATTTCGTGTACTTGTAAATTCTGAACAAGCTATTTAAAACATTTAAATACCTAAATAAACACAATATAGTCATAATATCTATAGATCATCAGCTGAAAGAAAACAAACACATAGTGACACTGTTATTTTTGGACAAATGACACTGGAAAAACCCAATGCAGGAAAACCGATGCATCTATTCTGAGGGTTATATTATTATGTAGTTTATCTGAGTAGAATTGGGTGCCTAAACCAGGTCACCTGACAGAGAAAAATATACGAAAGCAATAACTCTATATTCGGAAACAGGTATTTAGAAAACCTGTCCCACGAAACTATCTCCGACACAACTGAAGCTCAGCACTGGCCCTTCTGGCCATTGCATCAGCCTCCTACTGACCCGTGTCAGCCCGAGGACCCTCTACATCGACCTTTTGAGGGACTTTGCAGCCTCTCGGAGCCTCTGCATCACTCCCTCTGTCCTCTACATGGATGACGTAGTCTCTCTGGGCTCTGTGTAGCATGGACTGGCTGTTGCTCTCGCTCTCTCTGCTTCTGTGTTGGTCTCCCAGTATTGTCCCTGCCTCTCTGCCTCGTACTCACTGCCCCTCGCTGCTGATCACTTATTCAACTTTGCTTAGCAACCCCACTCTAGCAAAATGAATGAGTGATCACTCTAGTGTATCTTCCAACTCACCCTTAAGCCTCCTCTTATGCTTTTCTTGTTGGTCCTTCAACGACCGAGGTTAAATCTCTAATCAATAGTTAAGATTAGCTTTGGCTTGATCCATGACTTTTGGAACCTTCTAACCTAGTTTTATATTAATACCCATTAATATTTTATTTTTCCTAAGTTTAGACTTAGGAACTCCATTAAAAATATTAATTATTTTACTATGTCCCAAACTGGTTAGAATCTGTCCAAACCATTTCTGGCTCTTGGAGATCTCATTTTCTTTAACCTCTCCACCAATTTTCATCGCTAGATCACATCTGATGCTACCCCTAATCAACAGTCCCTCTTAGCGAGGACTGTGCGCTAGTAATACTCCTCATTGAGCACTACCCTGATCATCCAACACCGGTCCTTTTGCTAATGCTAGGCCTCTTTGCCCAACATCCTTTGCACTGTTGCATCATGTACTGCTACCCATGGCCCTGCCATCACCACTGCTACATCCATACGGCAGCTCCCTCTGCATCTGTGTTGCTGCTGGTCCATCCTCCCAACACTGCATTTTTACTGCATCCCCTCTCATCATGTTGCATCATGGTACTGCATACTGCTACTGCAATGCAACTCAGTTACTGAGAAGTAAGTAAGTGATCCACCCAACTTCTGACATCCCTGTCACGCTAGAAACACTCCCGATGCTGAAGCTCCCTCTTCCGCTAACAAGTGCTCCATCTACTGACCTCTGTGTTGCTACAACAACTCACTACATATCGCACTATTGCGCACCTCTTTGTGCCATCTTGAATTGGGGAAACACTCCCGTGCCTCTCGTATTGTTTCATCTTGCTAGCGTTGTTCTGCCCGGGGACTCCTGCATTGTAGTATTCTCTGTCTCCTCATTTGCATTTGTCTCTACCAACATCCCCCAATCCTGCTACTCCTCTTTGGGGCTCGCGTAGCAAGGTATAATCCAAGAGGTTGGGTACCTCGAGGATCCTACCCCTCATCGCCTGTAGTCTGTCCAACTACAACTCGATGTCTCCCCACTTCTTCTCAAGTGGCACATGAGCACTCATGGCACAATCATCATCCTCCTCGACTTCTTTCTTCGCCTTCACTGGCGTTGCCTTCGAGTCTGAAGCCTCTCCCTTACTCTTCTTTCTAGGACACTGGTTCGCAAAATGAGCCAGTTCCCCACAATGGAAGCACTTGACCTTAGAGAGGTCCTTCTTCTTCCTCTTCTCCTGCTTTCCCACAGATGCCAGAGCCACATCCTCTTACTCTTCCTTCTTGATCCTGACCCCTTTGCTACTACTTCCTGTCTTGGTTAGTCATCTGATCTCTTCTTGACAAAGAGCCGCCCATAGTTCTTCCCAATCTGGAAGACTCGCCCTACCCATTATGCTCTGGACAAATGTCTCCCACTCCTCGGAGAGTATGTTAAGTGCAGTCCTCACCATCAACTCCTAATCTGGCGTGGCCCCTATGGAAATCAGTTGGTCACATATCTCCTTCAATCGACCGAGGAAGACATCTATCTGCTCTCACTTCTGCATCTAGTATGACCTTAGCTTATCCTCAAGGAGCATCTTCCCCTGCACGGAAGTATGCTAATAAAATGTCTTCAAAGTGTCCCACATCCTTTTTGTCATTTCCTTCTCAGCAATATGTTGGACCACATGATCCTTGACCCCATCAAGGATGATGCACCTTTCCTTGGCCATTGCCTCCTCATACCTTTCATTAGCTACCAGGGCAACTGGGATAGGCATTACTCTCAAGGCGAAGCCCTTGATATGATGTCTGTCTAGAGTGGACAAGATCCTAACCTTCTAGACCATAAAGTTGGACACTCCATCCAGCCTGTCTTGATCTCTCAGCCCATTCATGACCATCTCTCTTCTCTTCTCTATTGACTCCTCCGAGTCTCTCTACTTCCTGCTTGTTTGTTTTCTTGTTTAATGGAGGCCTAAGTCTAAACTTAGGAAATTAAAATAATTATAGGGTATTAATTAAAATGGGGTGAAACTTCTAGAAGAAGACTAGAATTAAGCCAAAATGATCTAAGCCATTGATTAGAATCTAATATGGGTCGTTGATTGATCAACGAGAGGATTATAAGAAGAGGCTTGATGGGAATTTGGAAAATACATTGAGTGAGAGAGCAAGAGATCGATTTCTAAAGAGAGAAGTGCAGCAGTTGCCAAAGAAGTGATCGAGGTGATTTCTTGCAGTGAGGGGTAGAGATAGTTTTCTGTTTGGAAAGTTTTCTTGATCTGGGGATACATTGAAAAGGAGGCAGAGAGAGATCTAGAAGAGGTAGCGCAGAGCCATGCTAGGTAGCGTAGGGCCACACTAAGGCACCACAGGGCCAGGCTGAGGTAGCGCCGAGCCTGAGTAGCTGGGGTGTGAGATTTGAAGGGCAAAAATTCAAAGTTATAGAGGCAAACCGATCATCGTAAAGAAGTGACACAGTTCCCAGAAGCTGTGATGCAGAGCAACACAATGATTGCACAGTGGCATCTAGGGGGCTAGCTATTCAATGGCTAGATCAATATTGGATTGCCAGTGATAGTGTGAGGTATATCTCACTCGTCTCTCTATCAGTTAGATTCTCTATATTGGATAGCTATTAAGGCATCCAATGATTGTATTAAGAAATTATTGCGTGATAATACAAACCCTCAGTTGTTGCACCAGTTTTCCCACAATGGGTTTTTCTGAGGACATTGATCCAAAAAAACGATGTCACTTGTGTGTGTTATTTCTTTCTGCTCAGATTCTTTTTTCCAACATATTATTTAAAGTTGTGAAGGCTACAATTATATTTACTTCGATATTTACTGTAGAACACAGTAAATAAATTGCATGGATTAACAAGTAGAAAAAGTAATATCAGTTTGTTGCAGTGGTGATTTAGGGCTTCTCGAATTTTCACAACTTGGAAATGTTTTTTTTTTTTGGATATTCAATTGCTATTTTTTTTTTAGGAATCTTATGCTTAAACATTTGTTGAGGCATCTTATGCTTAAACATTTGTAAAATAAATAAATGAAGAAGAAGAAGAAGAGAGAGAGGAGAAGAAAGGAAGAAGGGGCTTTAATTTTGGGATTTATGATGATTGGATGATAAAGAGAATTGATATGTGGGAAGATGGGTCTTGAAGAGATCCTAGAGAACACTCAGAAACATCTTGACGAGCTAGTGAGAATATATGGTCTCCAACACACAAAAACTTCCTTAGACCAAAATAATGGTCAAAGCAACAAACGATTCTCGAAAATAGTCCATATTATTTTGCAGCAGAAGCACCCATGGGAAGTGAAGGAAATACAAGGAAGAGGGGCTACTCTCTTCACACTTGGATGTGAATTGCAAAAAGCAAAGTCAAACATAGACCTTAATAAGTTGGAGGAATTATACACATGATTTTCTAAGGTGGGGCAGCTAAAATGGAAGAAAATCGGTTGGGCTCTCAAGCCATCCATGCTTGCATTGATACAACCCAAACTTTGGGAACATCCTTGTGAAGAGGTCAGGCTCACAATTGCTTGTTGTACTAGTAGGATCATAGCTCTAAGATTGCCACTATTTCCCTACAATGATGATCTCATGAGAGATATAGTACATCTGACAATAGAATCCCTTCAGGGATTGAATAACATCATGTTTCCTACCTTTTAGAAGCGGTGTAGAATTTTAAAATTCATGGAAGAGTTCATCTTTGGCACCTCTATGTTGAATTTGAAATGTGACAGCTTAATATTTTAGTTACTGCAAAGCTTTTACACCAACATTACATCATCTCATCCAGATTGTGTCAAAACAAGTATGCAAAGGATTGTCTCTATTCTTAAAAGGAGAATCTAGTGTGATTGTTTGGGATTCAAGTATCGAAGGATCCATTTAGGATCATTTAGCATGGAGGGATGGAATAACACACTGGGTTGTATGGGATCCTGGTATGAATATACATATTTTCTGTTGTGGATAGAAGTGGATTTCTTGAGGGAAAAAAATCTTTGGGTTAGAGGATTTGTAATATTCCCTTTCTGGATATGGTCAAAGTGGAAGGAATCCACCCATGGTATTTTCTATGTATTTGGCCATGGCATTGGCCCATGGTATTTGCCTTTGTTTTTAAAGGGAAAAAAAAAAAAAAAGTCTCTAGAGAGTCCATCAAGCCTATAAAAAGTGATAGGATCCTAACAGTGTGATCATCCCAAGTTATTTATCTATTTTTCCTTTGTTGAGAACTTTACAAGGCCAGTTCTAGTTGATCCTAGGGATGAAAACCCAGTGGGAGTAATTTTCCTGGTAGATCCATCCAAGGCCTACAATTGTTCTTCAGTGTTGTGATTTCTCATTTGGTGAGCAGCCTTGCATGCCATTCGCGAGAGTTTCTTATGTTATTTATTTTGGTATGTATTATTTACAATAATTAATTAAATAAAGTAAGTGCAGCTCCAGATCCCTTATATATTCTCGTTTTAATTGAAAACTTAAATAAAACACTATAATATGCTCAATCTACTACAATTTTTAAAGCTTGAAATCTTACATTTATATATTATTAGAATAATATTAAAACAAAAATAAATTAAAACAAATTAAAAATTAAAAGACAAAGAATAATATAAGCAATATTAAAATAAACATATCACACTAATGTTAACTTTAAAATATTAAAATACAAGTTAAAATAACTAAAAAAAAGTTGAGAAAGTAATAATTAGTTATAGCTGAACTTTCAACGAGGAATAATTAATTATAAAAAGTAATAATTATTAAAAATAAAAATAAAAAATAAACACTCACATGTTTAACTAATTTTGATACCTAAACCCGAGAAATGCACTGTTGGCAATACCTATCCGATTACATTAAAAGTAAATACATTATATCATATTAATATTTTGACTTATGATATAGTCCATTTTTAAATGTCTAGAAATTATTTTGACTTATGATAGTCCATTGAGATCACCATCACATATACTTACTTGGTGGTGCAATTTTTCAGGTCCCCGCTTCAGTTTGCAACCAGTGCTTCAGCCTCGGATCAACAAAGGATATGGATCCTTAGCCCCTCTCGAGAGACAGTGCTTTTGACATCACTTCTAGGACATCTCGTCCAAGATGAGCCTCATGGACACCTTGATTCGTCCCACTATTCTATATGGCTCAGAGATTTGGGGACCGTCTTTACTTGAGTCAGACTGGGCTTCAGCTAAGAGAGTCCAGATTCTTCTTCTCTGCCGCATCATTAGGTGCAAACTAATAGTGCCGCAACACATCATCCTTGCAGAGTTTGAAGCTCAGCGCTTTTGGCTTGAGACAGTCTTCAGATTGGTTTCATTCTTGCATCATGTCCAGGGCTTGGCAGACTTGATAAAGAGTAGGGACAGTTATCCTTACTTGGAATATTTCTCTTCTGAGACTATTGCTCATTCTACTCCTTTAGGCCGAGCCAAATGTTGGTTTAGAGGAGTTTCAAACCTCTTAGAGTCAGTGGGAATTCAGTTGGATCATCCCCCTCCTTTCCGATATTCCTTAGATGTTAAACAAGATCATCAGGGAGGACATCTACAAACAGTTCGTCCAGGTCACCTGGCTCAATCGTCGAGGAGGGTTGTGCCCAAAGATGGCCTTATATGCTGATCACTTCTTGGAGTTGAGAGATGGGCTCATTGTTCGACCCAAGTATACGTTTCACCACTGGATACATGATCTTCCCATTTCTCTATGCTAGTTCTGAGTAGGTTCTCATAGACTTCCGGTAGAGACAAACCACCAGGTGAATAGACTAGACAGACTCTGCCAGGTATGTCATTTACAGGAAGTGGATACCTAGGTGCACTTCATCCTTGGATGCCCTGTCTACTACGAGATCAGAGGAAGGTTTCATTACTTGTTCAGAGATTCTTGGACCCTCGCTGAATTTTTCAGGTACCCCGATTAGAGATGTTTGGCCCTATATATGCAGGAGGCTCTTAGGTTCTGAGTGCATATTCTTCAACCTCCCATCAAACCAGACCCCACACAGAGGATCACGACATTTTTTTGGGTACTACCTTCAGAAAGGGGCACCAAGAGATCAATTGATACCAGTACGTATCTAGACTCCAAATTAGTGAGGATCTGTGGGACCTCACCTTGCCACAGGAGATCTCAGTAGCAGTTCTATTTCAGATCCACTCCTGGGAGATAGACTAGGTCCACCAGCATTTAGCAGCATGTGAACCCCCCAGAACATGATTTAGTGGTCAGTCTTCACTTGCCATCGACTCTTCATCGGGCCAACAGACATCGTTGAGTTACTTCAACGTTATTCATTTAGCCTCATATGTTAGGAGAGATAGGTCTGATCCTTAGACCTATTAGGTCCTTGATCTTCTCCGCTAGGGCTAGATGTTGATTTACTTCATGCATTGTATCTTTTATAGGAGACTGTTTGATTCTCCCGCTTTGTATTGAACAATCCCTTTGACCTACTTTGTGGTCATTAGTTGGACATAAATATAATTATCTTATCTTACCTTATCTATACTATTTTTAATTTATCATCATTTTATGAGAATGAATGTACATTTTACACTTTTGACACAGTGGAATGAGAAAAACATTTTATTTTGAAATGTGATACTTTCCTAAACATGAGAGAGTTACAATAGTACTTTAACCTCAATTTTTAAGATTATGTCTTTTAATTAAAAAAAATAGTAAAAAATCAAATCAACTCATTATTAATTTAAATAAAAAAAATAAATTACAAGCTAATAATCCATAGACTATATTTAATCCACTCAACATTAAACTTTAATTTCATTTCATTCCATTCCATTCCCTATGATGATCAACGGAACACAGTTTAGCAGCCAGATCTCAATAGCAATTTTTCCCTCATCGCCCTACTAAAAATGCCTCCTTATTTATTGTTGATGAAGGGGAAAGGGCATTTCACCAATTATAGGGAAACTTTCGGCCTAGTTTAGTAAGAAGAAAATCCATTTTAGTGCCCCGATTTGCAGCTTCTCCACTCGCACCAATTACCTTTGGAATACCCTAAAACTTCGTAATTACCACCTATTTTTTTTCCTTTATTCTACTTTTAATCTTTGACCAAGTTACGAAAACTGGTTTTCCCTACGGATCCATTCCTTCTTCTTCTACCTAGGCCATCTCGCACCATCTCCCAACTTGACATATGTGCATCGGCATACCCTTTAAGAGACAACCTAATCCCCTTGAAGACACAACCATCAGCATGCATCTCTGGAACTCTGAGCACAGGAGATTGACAAACACAGTTTACAAACGCCTGGCAGTTCACAAAAAAACAAACCAGGACACCCTTCTGGTGCCATAATCTTAGTCTTGCAAAACACCATAGAATTCTGTTGTAATTCAATTCCATTTTAGGATATCAAGCACTCCAGAAACCATTTGTTTGGCCTTGCAGATTCTCCCATGATCTCAGCTACATATTCCCCCGCAAAGGTATTCGCAGTCTTAACCATCGAGCTAGAACACTTGAAGGGAACTCAGGCTCTCCATGTCCCTTTCACACTTGATTTTGCCATTACAATGTTTAATTCCCAGGTCAGAACGTGGAATGCAGCAAAGCGTGGCCTGGATTCCTCTTTTTTGATATCTGTTGATAGTCAACATTACGCATGGAGATATCAGTAGCTAGGGCTTCCCACATGTCCTCAAAATCAGGAGCCATTGCCTCTTGGACTTGAGCATTATGGTGTAGGGAACATGTTTTTATACATCCCTCTCCTTCGCACCTTATGAGTACTTCCCCTGCTCTAAGTGACACTCACACCTTCTGACCATCTCGTACGACTCTGCGATGCCGCAGACACTACACTTAAGGGTTACAGTGACACAACGCCTTGGAAATTTTATGAGCTATATTTTTCACTCAGCCAAGAAAGGAGGAACTTAGCCTCTGAACTCTACCTACATGATTATGTGCTGCAAAAAAGGCTTAGGTGGTCACCAAACCCCTACGATGGGGATGTGCAGCCCAAGGAATACATATCCTGGTTGAAGTATGAAACCAGTAGTTTTACAACTGTAGAGTAGTATAAGGCTAAGGCGATGAGAGCAAAGTTGAGAATTAGAGGAGAAAGTGCCAGACCAGCTGTGTGGAAGAATCATATAGAGTTTATAGTGGATTTATTTGCCTTCTCGGTGCTGGAGAGAAGGCAATTGAAGTTACAACACTCTACAGTGGGCCCTTTGGCACTTCCCGATATGAAGTGCTAAGGAATGCAGACATGATATGGTAAGAACTAATAAAGGTGTTATAGAAGGGAGAGCCACATTCATCATTAGCGCTTAGGATAGCCCTCTACACGAACGACTTGTATAATGAACGCCTCTGGAAGATAACCTTCAATTGCATTGGATTCAAGGTAAGGTTTCCCCTCCTACTATACCCCATTCCATATTACAGATGTACAGGACAACTTGATTTTGAGATCGAGAAGACAAGCTGGAAGGAAATTGTAAGATTTTATGGTCAGGAACTAACAAAATATTTGGTATATTAAAGGGATTCGATTAGCTGAGGAGCTTTTCTTTCGAATAGTTTTACATTGGCTTCCTTTTAGTCATGGATTGAACCAGGCTATCCAACTAAGCTTGTTTCTTTCGATTTCATTCTTCTTTGTTCGAATCCATGCCACTCTACCCTGGCTGGGTATAGAAGTGATCAAAGAGTTGTGCTTTATGGATGGCCTCATCTTCAGTTTGGGGTACGGCCTGGTGGTGGCCATGTATTTGGTGATAAGGGGAAGTAGTCACTTCAATAACCAATCCAGGAGAGACTGCTCGCTTTACAACAGAGGGTGAGAAGGGGAAGGTTTCTACTTTAAAAGAACCTACCTCTCATTATTCTTCTCAGGTGGCAGCTTTGGAGGCTAGGGTTGTTAGTATATGTGGAGAGGAGCCTGTGAAAGGGGCAGAACCTATGGGGAGCATCAATATGATGGGCTTCCTCCTGAACGCGTATTGGCCGATAGGTGTCCCTACGAGTGTTCCTTTGTCTGCGCAAAGGGATGGTTCCTCTCAAGATCTATCACTTGTCTGTGTAGTCAGGTTTGAGCACAATCCTGTATTCCCAGGAGCTTGGGAAGGAGATGACTATCATAAACATATATGGTCCATATGATGATACGGTTCCTTAACGAGATTTTTTCTAAGAATGGAGTTAGTGAGTAAAGGGAATATTTTCATTGATGGTGTCTTGAAATTTTCCTTGAGTCTCTCTTCTATTTGGGGACCTACTGTGCGACTCTTTGTCTGATTCTTTTGTTGGGGAAGCTAGAGGATAAAGGTATTTATGATATTGAACCTATAAAACTTAGTATTACCTTAAGGAATCAGCGTGGGGGAAGAGAGGATTGCTAATCATGACAGATTTAGACAATGGGTTCCTACACGGATAATTTGATCATTTCCTTTTTTTATCTGAAGTTGTAAAAGTTGGGAGGAAACCTCGAAGTCCTTTCAAATTCAACTCTCTTGGCTAGAGGAGGATTTCGATTTCTTGGTTTTTTTTATCACTGGGTCACTTTTGATGTATCTAGTTTTGAATTTGCATCCATTTTTCTCACAATCTCAATACGTTTAAGCAGGCAGCAGTATAATGCTCTCATGATAAGAAAATTAAGGATGAGCTGGCGGAGGTAGAGGGGCAATTGGAAGTTCTACAAAGTTAGAAGTGGCTGGTTATCTTAATAAAGAATTTCAAAATGTAAAAGTCAATTTGAGCAAAATAAAAGCAAATTGTTGGCTGATAAGGAGGCAGCCTTGAGACTTAAAATTAGAGTGGTTTGGCCGAGATTAGACTTCAAAGTTTTTTCATCAGTTTTTATTGCAGAAGTTGTTCATATGATTTATTTTTTTCCCTATTTTCATGAATGGATATAGTAATGATTGTTTGATGGCAGGTGATTTATGCCTACACTAATAAGCCTGCTGGGACATGGAAGTACGCAGGACGTTGAGGTGCTTCTTAGACTCAATCAGTTGGAACTGGATCGATTGAAACTAGTTATGATTTTGTGAGGTAAAATCCAACTCCCACCATTTATTCCAATGCCTTAGCCTCTTTTTATTATGATAACACTTATGATCCCACCTTTATCTCCATCCTTGCCTCTTCGGGTGAAGCTGACTCTCCAATGGGTGGGACCGTAACCTTTGCCTGTGTTGCTTCTTGCTTTGTTGTAGGTGAAACCACTACCTCCATCTCTGCTTCTGGATTTATTGTTACTTGATTTCTACTGCTATGGGTATGGATGGCGATGGTTCAACTAAAACTAGTCAATTTCCAATTGGATATGGATCCCCGACAAGAACTTAATCTGCTCGAGATGGTTCTCTATCCAGAACTCAATATGCTACAAGGGCTAAAACAAACTATTAAACTGACTCAAATGCTTCGACTCTTGCTACTACGTCTCTGCTACTAATGCTACTAGATCCACTTGGTTATCAACGGGTTAGGGCTCTAAAACAAGGAGGGACCTAGGGTAAGGCTCTAGCTCTAATACTAGAGGACCTGCTACTGGGTCATCAAATGGAACTAGGCAAGATGATGGCTCTATATGGTTATATATATTTTCATCAAGTGCATTCTATATAGTGGTAGTGCTACTTCATTGGTGGGTACTACTATGGAATCTAATCCTATTGGCTCTCAAACATGGACTCAACCTTGATCTAGGATTAGGGACCTACTACTGAATCTATATCTATATTTGGATATGCAACTAGCTTTTGATCTCATTTTCATACTAATGCTACCTCTATGGCCTCTCTTCATGATGCCTTCCCTTCTTATGACGATTCTTTTCTATGTGGTTTAACGTGATCAACTAACTGTACCTTTACCACCTTAACTATTGGCTTTGATGGGGCTTTTTGTACCTTGTGTTTAGTTGTTATGAATCAGGCTATCAATATGCTAGATGAGATAGTGATGGGTTAATAGAAGCAACTGACTCATATGCGTACTCAACTGAATCAACTTACTTGTATAATCTTTCATTTTTTATGCCTCATAATAGGGAAGTGGAGATTCTCAGGGTTTAATGTTCTGTTTTTTTGTACAATCCATATTCTCCAAGAGCAAGATAGGCACCTTTCGACAATAGTTTCTGCCTAGTTGACTGGAGCTTGTTAGTGCTTGTGGCACTTGATAACAGGACAAGAATTGCTATAACAACTTAGTGAACCACACTAATCATAATAGGATGAGGATCACTAGCCGTCACTTGAAAACACAGACCTGTGGGACCCACTCTAAACTTACTCCATACCATCATCACACTGCTCAAAAGCTTCATGAATGAAGGGCCAGTGCATAAGTGAGAATACCCCTCATTATTTCTTTCCTCTTCTGATCCCAAACCGGCATCTTAACTGCAACTAATTCATATATTTGCACAAACAATACCTTAGCTCTCCAATAAAAGGGGATTTATTGCTTCTTGGTTTATGGATTTCGTGCTTAACTATGACAGCTATTCTTAGGCCTTTGTTTGGCACAACTGTTCTTATGTTTGAGATGGTTTAATGAATGACTCTCCTTGCTTTTCATTATGCTAGGTTCTATTTAATAGCTACTGAAAACCATAGAATCGTGATTTGACCATTGTTCTAGTATCTACTGCTAGTAATTGGAGGTTTGCTAGGTGGTTGAATTTTCGGGGGAGGTAGGATGCTAATTTCTCTGAGCTGGCTTTGGGTGCTATTGTGTCTATTTGTAAGAGGTTGGCCTATGCTAACTTTATCTTAGGATATAGGGCAAAGGGTATAGTTCTCTCGTGTCCTTGTACATAGTGTCTTGGGAAAGAAGAAAATAATATCGTTCACAATGGTATTCACTGTAATAAGAATCATTGCTCATAAATAGTATCGTCAAAGCTAGGCTGACCACCAACCAATTTTAAATAACAAAGTAATTTTTTTTTGCCTAGATTCTAGCAAAACAATTCCTACTACGAAACCAAGCGAAGCGGCAAGCTCAATATCCACCAGGGCCGCATTCTAAAAAGAACCACGAAAAAGGCTTAGGGTTATTATATCGGCCTGGAACAAACATAATTGAGATATCACCCTCTCCAATATGTAGGAGGGATAAAACTGCGTGGGGTGAAACAGTTGAACCAAACAGGATAAGTTATGTGGTTGTGGTGTAATGGTGAAGTGGGGAAATTTGGTTTTCATAGATTTTTAGTCCAATCCCAAAGAAGGTTATCTACATATACATTTGGATAAAGCGGAGAGCTACTTCAAGTGCAATTTATTCCATTGAAAAAAAAAAAAAAATTCCATTTCAGAGTATTGTTCTATACAGATAGAGGGTTTTTTCCCTTGAGGAATAGGCTTTACTCCTTAGAGACTTAATATGAATTTTTATTGGTCTGTCCAGATGGAAGTATTTTTTCCTCAAGGTTGAGAGATAGACTTTACTCCTTAAAGTTTAAAGTTTATGATAGAGGCTTAATATGAATTTTTATTAGTCTATCTATATGGAGGGATTTAATAGCCTTTACTCCCTAAAGGTTAGGATAGAGGCTTAATATGAATTTGTATTGGTTTGTCCAGAAGGAGGGATTTTTTCCTCTAGGTTGATGGATAGGCAAGGATTAATATGAATTTTTATTGGTCTGTCTAGATGGAGGGATTCTTTCCTCAAGGTTGAGGGATAGGCTTAACTCTCTAAAGATTATGATAGCAATTGGATACCAAGTATTTTAGGTTGTAGTTGATGAAAAGTAATGGGCATTATATTTAATAGAATTGATTTAGTGTTCGAAAATATACTGGAGATTTGTTGTCTTCTTTATTTTAGTTAAAGGAATAATTAATAAGTTTGTAGGTTTAAAATAAAAAATAAAATTTCTAAAAATTAGAGTGAAATTTTTTCAATTTTTTTTAATTAAATTTAAATTTGTGGAAGGTTTTATTTTATTTTGTTGAAATCACTAAAATTTGTATAATCTAAATATTTCAAAGGTATTTTTTTTTTTTGGTTTGTTAGACAATCTGAGTCTTGAGAGGATTTCCACACTTATCTTGTGGCTTGAGTAGCTTGGACCTAGAGGCATCTAAGTCTCTAAACGCTCGCATTGGGCCGAACTACATAGACATATTTTCAATTAAATTTGTCTAAGATTTTATATTATTTTTGTTGAAATCATCAAAATCTGCATAATCTATATATTTCAAAGATACATTTTTTGTTTGTTTGTTATGCAATGTGAGTCCTAAGAAGATTTGCACGATTTGCACACCTAAATTGTGGCTTGAGTAGCTTGGATGCAGTGGCATCTAATCCTTTTAAATCATGTCGGGATAAAACCCGCCTTGGGCCACACCACATAAACATCCCTAGATTTTTTCCCAAGAAATTTTTAATCACCCCAGAACTCTCTACTACACCCAAAAATACACATTTTAAATAACAAATAAACTACAATTTCACCCAAAATTATAAAATGCACATAGAAAAAGAAAGACTCACAAAGTCAGTGTACATTTTTCTAACTACATTATGTACTAATTACAAAATTATATCTACTCATGATGTGAAAACACTAAAATGTGTGTATATATATATATAAATGAATACCATCTAATATCAATTTAACTAATATATAATACTAATTTAAAAATTATATATATAGATTTTAATTAATTTTTTACATAAATTTAATGAAATGTATTCAAATAAAAATATAAAATTTCAGGATAACTAATTCATATATAATATTAATTAAAAAAATAAATTTATTAGTTATTTTCTAAAATAGTTGCTCCTAATTGTCCATTTGTATGAACTGGTTTATGGGATGGTATCATTGATTTGGAAATTTCTTAAATAATCCATCTCTTCATAATAGATGATTCTATCACATTTTCAATTTCATATTTTAAAAATGAAAAGCAAATTAACAATAAATTTATTGTGTATATTATAAGTTTATATTAGAATATAGACCTTATAAATCATCAATAAAGAAGCTAAAAAGACTGTTATGTATTACTAGCTAAAAAACTTACCCGTCCTAAAAATTAAACAAATAACAGTGAAAGAAAATTAAACAAATAACAGTGAAAGTTGAGGCGTGAAGGCATGTACCCGACTAAAAAGTTCATGTATCCCCTGCAACAACAACATGCTCTTCATATCCATAGCATCACATGTTTACATGCTCTTTATATCCATAGCATCACATGTTTACACGGTAGTTATTTCTTGATACACAAACATCAAAACATGTTAAAACAAGGCCGTATAGCTAGCGTTCCCTCTGGCTTAGTTTAATTATAATTAAATTGTGTTAAAAACTATTAATGAAATACAACTGTATATTAATAAACATTACAACTAAAATAACAAAGAGAATTCATTGTTGCATTATAATAAGAATTATATTTGTAGATGGTTTTTTTCATAAACTTTAAGTTTTTGTGATTATAATTTATTGTACACTTTCTTTGACTCACTACAAATGGTTCTCCACATATTTGATATACACAATAACATAGGCTTAGAACTCTAATTTTTTCATTATTAAATATTGTTTATAGGAATGAGGTTAAATTTGATGGATAGTTATGTTCATTAAAATAATTGAGTTTTTCATTAAAATTACATGAATCTAATGATATTTAATATAAATTTTACTTTGCCTAATGTTTATATTTATTTTATATTTTTGATGAATATTAAATAATTTAAGCCCCACGGGGTAGGCGAGTTGGTAATCACAATGTGGTGAAGTTCCTTAGAAAGGCGGGCTCTGTACTGAAGGTTACCAGTTCAAGAACCCCGGACTAGCCCGAAGCTGTGGAGAGGAGCGGGCACAGTTCCCAGGGATTATAGTGGTAGCAGTAAGAATTGACCCCATGTTATGCCAGTTGCGATCCCATGTTATGCCAATTGCGAGACAACTCCAGTTGTGGATTCCTCTGTAACAAAAAAAAAAAATATTAAATAATTTATGTTAAATTTTTTATAATGTTAAAAGCATATATAATTATTATCAAAGCATGTTTCAAATCAAATATAAAATTTGTGTAAGTAAAGAAGAGAATGGCCACTAAGGTATATGTATCAAATAACAAGTAGAATGATTGGGGTTCCCAATCATTCTTTGGAGCCATAGGAGATAAACTCAATTGACTAATATTATATTTTTATGTGTGAGAGTCAAGTTTATATCAAATGGCTAAAATGAATGATTATTATCCACTACACTTAAATTTGTTTTCTACAAATTTAATTAAATTACTACTTAAAATAAAAATTTGTAAATATGAAAACATATTTTTTATAAGCATAAATTAAAGGCATACGCATACATTCAAATTTTTACTTTGTAATATAGATTTGTAAAACCCAAACACCTCGTTGTGAATGAAAATAGACTATGTGATAGTTAAATATAAAAATGAATGATATCGTATTTAGAATAGTCACAAACCACTTAAAATATAAATACAATTTAATTTATTCCATTGATACTATTTTGAATTAAAAGGAAAAAAAAAACTAAATTTTCATAATTTTAATACATATTTTTTAAATAAAATATTATTATCTAAATATTACAAAATTTAATTTAATTTATTAGTTAATTAAATTAATTAATTAAAAAAATTCATTCATAAATATTTCTAAATTATATACATATAAAATGCTAAATATTTTTGAATTTCAAATGATTAAACATATTATCAAGCAAACCTTAAAATTTAAAATAATCAAATTTATGAACTAATGTTAAACTGAGGAAACAAAAGGGATTTTAACTCTTCTTGATTTTTATGGTAAGGATTTTAACTCTTCTTGATTTTTATCTTAACAAAGCCTTTCACAAATTTTGTAATTATTTTTAATGAATTTGAAAAAAAAAACAAAAATATCCCTTGAGAAAAAAAAAAAAAAAAAAAAAAAAAACCTTATGATTAACCAATATCAATTAACAATTATCGCTTTAGGAAGGATTTGGTACATGGATTTGGTGCATAGGTCCCATGCATAGCAATAAGGGCCAGACTCCATAAGGCTTAATTATTAACAATAAACTCCTCCATAGGTAAGGATGATAAATAGTGGTAAAAAAATTGGTTAGTGCTAATAAGTTTTGATGAAATATTTAGAAAGTAGAAAAAATAAAATAATATTAACCATGTTGTTATATTAATATATTTTAGAGTTCATTGCAATAAATAAACAATAAAATTCTTGTTATGTTAATGTATTTTGGAGTTCGTTTCAATAATAAAATCTCGAGAATTTATTATCTAGTATCAGTAAACTAGCATAAAAGTTTATTGTTTGACGTGCAACCTTAAATTACTAGTAAAACAATGGTTCTGGTCGAAATATAAATGAAACTATGAAATCACACAAAAATTTATGGCTAATTCTCCAAAAACAAATGGTAAAAATATAAATAAAACTGTGAAATCACACAGAAATCCATCGTGAGTGGCCACTCCTACAAAACAATGCTTTGCTTTACTTTATAAACATAGACCATCGCGAGTGGCCACTCTTACAAAAACAATTTCATGCTTTGGTTTACTTCATAAACATGGACCATAGAAAAACTATGAGCTGGCCTATTTTCTCACATGCAACCATAAATAAAAATGCGATATCACCTAGAAATTCATTTCCATAAAGAATAAGGATTTATTTAATTATAGAAAAAGTCAAATCCTATCACTCTTTAATAGACTTGAAAACAAATAGATACTAATAATCTATTAAAAACAAATAAATACTAATAATTTTTAGAGATTCTGTCGTGCTTATTGTCATTAATTTAAAGCACACTTCACTCCCAGAATCTCGTATTGCAAAAGGCTGCAGCAACATCATTATCCAATAAAATCCAAGCTCTCTTCACCCATCACAAATTAAAAAAAATTGAATTAATATAACTAAAAAATAAATTAATTTGTTTTATAAAGTTAACATTACAAATTGGTTTTTAATATCTGTTCAATCACAAATTGGAAAAAATTAAATTAATATAATTAAAAAAATAAATTAATTTGTTTTATAAAGTTAACATTACAAATTTGTTTTTGATTTTTGGTTGACTAAAAACTATTTTAGATTGTCGGCAAAAGCCGGAGGCTATTCAACCTCGTGACAAATCTCGGTCCGATGTTATCACGTTCAAACTTGACTGGATGAACTTCAATTTCGCCGCAACTTGACGGAGACCGATAGTCCTTTGGTAGCAATTTCGTTTCAGCCGATTCGGGTTGCAGTTATTGGGAAAAAATATTGATAACTTTTTTATTTTTATTTTTGAAAGAATTTCCGTGCATTTCATTTCATTTGAGGTCTGAAATGTCAGACCAGCGATCTCTACAAAAGCTTCAGGTATTGCGAGGGAAGAAGCAGCTCGGCGCACCAAAGAGCGGCGAAATAATGGTAAGGAAATTGCATTGGTGCAGAGCAATTGTTACTATCAGCTCGGCCGTTCTTTTATGTACATTTTGAGCCGTTTTTCGATCAATTTGCCCGCTCTTACGACCAATCCTGTGAAGTTGAAATTTACGCACTTAATTCACATGTATAAATTTCCGTCCCGTTTGCATCATTTACGGTATGAAATCCTTTTTTAGGGCCGAAGTGGGAAGAAGTATAATATTTTAGGTTAGAAGTTGGAATAAGGGCGGGAGGAATTGCGTGGACGGTTAAAAGCGGTTGGATTCCGTGTAAAAAATTTCCAAAAATCTTATAGAGGGAGTGCTTAATGGATGATGATGGAAATAGATTAAACACCATCAAAAACTTTTAGGACACCTAAAATTTTGAAGTTTAACAATTATAATTTGGATTTACAAAAATCCTTGTCAAATTTTCTTTAAATATGACCATAATTTCCATAACTTTTAGGGCGACTCCTCTGCATCGTTAGACTACATGCAAATGGTATCACTAGACAAATAAATGCGAATAACTTTTAGGGATTCTGTCGAGCTTTTTTCACCAATCACAAATTAAAAAAATTCAAATTAATATAACTAAAAAATAAATTAATGTTTTATAAATTTCACATTGTAAATTTGTTTTTAATTTTTGCTCAACTGAAAATTATTATTTCAGATTCAACGCATTTTCGAATGCATAATACCGTCTTTGGCAGGGATAATAATATCTCAATTCCGCAAATAGCTAACGATTTCGAACCTTGAATCCGGAAATAGGATTCGGCATTACTACAGCAAATACTCAACCTATTTGTATTAAAATGGGTCATTACGAAGTTATTTTTATTATTAAATTGCCTCATTATATGTAACAATTTGATTAGTAGCAGTTGTACAGAAGTCCGCACACTCATACATATAATTAACAAATGCGTTATATCCGCGAAGTTATTTTTACGGTTAAAATGGCATTATAGGAAATACTGATACTTATAATTAACAAATTCGTTTGCCCTTCTATATCAGCGAAGTTATTTTTACTGTTAAAATGACATTATAGGAATGGGGAGTTGTTTAGTAATTAAGTTTATAAAACTTGGTAGGCTAAATCATAAATTACTTTTAGATATAGAGTTAATGTTTAATTAAAGTTATTTTAATATTAAAAATACACGTAATTAAAGATTTAAGAAAGTTAGAATAAATAAAATAAATATATGAAGTAAAGTGTGAAACAATTTCTTTTAAGAAAAAAACATTAGAGAATGATATAAACATTATTGAGAGATATATCACATTACAATATTGAATTAAATTTATGAAAATATAATTTAGAATAATTAAAAATAAAATAAGAATAAAAATTAATAGGTAAAACATCTTATAGATGTAGAAAATTTTGATAATTAAACATAATATTGAATATGGTTATTGAAATTGAATGTAATATTGAAATTGAATAATAGTTCATTTAAATTTAAATATTATTATGAGAGGAAGTCTATATTGTTAGAATTTTATGTGGTCAATCTCTACACTATCTATTCTCGCCACTACCACTATACCTTTCTTGTTCTCCTCTCATAAACCTACCACTATGCCTTTCATAAACCTACCACTATGCCTTTCTTGTCCTCCTCTCATAGACCATATTACTTCTAAGAGATTGAACCTTTAATCTCTTAATTTAAACAATTCCATATCACTTCCATCAGCCATTAATAAGCTACCCTTTAAAAAAAATATAATATTTATTTTTATTTTTAAATATAATATTATTGTATTTTTAAAACTTTATTATTAAATTATTTATTATTATTAAAATATAGTATGTTATTTTTGTTTATTTATTTTTTAATAATATCAATCAAATATATTAATATTAATATTATAAATCAAATTAAATTGATAATACAATAAAAAAGATTTTAAATTGTCTTAAAAATTTTAAAATAATAAAAATTAATCAATTTATTACAAAGTTTAAAATAACATAAAAACAAAATTTATTATAAAATTAAATATAAATTAATATATCAAATACACATTAATTTTTTAATAAAAATATTTATTTACTAGTTTAATATAATATATGACATTCAAACGTCCTTCCCCGCCCCCGAATCATGATTTTAATAGACAAATACATGTTGGTTACATATAGAAAATGAGATTTCTGATGGTATGGGTGTATAAATGAGTATTGTTTCAGCGATTTTAAATAGATAATAATTATTTTTTTATTATAAATTAATATATCAAATATATATTAAAACAATTAATTTTTATATAGTAATTATTTATTTAAATATTTAAATATCTTTTTACAATATATGTATTTATATAGCATTATTTTTTTAATAAAAATATATATTTACTGGTTTAATATAATATATGGCATGTTGAAAATAGCAATAAGAAATTCTAAATATAGAAGTGATAAAAATAACACTGCCATAAATAGTATTTCGGGATACCTTCCTATTTTAGTTAGTCCCTAAACTAAAATAGTGAAGTAAAATTTGAATTTGATCTTAGCAGCTGTTTGTAAATTAATTAATTAATTCATCTTGAGTTAATTAGTTAAGGAAAAATAAACATGAAGTCTATGTGAGGACATGCAACAGTTATTCCTTTGATTAAGGGATTTATCCATTAGTTAAAGAGATAAGAGTGAGTTGTAATTAGTTAGCTCAGTTAACTGAGTTAAGTCCAGTTAGATTAGTTCCAACAGTTGGAGGAACTGATTGTGAGTTCAGTTAGTTAATGCTTGCATGCATGTAACTACTGCATTTCAGATAGCTAGATATTTTCTCATAAATAACTCATGCATGTCACTTCTGTCAGAGACCCAGTTGAAATCAGATGGAGGGACAATGTACTATGAGTTGCAAGAATATTCTATTGTGAATATCTCTCGCATGCAGAAGGAATTTATTCCTTGGAGATTGTGCAGTTATTTCTTCCAGTTTAGTGAGTCTGATGAGACCAATTCACACATGTGACATCATTAGTCCCCAAGAAAAATTACGCAAGGAAATAGGAGGTTTGGAGGGCTGTGGATGGACACATGTGTTGTCTGTTAACTCTGTGAGCTGTATTCTTTGATTGTACTGAGGGCTAGTTGGTTTTCAAGCTAAGACTTTGTGTAATCTGAGATAATTTCCACTTCTATGATAATACAGAGGGTGGGGTTTTAGGCTGTTGTTTTCCCCGGATTATATTTTTGTGTAATGTGTGATTGCTTCTCATTCTCAGTTATATGTGATCTTGTTTGATACTGCTCATATGTGATTAAGCTTCCACAAAGTTTATGGTAGAAGTAGATCTAGTTTTATGCTTTAGTACATTGCATATATCCGTTGATCTACAGGTGAAATTTCTACATGGTATCGGAGCAAAGGTGAATCAAGCGAAGAACTGTATACAAAGAAGGGAGAAGTACGAAGTTTAGTGTTCCTGATATAGATATCGAGTTCTTATCACATCTCAGATTTCATCAATGGCAGTCAACGGTTTGAGACTTGAGTATGCCCTTGATGGCAACTCAAATTATATAGTCTGGAAGGATTGCATGGAAGTGATATTAGAGGACAACGGGCTGAAGGACTTCATTGATCAAGAAGTCCCCAAGCCTGTAGCAACTAGTGCCCAAGAATTGGCAGAATGGAAGAAATGTGTGGCTAGAGCAAGGAAAATCCTCCTGGAGGGAGTTGAAGACAACATTGTCTCGAGCCTCCATGGGAAGGAGACTCTGTTTTTGTTGTGGAAAACATTGAGAGATCTGTATCAGAATAGCAGTGATCAGAGGAAGCTGGCACTGAAGGACAAGCTTTGGAAAATTAAGTGTGAAAAGGGCGACACGATCTCTACCTTCTTGAACAAGCTCACCACCTACAGGGATGAGCTTGGAAGTGTAGGGATCATGACTGCTGACGATGACATGGTGAGTCTTGCACTCCTCGATCTTCCTAAGAGCTGACATAGCTACCAAGACTCGGTTAATGGAAGAAGTAACTACCAGATTGGGAACAACTTTGGTGGGATTTGATGTAGGAGGAGATAAGAAGAAGCACCAAGAATGGATCTTCATCAAAACAAGATGATGAAGAAAATCTAGCTTTAGTGAGTAAAACTAGGAAAGGGAAAGGGAAGGTGTCCCAATCCAAATCTTCTCATGGTGGGAAGAAGTTTGACAAATCGAAAGTGCGATGCTTTCATTGTCATGAAGTGGGCCATTATGTTACAAATTGTCCACAGAAGAAATCCAAGAAAGGATCCTCAAAGGGATCCGATGGTGAGGCACTCGCTTCACAGTTTGAGTTGGATTTCTCTCTTATTGCATACATGGTTTCATCCATGGTGGGATGTGTTTGGTACCTGGACAGTGGAGCTTCATTCCACATGTCAGGTGACAAGAATCTTTTCAGTACCCTGGAGGAGAAGGATCTCCTGATGTGCATTGAGATGGGCGACGATGGAAAGTACCATGTTTCAGGTGAAGGTATGGTTGTGTTTCAAAGGGAGCATGGAGCTCCTCTCACCCTCACTGATGTAAATTATGTATCGGGTCTGAAGAAGAATCTTGTGTCCATTGCTATGCTAGAAGATAAAGGCTATGATGTAGTCTTTAGTCAAGGAAAGGTGTTCCTGAGGCATATCGGCACTGGACAGACCAAGCGAATTGGGATTCGAGTAAAGAATCTCTACAAGCTGGAGGTAGACGACTTTTCTACACCAAGTTCCAAAGCAGAGGTGGTGCAAAGCCAAGATGTTGGTGAGCTATGGCATAGAAGACTGGGCCACTTGCATCACGGGGCCTTGAAGATCATGCAACAAATTTCTACCGGACTACCCAAGGGAAAGCTGGATCAAGTGGATACATGCAAAGGATGTACCTTGGGTAAGTATGCGAAAGCTTCCTTTCAGGATCGAGACAATAGAGCTGGAGAAATCCTGGAGCGAGTTCACTTAGATGTATGTGGACCATTCTCTACAGCCTCCACTGCTAAACAAAGGTTCTATGCTATTTTTATTGATGATTTTTCCCGTAGATGTTGGATCTACTTTATGCAAAAGAAGGATCAAACCTTCTTGAGGTTTTGTGAGTTTAAAGCCTCAATAGAGAAACAATCTGGAAATAAAATAAGAGCCGTGCATAGCGACAATGGTGGAGAGTATGTCTCGCAACAATTTAAAGACTTCTGTGCAACAAAAGGGATTAAACGGGAGCTGACAACACCCCATAACCCACAGCAGAATGGGGTGGCCGAAAGGAAGAACCGATCTATTGGGAGTAGCTCATGCGATGTTTCATGACCAAAGCCTACCACTTCATCTGTGGGCTAAGTCATGCAATACAGTAGTATACTTGTAGAACAGAAGTCCTCACCGTATATTGGGGATGAAGACGCCTATGGAGGCCTTTTCCAGGAAGCGACCAGATGTGAGTTACTTCTGAATATTTGGATCACCAGTTTACTGCCATGTGACCAAAGATGCTTAGAAGAAGCTAGATCCTACAACTGAGATGGGGATACTTATGGGGTACACAGATACACCCCACAACTATTGGGTGTTCCTGCCTACCAGTTAGAGGATAGTGGTATGCAGAGATGTGAAGTTCGACGAGCAGAAAGTCATGCGATTATCACTTGAGAGGGAGCTCAAGTTGCATGCAGAGGAGGATCTTTCGGTTCCAAAGGAGGAGGAGCCTCAAGATGATGTGGAGGAGCCACATGTAGAGGATCTGGGAGTGGAGACATCCACTCATGCAGAGTCTTACAGGGATGGGAGGAAACACTCATAGGACGTTGACAGGTTGATGCTAGATGCGCGAGAGAATGTGGGGCAGCCATCCTCTCATCACAGACATAGGAGATCTCCCGAGCGGTACACTAGCTACATGGCCCTGGTTGGGCAGTGTGTAGCGACCGAGCCTTCTTCTTTCGAAGAAGCTGTGTAGCAACTAGTCTGGGTTGATGCAATGGTAGAAGAGTATGACTCTATCATACGGAACAGTGTGTGGGATGTTGTCCCAAGACCAGCGGACAAGTCAGTGGTGAGTTCTCGATGGCTTTACAAGGTAAAGCAGGCAGCTGATGGTAGTGTTGAGAAACATAAGGCAAGGTTTGTTGCCCGTGGTTTCTCATAGGTCGAGGGGATCGAATACAATGAGAATTTTTCTCCTGTAGCAAGGTACTCATCTATCAAATTGATGTTGGTACTATTTGCTCAGATGGGTGGGAAGATCCATAAGATGGATGCGAAGATGGTGTTCCTCAATGGGAAGATTGAGGAAGAGGTGTACATTGAGCAGCCCGAAGGATTTGAGAAGTTTGATCATGAGTCGCATGTGTGCCGACTCAGGCAAGCATTGTATGGGCTGAAGCAAGCACCCCGTGCTTGGTACACCAGGATCGACAACTATTTCACCAGGTTGGGCTTCACGAAGAGTGAAGCAGATGCGAACCTTTACCACATCATGGTAGAAGGTAAGCCATTGATTATTGTACTTTATGTCGATGATCTGATTTTGACAGGTGATGATCAGTTGATCAAGTCTTGCAAGCAAGACCTTGCAAGAGAGTTTGAGATGAAGGACATGGGCCTCATGCACTACTTTCTAGGCATGGAAGTGTGGCAGAAGGATGGGGAAGTATTTGTGTCTCAAGGAAAGTATGCCAATGAGATACTCAGGCGCTTCCACATGGAGAAGTGCAAGCCCATGCATACTCCTCTAGCTGGTAACTGGAGGAAGGAGGATGCTACTTCAGGTGAGGTGGTAGCTGCTACTGTTTATCGGCAGCTTGTGGGTTCACTCATATATCTAGTGAACACACGACCAGATTTGTGCTTTGCGGTGAACCAGCTAAGTCAAGCTATGGTTCAACCAACCAAGCTGTTTTGGAAGGCAACGAAGCATGTGCTGAGATACCTCAGAGGCACATCTCAGTATGGATTGTGGCACAGACAGACAGAGGAGTGAAGCTTCAAGGCTTCATGGATGCTAATTGGGTAGGGAGTCCATCAGACCGAAAGAGCACTTATGGAGGAATTTTCAACCTTGGTTCAACTGCAGTTTCTTGGTACAACAGGAAACAGAGGTCAGTTGCATTTATCTCAGTAGAGGCTAAATACATGGCTGCAAGTCAGGCAGCATGCAAGGCCATATGGATGCAGAAGATTCTAGTGGGATTGTTTGGTTAGATGATGGATACTACAGTGATATATTGCGATAATTAGAGTTGCATAAAACTCTTTGAGAATCCAGTGTTTCATGATAGGTCCAAGCACATAGATATCTGTTACCATCATATTTGAAACTGTGTGGTGAAGAGGATCATGATGTTGCTGTATGTTTTGACCGAGCAGGATGCAGATATTTTGACTAAGGCATTGTCAAAATGCAAGTTCGAGTTCCATAGAGACAGGATTGGGGTGACTGATAATCCCTTTCTTGTTGAGAGGGAGTGTTTAAATAGTAACAAGAAATGCTAAATATAGAAGTGCTAAAAATAGCACTGCCATAAATAGCATTTCGGGATACCTTCCTATTTTAGTTAGTCCTTGAACTAAAATAGTGAAGTAAAATTCGAATTTGATCTTAGCAGTTGTTTGTAAATTAATTAATTAATTCATCTTGAGTTAATTAGTTAAGGAAAAATAAACATGAAGTCTATGTGAGGACATGCAACAGTTATTCCTTTGATTAAGGGATTTATCCATTAGTTAAAGAGATAAGAGTGAGTTGTAATTTTGAGTTGTAATTAGTTAGCTCAGTTAACTGAGTTAAGTCCAGTTAGATTAGTTCCAATAGTTGGAGGAACTGATTATGAGTTCAGTTAGTTAATGCGTGCATGCATGTAACTACTGCATTTCATAACTGAATATTCTCTCATAAATAACTCATGCATGTTAGTTTTTTCAGAGACCCAGTTGAGATCAAATGGAGGGACAATGTACTATTAGTTGCAAGAATATTCTATTGTGAATATCTCTTGCATGCAAAAAGAATTCACACATGTGACATCATTGGTCCCCAAGAAAAATTGTGAAGGAAATAGGAGGCTTGGAGGGCTGTGGATGGACACATGTGTTGTCTGTTCAGTGTGTGAGCTGTATTCTTTGATTGTACTGAGCGCTGGTTAGTTTTCAAAGCTAAGGCTTTGTGTAATTGGAGATAATTTCCACTTGTATGAATCCCAAAAATGATATCTAATATAATGCACTGCGTAAATCCCCCATACTTAAATTCAAAAAGAGTCAAGGGATCTCTACTTGAATGGTTCATGAGGCACAATACTTGCTAAGGTTTTGCAAATGGGGTAGCAAGCTAAGTGGGCTTGATTGTGGGGAAAAACTCCACAGTTAAGCGCGCTTGAGCCAGAGGAGTTCTGGGATGGGTGACCTCCTGGGAAGTCCTGGTTACCGGGTGCAAGCCCCGGAAGTGATGATTGATGCTATGTGATTCGTTCTCCACATTTCACTAGTTTCAATCCCACTTCTTCACCCCTGTGAGCATCACCCGATGCAATGAGTGCTAAGTGAACTATTCAAAAATCATGAGAAATTAGTCAGTTACGACTACCTCTCATGGAAATGGTCATACGTTTGAATGACTTACTTAACGCAGTTGAATCCCAAAAATGATATCTAATATAATGCACTGCGTAAATCCCCCATACTTAAACATAAAATATATTAAATTTAAATTTTAAACCAATTCCACTTAATTAAATTCTGAAAAACACAAAATGTGTTAAGACTTATATAATTATCTAAAAAATTAATATCATAAAACATTTCAACAGAAATACTTCAGAGAATCAAAAATTTAATATCATAAAACATTTCAACAGAAGTACCTAACAGAAACTAAAGGAGAATATTACCAGAGTAAAATTTTGATCATGTCAACTCCAATTTCCAGTTGTTCATAATTTTTAATGGAGGAAGCAACTCCTTTTTACTTTGAATTGAACGTTGCTTTGTTGTTTGATTATGACTGATAGTGATGAACAACTGTCTCCAATCCTCGTCATTATATCATTAATTGTACGTTACTTTGTTGTTTAGTTGTGACTGATAGTGATGGACAACCGTCTCCAATCCTCGTCATCATATCATTAATATCACAACAGTGATACTCATTATCCACTATGCATTAGGGAGTTGGCATCAATGTTAAATGCTTTCTTGTGCCATTGTAGCATGGGATTCGAAAGGGAATCAAACATTGCTAATATGGACTCTAAATATAGTAAAATAAAAGTGAGGTTATTTGGAAAGAAACCAGAGAGTCTAGCCATCTTTTGGATGATAAAACAATTTCTTTTTGCCTTAAATGGAAGAGAAATTAATTTCGAGGTAGAACGGAGTGAATTGCAGTTGGAAATAAAATATAACTTCATACCAAATAAACCAACAAAAAATAATATAAACAAAACAAGGGCTGTAGCAGAAGTAGTCCCTGCCGGGTCTAAGAAAAGAACCGGCTTTGGGGCTAAGGAAAACCAAGAATAATAGTCATTACTAGGATATTTTGATATATGTAAAACAATTGTTTGTTTATGGCATACTCGAATAGTGGAATGTTCAATTGTTTGTTTATGGCATACTCGAATAGTGGAATGTTTCATAAGTTTAAAGGTGAATAGAAATGACTAGTAGTTTCTGGAGCTAAATTGTATCCTTATTGCAAGTCAAAGAACCACTGACTAGTTGCAAAAAGGAGGATTGAATTGAATTCCGTGAAATTAGTAACACAGTGAAGGAGGAGGATGTTATAGTGGATCTAAATTGTATCCTTATTGCAAGTCAAAGAACCACTGACCAGCTGCCAAAAGGAGGATTGAATTGAATTCCGTGAAATTAGTAGCACAATGGAGGAGGATGTTATAGTGGATCAAGCTAATACATTCAAGTCAGGGTAGAAATGCTTTATTTCAGACCTAGAGCCATGTTTGTATCATTGCACTAAAAATAGAGAAAAATGTACATGAACCATTTATAATGGGTTTGAACTGGGTTTGGGTAGAGAAATACACTGATTTTACTTCTCTCCCATAAACCAAAGGCTTATTGCTATAGCTTCGGGTGGCATCAGTTAATATGGGAATATGTCCTAATAAGGCCTATTGCTATTGCTATAATTGTACAATTAATGGATGTCATAAGAGATGACCAGACTCAAAATTTATTTGGAATATTTTTCTTCGAAAGAGATGGATAATGAAATATTAATAGGTGTTGGAATGTCATCAACATTAATGGAAATATAGGAGGCATATTGAATAGATCTAAAAGAGGAAAGATATCAAATGATATCACAGTGAATGTAAAGTACATAAAGTAAGTTCCATCAGGTTTAGAAGTATTAGTGAGGTTTGTAAATCAGCTTTCTGTTGGACTGTATTGGCATTGCAATTGTCTAGCATATTTAGATTTCAGAGTTTTTTGGTCTGGAATCTTTCCTCTGGAGTATTAAGATTTTCTTGGACTTTAGATTTCTGCAAATGTAACCTCTTTTGTTAAAAAAATAAATAAAAGTCAAGCTGTTTTTTTCTCATTTCTCTTGAAAAAAAATGACATAAAGAAGTGAAAATAAAATATGCTAGAAAGCATACAAAACAAATCCCATCTTTTCACTTTATTCCAATCACGAACCGGGTGTAATTATAAAAAAAAATCCTCACTTTCGCAGCGAAGTCTCTCTATTCAGCTAATTAAACTACATGCCTTCTTTATCTACGTTATACGATACGCTCTGACCGCTTCTCTGAACCCCTGATCCATTCATCCCAAACATCGCAGTTCACGCTGGAGACAAGACCAAATCACTCTAATTAGCAAATTAATTCCCAATAACTCTTCAAATGCGCAAATTAATTCCCAATAACTCTTCAAATGCTCAACAACAATCCAAAAGGATATTTGAACCTGTGCAAGCCATGGGTAAACAGTAAGACAGATGCACAATAAAATAAGGAAAAATTAAATTCAGGAAAAATATGATTGCAGGTAGGTTATGAGTACATGAACCACAATAACTAAATATAAAACCATTGAAGAAAAATTAAAGTTTAGAAAACAGGAATGAATGCAGGTTATAAAGCCATGCACCAGTGTAACTGAATATGGAACATACAGATAATGGAAACAAACAATATATGAGATATACCAATAACCTGGTATGAGTTGAATTATACTTAAACATGTAAGGCTGCCAGTGACAACTCCAAAATAGAAATTTAGTCAAATTTTGGTCAATAGGAATGCAACAATAATGCTTTCGGAAAATTCCCTCAAGATAAAGTTGCAAGTATGGACTGAAATTAACCCAAGGAACTTGTTCAACATAGAGAAATTATCCCACAATAATTACTTCTTCTGTTCACTTGGACAATAATGTGAGAGACTAGGCCAACTACAAACCACATGATTAGTCCCTAAGAGAGGAGTCAATGAGTTTGTCCGGAAATTGCATCTGGTAAGAACTGATGTATGGGAATCTTGGATGGAACCGTGAAATATGAGCTAAGCGAGTTGGTGGTAATGCCTTAACTTTAACTTTACTTTTGCAGAAAGACAATGTGGCCAATCAAAGGGAGCACTTTGGCAAATCTACAAAGCCTCGGCCAGACATGTCAAAGATAATCCACAAAAATAATCTTGGTTTGCCATTGTATTGAAAGCATTTCCATTGTAAATGAAAGTCATAATACGGATGCTTGAATCTCCAAATGTTTTGGTATTGTGCATTATGACAGTTGGATGACAATGCTCTCAACGACGTCATGAAAAACCTGTTCAAAAATTACAAACCGTAGTGAAAATATGAAGTCGCAAAAGTAGCCTCTAGTAATATCCTCTGATATGACCATGTTCTTACTAATATTACTATAATTGTCATTGTGTTGCATAATGAGATGATAACAGACATATTGTTGTGGCAGTAGTTTTGGGGTTCACTCTGGGAATGTACTTGAAAGATTAGTTTTCTGGTTTTGTCAAATACAGGTTGCCCCCAATACCATACGATGTGCAACAACGTAAAACTATATATATGTGACTCTATCTTCTTATTTCAGGAGAAGCCGCAAATCCATGGTTTATGCCAGAATGCCTCTGTTATATTCTACTTGTGTGGACTTTCGAGATCTGTAATTCATACCATAGGATTGAATTTCATCCACACATGCAGGGAGAGGAGGACTGATAAATTTGACGTCTTTTAGGCCCACAAAAATTTATGATTCAATTATTTTGAGAACTTAATGTAAGGTTCTCCAAGACAAAGGGTTGAAAGTGAAGTACTTAAAATACCATGTATTTGGAAATCTATTCGGCAGATTAAACAAAAAAGTTAACTGGAAACTCTTACCCCTTACCTTCCCCTCATAGGGTCGCCGAAGCTAGTTGATGGACCTGATCGACTAACGTCAGTCATGGACCTACAGTTTGACTATTTTTTTTTCATTTATTACACCAAACAGTAGGGCGACGGAGAACCAGGGAGACATGCGTCTAGGTAAGATGTGGTTTGATCTACCCAGGTTGGGGTTCACTCGGTGTACTATTAACAAATAACTATAATTACCATATATCAAATTACTGCCACCTAGTATAGCAAAATGCCCAACCACTCCACTAGAGAGGTTATTTGGTTATTTCATCTACGATTTAATTATCGACCACCCTGACAGGATTAAGTACCATATACAAAAAAATTACCGATCTCTAATGGTATAAATTAGTAGCATGCAAAGTTTCCAATAACAGACAATCTGCTAAGTGGCTGAAATCCTGGAGAAATTTCTGGGAAGGATTTCTATTGGATTTCTCCTGAATTTAATTATGTTAATTGGTACTCATTGCCAAACGACAATCCTCAAAACCACTTGTTCTATTGAAAATGAACCCATTCTTATGGATATCTTAGAGACACGCGCTGATTTACAAATATTGCCAGCCATTACAGTGCTCAGAAAACTACATTGAAGAGAACAAGAACAATTTCTGACCTCTGTGATGATGGTTGTGAGATGCCACAAGCAGAACAGCTTCTGGAACCTGGCTCAAATGCATTTCACTATATAAATATGTTCAAGGAAAATTGAAAAGTTTATGTGGCAGCAAAAGATAGTTTTCCCTTAGTAGAGACATCGATAGCAAAACGGAATTCTCTAATCATCTTTGGATGTTGTCCGGAACGCTGAGTTTTGTTGCTCCAATACCCAATAACATGGTAGCTTTTACCCACTAGAATCGCCAGAATCTTCGTCGCTCCAATACCCAATAACATGGTCGATTTTACCCACCAGAATCGCCAAAACCGCTATCTCATAAGTGGAACCCATAATTTCTCCATCCTGCAAGTGAACTACCCCACTTAAACCCCAAAAATTTCTCCACAAGCTTCTGCAAGTCCTTCTTGAAACACCTTAATATCTTGGAATGAAGAGTGGATGAACAATCTGTCTCCAATGGAATGGAGAGGGGCAAGAGGGGCCAGGAGGGGGCAGGAGGGCGGTGGAATGAAGTGACATGAAAGGAGGGTGGTGGAATGGAGTGATCTGGAATGAAGAGAGATGGCGACAACTATAAACCCAACGGTGACAAGTGTAAGTTGGATAAGTTTGAAAATCTTTGCATAAAATAATTTGTTCGATGCATAAAATCATTTGCTCCAACTTTGTTTTGAAAACCTTTGGATAAAATAACTTACGCTCACTAAAATCAAATCGGGGGCAAGAGACGCTCGAAAAACTTTGCATAAAATAACTTGCCCGATGCATAAAATCACTTGCTCCATCTTTGTACTGAAAACTTTAGGATAAAATAACTTACTCTCGCTAAAATCACATCCTGGCAAAAGACGATTGCAATAAAAAGGTAAATTCTAAAGTTTGCTTAAAAGTTTTTTGCAGTCAAATTACGGACAATAAACTTTGTTTAAGGACTAAAAATTTACAGTCAACGGAAGAATTAATAGCAAGTCAACACTGTAGCGAATGCTATAGTCCCAGGGACTAATAATATTAGTGTCTTTAGGGTACGGCGAAAATGAAGTTTAAAAACATAAACCAATAATTCTTGTCACAAAATCGTTAGTGGCTCAAAATATTCATGTCCTTAGGTTCCGCCGAAAATGAAATTTAGAAACATTAACCAATAATTCGTATAGCATAATCGTGAGTGGCTCTCTCATAGATCTTATAGAATGTATTATTCTCTAAGCTTTAGTGGCCGTAAAGTTATAAAGGCGTGTTCATTGCCACAAGACTAATTTAAAAGATCTTTTGGAATTCATGTAAATTATGAGTATGATGCAAATTTAAAGATAATTGGTATAGATTTTTTAGTATAAATTTAATATGAGTTGAGAAAGATTAAATTTTTTTATGCGTAAATTTTTTTAGAGTGCAAAATATAATGTGTTATTTTTATTATCTAAATTATATATTTGAATGTTAAATAGATTATATATAGAATTAAATAAAAAGTTTAACCATAAAATTTTATTATTTTTATATATATGAAATTGATGTTGACGTAAATTAGTTAACATAGATCTTCAAGTAGTTTATTTAAACCTTTTAATGAAATATTTTTTAAAAATATAGTATTTAAACATCTAATTCACACATTTTTTAACTTTTTATTACTTTACAACATATTCATTTTTTAAATTATAGCTGACATTATTTTTCTGTTTATAACATAATATTTTATTTTTATTTTTATTTTAAAGGGCGGATGGACGGACAAACTTACACATCCCCTCATAGTGCCCTGTAGAATGAGTCTCTCGCCTCAATAATAAGAAAAAAAATATTAATATGAATATAAGCTTAAAAAAAATGTAAACTCAAATATAGTAATAATAAAACAATATTAATATGAACATAAGTTAAAATAAATAAAAATAAATAAATAAAAATAAATAAATAAATATTAATATGAATATAAGTTTAAAATAAAATATAATGGTTAAAAGAATAATGAATATTAATAAAAGTTTTAGTTTAATTCTTTTACATTTTTAGTTAATGTTTAGGTATATTATTTTGGTGAATCTTGTTTTAAATTTTTTGGAATTGTTAGAACCAAAAATTTGAACTACGTAGTATGTATAATCCAAGTATTTTAGGAGTTTATGAGGGTATTGAATTCATTTATGTATTTAAAAGACATTTTAAATAATGAAAAATTACAATATCACTCAAGTTGTATAGTGTAATTCCAAAAAAAATTCAAAACAAAGAAATATTAACAATACCTTAATAAAAAGTAACAAATTTAAATAACGAATTTAAATAATATAAATTAATTTATCATTATATATATATATATATATATATATATAGATATAAAATAAAGGAAAGAAAGTTCTATAAATATCTAGAATATAAAGGAAATAATGGCCATAAATCGAACCTTGCATCACATCCTTCCCTCCTTTAGCAATACAGTTCCATAAATCGAACCTTGCATCACATTCTTCCCCTCCTTTAGCAATATAGTGGCAGGACGAGCTACTAGGAATCCATCTTAAAGACCCAATCCCAAATTTCGAAGGAATAACGTGCAACCTACTTCAACATCCAAAGCAAAAATAGAGGAAGGAAAAAATGAAACAATGCAGGAAAATCAATAAGCAAGCAACTTAGGGAATGCAAGCACATGACTCCCACAAATAGAAAAAACTCCATTGCATGAAATAATTGCAGACAAAGTGGGATAAAAGATACAAAAAATTAAATATCATGCGTTAATACGCAAATTTGTGGGTATTTGGCTTTCATAGAGAATACTCATAGGTTGGATTAGAAAAAACAACCAATGAACATGAGACATTGAACTCAAGTGGGGTTAAAAGGGTTTCTTTATATGTAATATTTTTTTTCTTGATACGGTTAAAATGGATGGAATCTGCCCATGGTATTTGCCATCATTTTTTGAGGGATAACAACAAAAAAAAGGTTTCTACAGAGTCCATCGAGCCTATAAAAGGGAATATCAGCTAAACATTTGGGCATCTAGAGTTCTCTATCTATTCTGTCTTTGTTGAGAACTTGGCAAGGTCAATTCTAATTTGATCCCAGAATGAAAATGTTGCAAAGACCTTTGTTTGGTGGATCCATTCAGGGTCCACAATTGTGCTTCAGAGTACAGTTGGTCGAGTCAGTTGATGAGCAACCTTGCATGCCATTGGCAAGGATTTCTATGTATTATTTATAGTTGTTAATTAAATAAAGTGGTTGCGTTTTTCAAATCCCTTATGTGTTCTTGTTATTGTTGAAAGTTTACTTTAATCATAACACTAAAGTGTGTTAGAACTATTTAAAATTTTTGACATTGGGATCTTACAATGGTATCAGAGTTGTGCATCCTGCCAGCCTTAGGGTTTCATGCACGAAACTTCAATGGGATTTATTCTCACCGTCGTGTTGATGATGTTGGACCCACCAAATTGTTAGGGGATCTCCCTGGTAAGAAGCCCCAACTACACCTCAGACCGTTTGGAGTAGGAGTGATCTGAACTTAAACAGGGACACAACAACTTACAGATATAATCATAAATACAGAGATGCAGCAGAAAAACACTTCATTTCATTAATAGAAAAATACTGAACTATGCTTACAAACAGAATGGAAATAAGATAGCTCGGGCGATGGTAGCTTATTTATGAGAAGAGATGTGGCGGCTACATTCCTCTCAACCGTTTTACAGTGAGGCTCAAAGGCCTATTTATTATTGAGAAACAATGGAAAATCGTAAACATCCAAAAACCTAACCCTAGGAGATGAAGCGCCAAAACTGTGGGCCCCGTTTGGGTAAATTGGTACATCAACTTCCCAGGGTTGTAACTTTGGCATACGATCTCCGTTTGGCTATCATAATACCTTGTTTCGAAGATCTCAAAGAGAAGATCAAAAGAAAACTAGCAAGCTAGTTTGTGGTGTTTTTTGTCTCCTCGTTTTCCCTAAAAACACCGTTTAGGGCCTCAAAAGGGCTCCGGAAGTTTAGGACCCGAAAAACTGCCAAAAATAATAAATTGTGCTACAATAAAGGAAACCGAAAAACTGAAAGAGACAATGTTAGGGGTCCAAGTGGAATAGGCGGGTGGCCACCAATATCCACCTAGATCATTCCTCCCCCCTTAGGAAGCAATGGTCCCCATTGCGTTGAGTGCCTTCATGAGATGGGGAAACTTCTACTGAACTTGGTCCCTGGTGAACCACTTGCCTTGGTGAAGGAGTTGGCCAGCTTTGCCAACCCGATATAGTTGGATCTTTTGCTGGCGAGTGTTATTGATTTGTGTGTCCATGATCTGATTGGTGGTGGCATGTTCCATGCAGTCTGGATTTAGCTCTGTTGGTGTGAGTTGTTTTGCAATGTTGGATGTGTCCAACAATGGTGGAAAGTATGGCTGAAGGCGGTATACATTGTACATTGGGTGTAGACCAAGGAACCATGGAATGCTAAGCTCGAATGCATTGTCCCCTATAACTTTGGTCATGGTGTATGACCCGTATCAGAGCGGGTGCAACTTGCGGTGGGGTCCAATGAGGCGCCCCTTCTGTAAATGTAGCCAAACTTTGTCACCCACCTAGAACTTATGTGGCACCCAATGCTGACCATGGCACTGCTTGTACTTAGCATTGGCTCTGTCCAATATATCATGGACCTACTAGCGAATGTATTGAATATGCTCAATGAAGTTTTTAGCCTTGTCGGCTTCGGACTGGACATGAGTCGAATCTGCCTGAGTAGTTGCAAATGGTATGGCCACATCAATGGGACATAATGGCTAAAATCCGAGCCCTACCTGAAAGGGGTTGTGGCTCGTTGAGTTGTGGAGAGCTTTGTTGTAGTTGTGCTGGACATAGGGGAGGCTTTCATCCCATGTGCGTGGATGCTTCGAGTTGTACATGCGTAGAATGTGTACAATAATCCTCTTGATGACCTCAATTTGGACATCAGTTTGGGGATGGAAAGTCATGGACTTAATAAGTTTTGTATCCAACATCAACCAGAGACTTGTTCAAAATTCACTCAGGAATCTGCTGTCCCGATCTGAGACAATGGATTGTGGGATTCCAAAGTGTATCCATACATGCTCAAAGAAGATCTTAGCAATGGCCTCTACTGTGATACTCTTCTTGCAGGCTGCCATGATGGCCATCTTAGAGAATCTATTGACGACCATGAAAACACAATCGTTTTCATGCTTAGTAGAAGGAAGGCCCGACATGTAATCCATGGAGACAGATTCCCAAGGCCGACTAGGATTAGGTAGAGAAGTATACATTCCTTGCTTCTTGATGGTTGGTTTGGCAATGGTGTAGGCGGTGCGGGATCTAGTGTACTTCCCAACATCCTGAAGAAGTTTCGGCCAAAAAAATACTTCTTCAATATGCAACTATTTTATCTACTCTGAAATGTCCAGCAACCTGACTATAGTGTGCCTCCCAAATCATCTTGACACACTTGCTTGAAGGAACATAGATGTGTCCCAGGTGGCATAAAAGTGCATCCTGGAGGTGAAAATTTGGAATTTGCTTCCCTTCTAGGAGTGTCTGGTATGTGCTGTGGAATTCTGGATCGCTCTTGTAAAGATGTGGCCACCCCGATGTCTCGTGCCCACAGGAGTTGAGAATAGTGATCAACACCATGACCGGTGGTCAGCTGAGGCAATCAACGACATTATTGGTGTTGCCCTTCTTATGCTTAATGTTCAAATGGAACTGTTGCAGGTAGGTGGAACATTTCTGATGGCGATCATTCTACAACTTCCCTTATGTCTGTATGAACTGTAGAGGTCAGTGGTATGTGTGGATGACCGTTTCCTTCCCCAGAATGTAATGCTTTCATTGATGGCAGGCATGTGCAATGGAATACATTTCTTTGTCGTAAGTGGGGTACTTTTAGAATGTGTCTGAAAGTGTCTCATTGTGGTAAGCCACTGGATGCAATGCCTTGACTGCATAGCGCATAGTGGTAAGTAGGATATCTTTGTCGGAGGCAAGTGTGTGACCTTGCAGTGAGTCAGTAGAGATGCATGGGGAGGTTCTACCACACAAAGGGGGAAAATAAAGTGTGCCCCTTAGAAGCTTGTAATTGTACGCAGCCTGAAAGGAATACACGAGTTGAATGGCATCACAAACTGGAAAGTAGAATAGTCAACCATCCAAAGCGATGGGTTAAACCAACAACACGACTTTAACAAGATTCATAAAATCACATACGAAATAGTTCATACCCAAATGCATAAGTTAAACAACACACATTTCTAAAGTAACAAAAATAATCGAACTACAATAACAACATATGCATGAAGACATGTTGGCTTTTTTATATTATATAAAGTGAAAGTTCCATCCATACATACAACCATGACAGTCACTAGCCCTAATAGTGGGATGTTATAGTCAACACCACCTGCTCCTCCAAAGAGATGTATTTGCTGTGCACTATGGAGAAGCCACGACTCGTCACAACACTCTCCAAGCCCTCTTTAAGCAATGCCAAGAAAAATCTTGGCTCCCAAAAGCTTGTTCTATGAGTTATGAGGTTCTATTTATAGAAAAGGGTGGGGTGACCCTTAACATTCCCCTTTGTGACTCTTGGACTACCCTCATGACTCTTCAACTTCATTACATAACCTTTTACATTACATATGATTGTTTGCATTCCACTAATGACACTTGGAATTTCACTTTACATCATGTTTACAATAATAATACATTTTCCACATATACCCATGTGGGACAAAAATAGGATTGAGTCAGTCAGACAACACAACACAACATTAAGACTTGGACAGTTGTAGAAATACCAACTCATCAACATCCTCTCCATGATCATTGGTGACGAACTGATGTCGTGCTTGATAGTGTGCAATGGTGTCCACATACTCTTTGATGATGTCTTCCTCGAAACAAACTCTTGCCTCTATTGCTTCTGGGTACACTGATTTGGAACCTTTGTCCAGCTTGTCCTGTAACATGTGTAACTTAGTACTGAGCAAGGTCTAACCGACAATGTACATATGCATGTAATCTGCACTGAATTGCAAGTTTGCGCTGGTGGGAATGAGCATTAACTGATCAAAGTACGCATCGAGCTACAGTCTGACTTGGTTCTTCTCTTTGGCCTCGGTGAGCATACCAATCGACGGGGTGCCATAATTTCTCACCACAACATCCAAACTCCTGAACAACCATGTGTATGAAGCCTCAACATTGGTGATGAGCGGCGAACATTCTTCATAGTTCTAAATCAAACTTCAGATGTGTGCTTTGTCCAACTCTACATGCGGCTTCATCATCTTGTGCAAGTGAAGCGAGGCTCCCTTGTATCTCATTGTCCATGTCTATACATGATCAACAATGGCATGTATGTATGTGAGTGTTCGCGATATCTCAGTGCAACGTTGATGATGTCCATGTAGATGGACAACTGCCTTGTGTTAGCATTTCGTAATTTTTCGAGGTTGCAAAAGAGAACCACGGAGGTAACCACAAAAACACTTTGGAGCGTAAGATCTAACCTTCCTAAACTCAAAGAGGGATCTCTCTATCATATTTAACTTTGTTGTATTTAGATATTAGGCTAGTTATGATAGTTTGGAGTTTGATTTTAAAATTGATTTGGTTGATTAAGTGCCTGAAATTTCCATTGGTTTATGGAGTCTACAACTTAATAGGGATCTGTCTCAGATTTTGAAGGAGTTTCATAGGGCAAGGTAGCTAAACTAACTGGATCTTTTAGATTTCAATGAAATGAAATAGAAGAAAAGATATAGGTTCAATTGAAGTTAAAGAGTAGTTAAAATTTCTTTAACGTGATATCAGAAGAAAACATTTAAATTATCCATAGCTAGAATCAGAGTGTATTTTTCAACAAATTACGTTCATCAACTTTCTGTAAAATAATTCATATTTAAAAAACATAAGCATGGAAGCAAAGAAATAAGCACATAAACATTGAGAGAATCACTTCACCAAATAGTCCAACACATGAATCTTATGAAGAATGTCCTTTTTATTACTGATCAGCCCATCAAATGAAAAAGTACAATAGCGTTGTGGAATGCAAAAATCAACCCCTGATACTTCAAAAAGAGAAGTATTTATAAAGTATTTATAGAATATCCTATAAAAACTAACTAGGATGTATTTTAGGAATTCCTAAACCAAATCTATCTAACTATTACAATAATTTAGGAAAATTGAAATTGTCTGAAGTGTTGGCACTAGATTTGTGGAACTACTGAATATCTAGCCCTTCGAATCTTGTTGTGTTGTTGATGTTGAGTTGTATAATTGAGTTATCTGCTTACTCCAATAACTCGCATAATTGATCCCAACGTTGTTCACTGGGGATAGATGTCTTGAGTAACTTCCTGTAGACCTCATCCACTTCAGTGTGTTTGGAAAAAGTTGGTTTGGAAATAAAGATATGCTTGATTTCATACTGGATGTCCAAATCATATGCCAATGCTTCTAAAAATGCTTTTCCTGTCATGCTGACTCTCACTCCTGCAAATTTAGAACCGTCTTTAGCCTTGGTTAGCAGTGTCTTACTATAATCTGACCATGTACTGAGCTTGTCATTTATCACTAATAAACTAGGAAGTCCTTTTTTGTAGAGGGCTTCTAGCTTGTTGAAGAACCTTTGTACACCAATGTCCAGAACTTGACACTTTTCTTCTAGATACCACAAAATGAATGTTATCTGCTTGGATTATTTGCCTAATGTATTCTAAGGAAAATATCCTCATGGGAAGATATTTGGGCAGTTTATAGGGTGGCAGCTCGGAGCCATAAACCCTGATCTCTGTATAGTTTTGGTATAAATACCAATCTCATGTCTTCACCTACTCACTGAGATGTAGCACCTTTTGAATATCTTCATTGATCCTGGGAATTTGTTGGCCACTCAACAAACAAGCTGCTAGATATATGAACTGATCTATAATATTTGTGAGCCTATACTCTTGTGATTGTTTATGATAATTGAGGTCCAAAAGATTATGCACTGAGGTTCTCCTTGTTGATTGAGTTTTTGAACAGCAAAAGCAAACATCTCTGTTTTGAAGAAAATAAACATATGCATAAGAATGGAAGAATATCTGAACATTCCTTCAGTTAGAAACTGAAGGAATTGTTCATGCATTACATCTGCAAGAAAGTGACCATAGTAAAAAGTCAATGACAGTCCTTATTCTGTGGAAAGGGTGGACAGAAATCCTAAAATAGGCCCATCTACCCATTCGTCTGAGAAGTATCCAAGTAAGCAAGACAAGACATAGATGATTTGTTTGGTTCTTTGGGGGAAAATAGAAGAGGAATAAGGGGGGTTTTTCTTAGGAAATTGAGAATCTTCTGGTAGGAAGACTTCAAAAATCCTAGCACTCTGGGGGAAAGTGAGCTTTTGGTAAATTTCTTTAAGGGCATAAATTGAAAAGAGAATCAGGGATTCACTGTGTGGGATCTGCAACATCTAGTTTATATTCTTAGGGGTAATGGTGAAAAGGATTTTACCATTAGGGGAGATGATGGCTCTTTTGCTTGAGAGATAAGAAGCATGGCATTTCAGGAAGAATTCAGGGAAATAAGAGGATTGGGGAAAAACAAACAAGGGTAGTATATATTGCGAGAGCCCAATTTCATCTGATTGGTCTAGATAGGTGTCTGGAAACCAACAATGTAATTCAAAGAGGTCGAATTCACACTGTGTTTCTACGATTTTATAGTCTCTATCGGCTAAGGGAATGTGGCATAAATCCACAGAGGGAGAAAGCATCATGTTTATCACAGTGACATCAGTTTTGGTTTTGGGGGCCTTCGTGATAACAGGGTGGAATCAAAGAGGATGATAGTGTTGATTTCATAGGAAAAATAACTTGCATATAATTTATTTTGCTAGCAATGGATGGGCGACGAGGGAAAATAGGGATCAAATTGATAGCACTGTGAGAGTATGGAGTGAGGAAAGAGTGTGATCGAGGGTGAGAGTGAAGATTTATAGGTTCATAGTGGAGCGGGACCGTTTGGCTAAACGATTGTTTGGGAGGAGCATTTACACAGTAACAAGAAATTGTGATGGGAGGAAGTGGCAATGGAAAGGTGTAACAGTCGGTTGACGTGGCACCAAGCGATAGGCGGAAGGAGGTGCGGGACCGTTGGCGGGAAAAGGAGAGAGGGCTAAGCACTTTTCGGAGGGGGGTGTGAGTGGTTTGTTGTAAGTGAGGGGGGGTGTGAAAAGATGAGGGAGGGACACATAGCAACGGGGCCCGACAGGGAAACTGCCTTTTTGGGACCCCCCCACTGGTAAAGGGAAACATGGTGGGGGGGCCAAAAAGGCCTGGGAGCCATCCGATGGAAAGTCGATCACAATCAGGAGCAAGGAAAAGTGTATGATTTAAGTGCCAACGACAAAATGTCCCATTGTGCATATATATTTTACAATAAGGTCGAAACTTTTGCCATATAATATCACATATACCACTCTTTTAAGATAATTTCAATTTTCCCCTAAGCTAACCTAACTAACAGCAACTAGGGTGCATTTAGGAGTGCAAACCCTCATTTATTTTTCCATTTAAAGGAATACACACCTATTCAAAACTAATCTAACAATTACATTAATCTTGATTACACAGTTGGATTAATTTATTCTCCTCATCTACCTAATATAATCTTAGCCAAGATTCTACTGTTTGGCTAATTTATTCATTCTAATCTAATTGACGCAAATTGAAAATTTCTTGAACATGATTAAACAATATGTTTCAAAGAAGAAAAAGTATTGTGACATATTGGACAAGCTACACACAATTTCATGATTTTATTCTTCAAAAATTATTATACTATTAGTGGCACTTCAACTGGAATTACTTTCAAATTTTTTCTTTTCTGTGGGGTTCTTTTATCATTTCTTTTTCTATTTTTTTTTATATATATACCCTCTTTTTATATATATATATATATATATATATATATATATATATATAGATATATATATATATATATATATATATATATATATATATATATAGATATATAGATATATATATAGATATATTTGGAAATCATTTGCAATATGCAATATTATTTACAATTAGAAATAATGAAAGGAATCATTCAATCATCATTTGAACCTATGAATCATAGGACCCTAATAGTGGCTCCAGCTGGGGATGATACTATCCTTGTGAGGTGTCAAGAAAAGTAGACTAGTACCTTGAATCCTTGTCTTCAGTGTTTTACTGCATCTGATTTTTTTGTAGTTGTTCTATTTATGGTGTCAAAATGAGTAAAATCTCAGGGCCTTCTCCATGGGCTTCAATTTTTAGACATAAGCTACCCCAATCATAATAGTACAAAGGAAATGGTATCTACAATGAGTGTGATGAAAACTACTTCTACTCCCGAGAAACATAATGTTTCAACATCCTGCCATTGACATGTCCTCTAGGTAGCTCTATTCCATCAATGTCCATTAGAAGAAATGCATTATTTCCATTGTAATCATGAATTATGTAAGGTCCTATCCACAAATTATCAAACTTACGATGCTTGCCTTTCTATTCATTTCTGGAATCTGATTTCAAAACATGGTTACCTATCTGAAAATCACGGCCTTAGTTCTTGTGTCATATATCTTCTTAATACTTCCCTGGATCAACTGAGTTTTGTTGTGAACTTCCTCTCTTGACTGTTGCAGGTGAATTTTTTGATTTATTCTTCTTTGTAGATCATTTGGTTCAACCTCCAATTCTTGCAGCATTTTCAAGCTTATTATGCCATGATTTCTTGTTATCCTGCAACAATTTTTTGATAATATTAACCAGACTTTTATTGGAAGATTCTACCAGTCCATTTCCCTGAGGGTAATAGGTTGTAGAATGTCCCAAAGTTATTTGATATTTGTTGCAAAATTCCACCATCCTCTTTGATCTGAATGTTGTAGCATTATCTATAATGATTTTCCTAGGGCATCCAAATCTTGAAAGAATATTATTTTCTAGGAATTTAATGATTACTGCATCAGAGGCTTGTCTAGTAGGTATGGCTTCAATCCATTTGGTAAAATAATCAGTGGCTGTAAGAATCCACTTATGTTGGGTAGAAGAGGAAGGGTGAATTTCTCCTATAAAATCCATACCCCATTGCTGAAAAGGAGTCTCGACTAATACAGGCTTTAAGGGTATTGGCAGTAGTTTCCTTTTCCCTTCAAATATCTAGCATTTGTGGCATGAGGTGACGTTCTTTAGGAGATCAGAAAATAAGGTCGGCCAATAAAAACCTGCTCTTAGGATCTTGTTGGAGGTAGTTTTCCAGTACAAGTGTCCACCACAGTCTCCTTCATGAAATTCCTACATCACTTTATCTGTTTCATCTTTCAACAAGAAATTTAGTAAAACTCCACGATTATCTTTCCAATACAGATTATTATCTAAAATACAAAATTTCATAGCTTTGAGTTTAAGAAATCTAGCTTTCATTTTAGTTAGACCAGGAGGAGCTTGTAAATTATGTAGAACAAAAATAGGGTTTGCATACCAGTGAGAGGTAGAAAAATTCCTCTGCTACTTGTGGAGTCGCTAGCTATTCTAGTTCATTGAGTATAGCTAGAAAAATTATATCCAAAGCATGTAAATTAGATTCATCCATCAATTTAGCTAACCCATGACCTTTAATGAGTTTGGTAGGTTTGATTTCTATGTCATATTCTAAGATAATGGCAATCCATTTACCTCTTTTCCCATCAGGATCATTTTTGGTTAGTATGTATTTTACCACAGCATTTGGAACAAAGGCAATTATATGTGAATGGAGGATATAAAATCTAAAATATTTTATTTTTTTTCCATGATATCGTATTTCAATGCAGCATCTCTCAAGGCTTTACTAAAGAAAACAATATTCTGTTCATGTCCTTCATTATTTTTTTGTAAGAGAACTGCAACAATAGTATGCTCAAAAGAAAATGAAAAAATCAGAAAATATTTTGTAAAATTTGGGCTAATCAACACAAGAGCTTGGGTTAAGGCTTGTTTTACCTTATCAAATGATTGTTTAGCCTCAATGTTCCACTTTACCTTTGTATCTTTTCTCAACATGTTTGTTATATTCTTTAAAAGCTATGCTAGATTAAGAATGAATCTCCTCATAAAATTGATCTGGCCAATGAAAGATTGAACTTCCTTTACATTTCTAGGGGGATTTATTTTTAATATAGCTTCAATTCTGCTAGGATCTATTTTGATTCCTTCCTTTGAAATGATATGTCCCAACAATTTTCCTTCTTTTAAACCAAACAATGTTTTCTTTGGGTTGAGGGAAATACCAAATCTCCTACATTTTTCAAAGACTCTCCTTAGGTGAAGTAAGTGTTCCTCATCTATTTTCGAAAAAAAATAGTGATATCATCAAGATATATGACTATAAATTGACCCATTTCATCTACAAAGGTAAAGTCCATGGCTCTTTGGAAAGTGGCACCAACATTCATTAGACCAAAAGGCATCTTTACATACATGAAATTGCCCCAAGATGAAGTAAATGTTGTCTTTTCTTGGTCTTCGGGATGTAATAGTACTTGATTGTAACCAAAAAATCCATCTAAAATAGAAATTCTATTAGATCTAACCACCTTCTGCAAAATGTGATCCATCTTAGGCAAAGGGTAATTATCTTTCAAAGAGGCTTTATTAAGATTTCAGAAATCAATACAAAGTCAGATTTCTCTAGTCTTTTTCCTAGTTGGAACTAAATTAGACACCCATTTAGAATATCTTAATGGCACTACGATCTTGGCACCATACATCCTTTTTACCTCTTTTTCAATTAGAGGCATAAGCATTAGGTTGATTCTCCTTAATTTCTGCTTAAAAGGCTTGTGGTCTTGTTTTAAGGGAACCACATGCTGTATAATGCTGGTGTCATAGGATTTCTGTTAGACCAGGGGGTAACTCCTCAAAAACAATTCATTCATTTTCATTCAGGTTGGTATTTATTATATACATGAGGGAGAGACTGTTCATTTAATCTCTCGGTGTCTATGCATATTCTTTATTACTTATTCACATCAATTTCAGTTATTCACCCAATCATGATGATTAGGTGTCAACATTCCCCCCCTTAATCTGAAGGGATGTTGGTGAGTCCAAGCATTATTCTGAATCTTTCAAGCTTTTCTCTTCCAAGTGCTTTGGTGAAGATGTCCACAATTTGCTCATTAGTGGAACAACAGTGGAGATGGATTGTTTTGGCCTCAACATGATGTCGAATCAGATGATATTTAGTATTGGTGTGCTTCGTTTGATCATGGAACTTTGGGTTCTTGGACAATTTTATTGTTGAGGTATTGTCAATCATGAGTGGAGTCGATTGTACTTGTTTTACCTACAAATCTTCAAGAATTTTCCTGAGCCACACAATTTCTTTTGTTTCCTCAGCTGCTGCCACATATTCTGCCTCTGTTGTGGAATCTGCTGGAACTAATTGTTTGCATGATCTCCAGGAGATAGCTCTTGATCCAAGACTCATAGCATAACCTGAAGTAGATACCCCAGTTTCTTTGTCTCCATCGAAGTCTGAATCAGAGTATCCAATCAAGCTGAAGTCATCCACTTGTGTATACTTGATTCCAAAATCTTGAGTTCCCTTCAAGTACCTTAGAACTCTTTTTGTAGCAAACCAATGTCCCTCATAACGCTTTTGCATAAACCTAGAGAGGATTCCAACAGCAAACGAAATGTCTGGTCTAGTAGTAGTTAGGTAGTTGAGACTTCCTACAAGCTGTCTATACTTTGTTGCATCCTCAAATTCTTTTCCTTCAATGGATGTGAGCTTTAAGTTTTGTTCCATTGGAGTAGTAAGAGGATTGCATTCTTTCATGCCAAACCTATTCAACAGATCTCCAATGTACTTCTTTTGAGAAAGGAATATGGACTTCGGATGTTGAGTTACTTCAATACCAAGATAGTAATGAACATAGCCCAAATTAGTCATTTCAAAACCTTTCTTCAATTCCTTCTTTATGGATGCAATGTAGCTTTCATTGTTCCCTGTCATCAAAAGATCATCTACATATACCACAAGATATACAACTGTTTTGCCAACTTTCTTGACAAATAAAGTTGCATCATTCAGATCATAATGTTTGAAATTGAGTTTCAAAAGATGCTCAGTTAGTTTTTCATACCAGGCTCACGGTGCTTGTTTGAGGCCATACAAGGATTTCAAAAGTTTTCATACTTTATGTTCATGTCCTTTCACAACAAATCCTTCAAGCTGGGACATAAAAACATTCTCTTTTAAATATCCATTCACGAAAGAAATTTTTACATTCATTTGATGGACTTTCCAATTGTTCTGAGCTGCTAGGGCAAAGAGTATCCGGATGGTAGCCCATTTTGCTATGGGGGAAAAAGTCTTCTCATAATCGACCCGTTCCTTCTATGCAAAACTGTTTGCCACAAGCCTAGCTTTGTGCTTGTTAAGTGAGCCATCTACTTTATACTTGTTCTTGTAGACCCACTTGCAGCTAATTGGTTTGGTTCCTAATGGAGGATCAACCAGCTTCCAAGTGCCATTCTTTATCAGGGCATCATACTCCTTTTGCATCGCTTCTTTCCATTCATCATGAGAAGCAGCTTCATTGAAGGAAGTTGGTTCGAAATCTGTAGACAAATTCAATTCACAATCAAAAGAAACATCCATATCAACAGGTGAATAAGAGTCATCTACATCACCTCCATTTTGCCAGTTTGAATTTCTAGTTCCTGTCTTTCCAACCTCATCAGGATGAACACTTTCAAGTGTCTTTATTAGCCACTTTGGGGGACCTTTCTCAGATGGTTCAGGCTGCTTCGTTGATTGAGTTGGGTCTGCATCAAGATTGAGTCTCCAAATTCTATCAATCACATCACTTAAAGTATCATTCATTGTTGGAGTTTCATGTGGGGGAGAGAGTACTTCAGAAGAAGATTCCACATGTTGATCTAGTATAGTTACCCCCCCTTCAGGATGTGGAATATGATTATCAAATTCTTGAAATTATTTTGCATTTTTGAATCTATCCAAGTGATCAAGTTTCCGCTCAACAACATTGTCAGTTTTGGTTGATTCTATTAGCTACCTATACCAATAGGTTTCATATTTCATGATTAGCAAAGAAAGTTCCAAATATGCTCTGCTTTGATGATGCAAAGATCCCATATTTCCAAGAGAAGACAATGTGCGTATATAGCTTGATGTGGACTCAATTTTGATGGATGGTCCAACAGCCTAATCTGGATCATGCCATGTTTCAATTTTCTGCTATAGAATAGAGAAATAAGTCTGCCCAAACTGTTTAATCTTGGCAGACCAGTAGCTTAGGTAGAGAATTAAGGTTCCCAACTGCTTAATCTGGGACCTTGGAAGCAATAAGGGTAGTTCTAGATAGAAAATCAAAAGAAAAAGCCAAGAGAAAAGAAAGGGCAAATAAGGGTCTGCAAGTCTAAGTGCACCCTCCAAGAAGAAACAAAAAATGCTAGGCAAGTAGATGGGTAGGCAGATGGGGTTGCAGAAGTGTCATTCCTTACAATTGAATGTGTGCTAACCTATTCACAAAGGAAAATCAATGGATTGAGAAGGCCTTCTTCTCCATCATGTTGCAGCAAAGCAAAGAAGCATGACTAACTTCCTTTTCCCCCTTTCCACCTTCATTACTAACATCCCTTCATCAGTTGTGTTCATGGAAGAATTTGAGGTTTATGGTGGTTCTTACTCCTTTAAAAGCCACATTTCTTGTCTAAAATTCTTTTCATTTTGATCTACTCCCTAAACTAAGTGATTTTCAAATAAACTTAGTGATATCACTCCTCATTCACCTTTTCCATCCATATTAACCCCTAACTTCTATTATCTAAATCCCCTATGTTACCCTTTCCCTACTATTAGAACACTATGATGTATAAACCCCAAGCATTGTATAAATATCCCTCCCCTTGGCATTATAGCCATATGTTCACTGTTAGGGATTAAATTGGCATCTGGTCAGTTTAAGAACCCTAAACCTTACCCCTTTTTTTCCCCTTCTGAAGCCATTTGACCCATTAAACCCTTCATTGGCTAAGAAACCTTGTGAAAAAACCCCTTTTTACCAGTAACCAGCTTCATTTGCAAAAAACATACAAAAACCCACTTTTTCTCGTTTACCCAAAGTCTTGGCGCTATGCGCATTTTTGTAAAAACATTGAAAAAACCATATGAATCGCCAAATTCCCAAAGGTCCCGCCGGGCGCAAATTTCAAAAGAAATATTATTTTAATCCCACCCGCATCCGTATCGTCCGGCCAGCTCAACGATCCGTCGACCGTCGGATCGGGCCCTTTTCATCCGACAGCCCTCGTGCATATCGGACCGGCCCCGACGTCTGAAAGATACCTTCCGATATCTGTCAGAGGGTGACGTCAAGCCTCTGCCACGCGTCACCCTCACATCGTATCGGAGGTACTTCTGACAATTCCGCTTCCGTATGGAAGGCGGTGCGATATGAAACAACTAACCACTTCCGGTTTCGGTTAATCCGCCCTGCCTACATCACTGTCAGCATCACTGCTACGTCAGCGCCGCGTCGGTACGCCCCGTCCACCATTAATCCACCTGTCCGCCACCTCACCATCCCCGTGGACCTCTCTTATGCCGCCACGTCACCCGATGACGTCATGCTGACGTCATCCGACCTTGACCCCACCTGATGACGTCATGCTGACGTCATCCAAAAAGGCGCCAATGTTCCAAAAAATCCATATTTAGGCCAAAATTTCGCGTTTTTTGCACTTTTTGCCAAAAACGCTGTTGTTTTCTCTGCATGGTTTTTACGTCCAGCTGCGCACCAACCTGCTGAACTCGACCTGGAGACCGTTGGCACGCCATTTCCACTTGCATTCGTGACCATTGCTCACAGTATACCAGGTATTTATCCTTGTGAATCCCTCCTGCACCTGGTTTCGTCTGTAAATTGCCAAGAAAGCTTAAAACACTGAGAAACTTATAATTCACCGGCAAATCCCCTGTGCCTAGTTCCCATTTACACTCTAAGGTCGAAATTCACCGGTTGAGCCTTGTTTGCCTGAGTTTTTACCAATAACTGCATTCTGTTCGCGCAAATCGCGAACTGGTAACCCAAATTGTACCAATTTGCTGAGAAAAAAAGTTTAAGACCAGACATTTGTCTTATCCATACTTTAAGCAGTATTTCAATTGCTGCAATTGACCATTTACCCTCTGTCCCTCAGTAATTTACCTTTCTGTTCAAAGAAAACTCTTTGGTGTTGCTCTGCACAGTAACACCAGTTTATAAACAACAGAAATCCTAAAAGTAGCCATGGATGCACCAGTAGCCCCTGTAGCATTGAACATTGCTCCTTTAAACGCTCCCCAGAGAGAATTGGAATGGCAACCTCTAGCAGACCTGGATTATCAGATATCCAAAGAAATGTTGATACACAGCAAGTTTCACATTCACCTATTGAATGAGTTGAAGATTAAACATGAGGCTGGAATAGATGTATTAGGCATTTGGGACTCTTTTCTCCCTATCTTCAAGCTCCCACAGGTCAACCAGTTTCCTGAGCTAATCCACCTATGTGCTGACTGTTATGATGCCACTCAGAGGGCTGTGATTGATCCTTCAGGCTCAATTGTTTTCTATGTCACCCCTGAAGCCATCAGAGAGATGCTGCAATTCAGAACTCAGAAGAAATTGGTTCCTTTGTCACTAATTGATCTGATTAAGCAAGGAGCCAAGTTGACAGATGCTCAGGTCACCAAGCTAAATCAACTATACATTGACTCTGATACTGTGATGTACCCTCCTATCTCCCATGTATACCTCAATCAACTGGGCAGAGACCTAGTAGATATGATCAGTCCCATTCTGGGCTACAATTCAATTGAGTTTGTTGATGAAACTGTGCTGGTAATGATGCTTATGTTTGCCCCTGGCAAGTCTCCAACCTGCTATGACTATGCCACCTACATATCAGACAAAATACATGAGCAATTGATGAACTTAGCAAGAGAAAGGGTGTTCAGATACACCTCCTACATCTACCATTTGATTTTGTACTATCAACATGAGAAATTTCATTTTGCTATGAAAAGAGTGGATGCACAAGGAAACCTAAGGTCAGTGGTTTATTGGTCCTCTGCTTTCCACTGCCTGTCTAATTCTCCATACACTTATTGTGAGTTCATTGAACTTTTCATACATCCAGCCATGTCCCTGCTTATGAGCTCACCTCCTCCAAGATTGACGATGACATGCAAAGAATTCTTCAATTATCTAAGGCATACAGCATTGGGGACTGGTATTTCTACCAGAACCACACAATCATCAGGATATATGGGTGTGAGTTGCCCCCATACAGATTGCCCAAATATGTGCCCATGAGATTGTTTACCCTTGAATATTTCAGGCAGTTTGGGAATGCTGATGTGTTACATTTTTCAGGCAAAGGCAAGAAAGCACAACTCAAGGTCAGGAACCAATTAGGCCACTTTATCTATAACAAGAGGGAGGAAGGTTGGCGAGAAGCAGACAGAATGCTTGAATCCTTTGGCCTTCAGACCAGTTTCCTTTGGAAACCTTATGACCCCAATCACTTCATAACTTTAAGAAGGGTCAAGTATAGGCTGTCCGGTTATGATCATGTAAGGATTCCTCACATAGAAAAATATGCAAACCAAGTAAAATGGAGGAGAGGAACCTTAGAGGAAGCTATCACACAAGAAGAGTTAAATGAAAGAGCAGTGGGAAATCTGAGGAAGATGGCTGACCTTGAACTTTGTTCACAGGTGTTTACTCTTCCAAGCACTCAAGTGGGAGCAGTTGCCTCTTCCTCCACAGCAAATCAGCAAGCAGTTAAAGCTACTGGGCAGACTTCTAGCAAAGGCAAGGAAAAAGAGATGGAAACCGAACAGCCACCTCATGAGGAGGTGCAGCAGCAACAGGTACAACAGCAACAAGAGGGGCAGCAAGAGAAAGAGCAGCCATTACAGCAAGAAAAGGCATCTGAAGCCCCAATTTCCACTGAGCAGCAGGCTCAGGACACAGTGCCTCCTAGGCCAGAAACGACAGTGGAGGCCTCAGTCCTCCAAACCCCACAAAAAGAAGACATAAGCAGAAAGAGGGACAGAGAGACTCCCCTAACCACATCAATAAGTCATGGGGAGAAAAGGCATAGAATGAATCCCCTCTCTGAGGAAGAAATGCCTATTGGGCAATCTTTGGGCATGGGCCCACCAAGCATGGAGGCCTCTGCAAGTTCCTTCCAGCAGGAACAAGAGAGGACAGTGGGAGGAGAAGTCAGCTCCTCAAGCCAGCAGAAAGAAGGTGAACTGGGAATCAAGCAGCAGTTCATTGACATAAAGAAGAGGAATGAGCCCATAAAAATACAGCTATATAATCATTTGTTGAAAATGGCTCCCACTAACCAGCAAAGACTAATGTCTGCATATGATGTCCAGGAGGGCAAGATGATAATGAGTCACTTTATGCCAGCTGTATTGCAGCCACAGTCAGCTGCAGATTACATTAGGACCAACCTCGAGGTCCTTGCCAAGGACATCCACCTGATGGATCAGATCGAATTACATAAGCAAACGGGTGAGATGGTATATGCTAGCTTGGCAGATAAGACATTGGTGAATTACAGGCTAGAGAATAGCCTAAATAATACAGCTGCCCAGCTTGAGTTGGAAAGGGCATCCTCTCAAGCAAAAGATAACAGAATCAAAGCCTTGGAGGAGATAATCATAGAACTTGGGCATGATCCCAAGGACACCAAAGCCATTCAAGCACTGTTGAAATTGAGGGATGCAGACATGGCAGCCCTTAGGAAGATGGTCAAAGTCCCAGCAACCATTCATCCACAAACAGAGGAAGTTGCTCAGCTGAGGCATGATCAAGATGCAACAGCTATGCTGGTGTCCCTATACAAACAGCTGATCCAAACACAAGAAAAATTGGGAGAATCAGAGGCTGCACAGGCAGCATTGCAAGCAGCATTACAGCAAAAGGAAGGAGGTCAAACATCTCAGCCTCCTCCAGAAATAATTAATCTTGAGGAGCCTCCTCAAACTACTGCTCCTCCCACTCAGCAAACAGACCAGGCAGCACCTTCTACATCAGCACCAGTACCAACAACAGAGCAGGCTCCAAGCCTGGATATGCAGAATCTCAAGAATGAAATCCAAGCCCTGGAAGCCCAAATGGCAGAATTAAAAGAGGCCAGGGAAAATTTGGTCAAGTTGAATGAAAGATATGACAAATCCAAGCAGACTGTAGCAGAAAAGGGCAGGGAAATAAAGGCCCTTAAGGATAAGATAAAAGAGCTGGAGAAGGAAATCACACTTGATAAAGTGACAGCTGAGCTCAAGACAGTCCTATGGGCCAACATTGGCCAATCCATAACTGATCAATGGCAATACATTGAGACAATTCATGAGCAAATAGAGCTCATAGGAAAAGCACACAGAGAAATCCAGAGATCAAGGGCCTCTCTAGGCAATATGCCTGAAGTTGCCAACAAGATGATCAATGTGCTTAATAATAGAACAAGTGCTCAGTTAGCAACTATGGGAATCTCCAACAGGACTGAGACTATTTTGTTGATAAAGAGGGTCCTAACACTGAGAAGCCTAGTGCAGACACTAGAGAGAAGGACCCAGGATATGCAGACCGAGGTCAATAGATTCATGGACAAATTTGTGGCATTGCAAAACAGAGGTCTCCCTGGCTTACTGAACAGTGCAGGAAGGCTACTTACACATGAGCAGTATGCCAAGAGGGTCAACACATTCGCCATAAATCAGATCACTGAAAGGCCCAGCACCTCAGAGGAAATAGGGCCAGCTACAGGACAAAGTCTCTACAACAGGGTAGAGAATTTATTCTTTATAATGAATGAAATTAAACATCTGTTTGAAGTGCCTCCAAACTTCTACAAATACACAGAGGCAGATGAGACTTTGGATGCAATTCTTAGACATCAATTGCCCACACAGGAATACTGGACCAAAATGATACAGCTGATATTGTAAGCCAGAGCCTGTAAATCAAGTTTTTTTGTTCAAATTCATAAGTGGTCATGCACAGGAAAACTTAGTAAAATCAGCATGCACGAAAAGGGAAGGGCTGAGCCAACTCAGCAGATCATATTCGGCCAACAAAGCAAGATTGACAGCTAACAGGTAACAGGGCCGAGAAGCTACAGCACGACAGCCATAAAGGCACATTTCCAGCATTAAAGCAGAACGTTCAGACCGACTCAGTGGCCTCCAAAGGTCAAAGTATCTCCTGACAGATATAAAGAGCATTTATTTTGTATTCAATGATGTAATAACTTTCTTATCTACTATCTTGAAAAGTTGGTGAACGTATTCATTTCTCAGATGACTCAACGCTTCAGATATTTTGTATGAGCGTTTGTATATATTCCCCCTCGCATAAGTTTGCAGGGGTTGTTGTTGATTTCTCTTCAAGAGTTCTTTTGCTGTAAATTTTCAGAGTTTAATACAAAGGCCGATGGAATTTCCAAAGTCTGTGTTGTCTGAGGGGTTGTAATGCGATTGCTGTGTGCTACAGGATTCCTGCGTGTTTTCATGGCTCAATAAGTTTCCTTAAACTTTCGTTATGTTGTTTCTGTTATTTTCTCATAACTCATCCATGTTCTAGATCTCACAATTAATGGTAGAGAAAAAGACTAATTCCAGGATTTATTCATAGAATACCCTGAATTCAATCTATGCTATTATAAATGTTTCTCTCGGTTATGGTCATAAAGGTGTAGTTCTTAATTGCTGCACCTCTACGCTGTATCTTTCACAGTGATTATTGTTTTAGGAATTCAAATTTGCTCCTTTACAATACATCTCTTTCTCACAACCAAGCTTAGTGGAAAATTCTTAATTGCTTTTCACTGGTTAAACACACTTCATCATTATAATATCAAGTTTGTTTCATGAGATATTCAAAAGGCCCTGCAGTTTCAGCAATCCCAATCTACCTCTCAAACAACCAGTAACCAAAGACTCCATTGCCCAATGGACTAGAATTATCTGAAGGTTTCCACCTTAGGTACAGAAGACATCCCTCAACCAAAACATAAAACCAAAACCCTGAACATCATAGCTAGTCTAAAATACTATCAGAACAGAGACAAATCATAAAGAGAGAGCCCTCTCTGATTACAGTTTGGCTAGGAGCTGTAATCCAAAGATTGGTTAGTGGTTACCCCGGCTGTATTCCCTTGGGAGTCAAAGGGAACAACCTGGGTGTTAACAGATTCAAGAAAGATTACATCTCTACATAAAACAAAGTTTTTTATTGACTTCATCATAGAAACGTTATGCTTTGGAGGTGTTTGGATACCCTAGGAAGATACACTTATGACTTCTTGCACCAAGTTTGTTTCTATGTACCTTCGGTTATGGAAAATTTTAGGGGCGAATTTTCTCCCTTAGGCGAAATTAAGGGGTTTTAAATTTTTAGTGGGTGAATATTTTGTATCATAGTACATTTTTACAAATCGCCTCAAATTTATTTTATAAAAAAATTAGGTATGGAGGTTAGCCCACCTTATTTTAAGGGAGAGGGTAAAAAAGGTAAATTTAGCCCTTGAAATTAGGAGTTACAACCTTCCATTTGCCCTAATTTTCAAGAATAGGTTTTATTTAAGTGAATCCTATGGGCCAAATACCATATTTATAAAAGAGGTATCGTAAATTAATAAAAATATAAATAAATGAGAAGTATGGTAAATAAATAAATAAAAATTTATATTTACTCCATAAGTCACCAAGGGTGTAAACAAATAAAAATATAAATAAAGTGGAGGTATGGTAAATAAATAAAACTTTTTTTATACTTACTCAAAAGGTACAGTAAATAAATAAAAATATAAATAAACTAGAGGTATCCTCTTTTTATATTTAGTCCATAACCCTCTTTGAAGGCTCAAAAAAGAGGTTTTATTTAAGTGAATCCTATGGGCCAAATACCATATTTGTAAAAGAGGTATGGTAAATGAATAAAAATATAAATAAACGAGAGATATGGTAAATAAATAAAACATTTTTTTATATTTACTCCATAAGTCACCTTATATTTACTAACACTCAAAAAATGCATTATATTTAGGCGAAACCTATTGGAAAAATACTATGGGCCAAATACCATGGGCTAGATTATTATTAATACGATGCAAAAAAAACATTATTAACCCTAATATTATTATTAATAAAAATAAAAATGGCACATGGTATTGACCCATGGTATTCATGTGGAATATAGCCTATTTAAAAGGGGGAATTAAACCAACATAGATCCATCTTTACTCTGGATCTACTAAGCCTCGAGAGGGATCAAATATCATGATATGAAAACTAGCATAGAGTGAAAAAATATTTGATCCCTCTCGGGGCTTGGTGGATCAAGAGTAAAAATGGATGTTGTAATTTAATGTATCTTAAACATTTTAACTTGGTTAAAATAAAAAAATAAAATAAAAATCAATTATTAATTTTATTAATTTTTATAAATTACTAATAGAAATTTTTAAGCTCCAGGTATATGATAACCCATGGTATTGACCCATGGTAATGCCATGGCATTCATGTGAGCATAAACTATTTAAAAGGGAATTCTATCATCTTAGATCTATCTAAATTCTGGGTCTACCAAGTCTCAGAGGGATATATAGATTTCATCCGTCTAAGAGTGGTAGATGTGGAGTTTAGATGGATATAGGTTAATTTTTATGATAATGAAGATATTAAATAAACTTAGAAATTATATTGTAAAAACATCTTAAGGTGAATGGTTAAAGCTACATTTAGTCGCTTCACAAAATTTAGTAAAAAATAACAATATCTCCATTAATATTGGTTTTTTTTATTTAACAAAAAAAATCAAATCAATGAAACCTTATCACTCTTTCCGTAGAAGATTTCCCACCATTTTTCAAACATTCTCAATATGATATCTTCATGAAAAAGTTTAGGTACTTATGTTGGATTAGTTTTTTGAAAAATAAGGTGGTTTATACAACCTTTCATCTTCTGTGCTATTCTTAGTTTGTCCTAATGATCTGTAGGGGTTGGAGCCATTGCACCATATTTTCCTAAAAGGTGCAGATTGTTCACTAAAAAGAAAATTAATATACATGTTACAACGCTGTTAAAAAATGTGAGACGTCTGAGGGTAGTGAATTATGCTAATAAGCAATTTAGATTGGGAGAGACGTAGTTAAATTTTATTATTTAATTGAAGATTTCCAATTAAAATAATAATAAATCTACATTTATATATTCATATATTGATTGGAAGGCTTATCACAATGGTCACTTCTTTCAATTAGATCCCCTTAAAGCCTTTGTAATACCTAATACTTTCTTATATAATATAGTTGGGGCTTGCTACTTGTTGGCTTGTTGGGGTAAAAAAACTTGATGTGTTTTTTTTTTTTTTTGATCTCGCAGTTGGAGTCTATGGAATAAGATAGAAATTTGATAGCTTGAAAAAAGTGGTAGCTTGACAAAAGTTATAGAGAAAAGACTAATCTCTCCTACCTTGACAGAACTCGTGGTCAATATCAACACCTACAAGAACTTTGTTGTGGAATATTATCAAAACTAATAGAAGGATATGAAAGAGTGTATTGTAAGAACCTTGACAAACATGACCATTGAAACTTGGAACATTGTTTGTAGGAAGAGAAAATTATGTTTCATTTTTCCAAACATGTATGTTAGTATATTACAGTTTAATGAATATGTTTTCTTATTATCATATATGGTTTCATACTTTAACAATACATTCACCAAGACTTCACAATGTTTTATTATTCAGTTAAAGATTTGCCAAGATCTTACAAGATTTTATAATTCAATGAAAGATTCTCCATCACTGTACAAGATAATATAATCTGGTGACAGATTCGCAAGCAAGCAATCATTTTTCCAAGAAGCAAGTGAAGCATTAAATAAGTCTTCATTTACTCCGATATTACATTGTGCCACAACATAATGAGCGGATTCAGGTGCTTTACCTTTGTCTGTGTCATTAGTTTTACCTTTGGGTTGGTTTCTTTGCTTCTCAATTTTGTCCCAAGGTAACTTGCATGTAGAGGCCATTTCTTTTGCAGCGTATGTAGTGCAAATCTAACTTTCTCCTTGAGAGTGTCTGCCCCCCCTTCCTCTAAAATATCTTCCTCTTCCTCTTCCTCTTCGACCACCTCTTCCTCTGAAAGAATCTTGAGCAAGATTCTTTTCTTTATGAGCAAGGCACATAGCCTCTTCAGAAGATTCAGGGGCTGTCTTCTTTCCAAAAGCTTTCTCTCTTTCAGCAAATTTCTTTACAAGAGAGTCAAAGGTAATATCTCTGAGATTTCCATTTGCTTGCAATGACTCAAGATAATTGGAGTAAGTAGGATAAAGTGCCTTGAGAAAAGCGATAAGAGGAATATCCAATTCAACCTTAGTGGCTTTGATATCATGCATTATAGATTTTACTTCGGATGCAAGAGCAAGAGGATCATTATTTTGTAATTCAAGAGTGAAGAGTTTAATCATGAGTTGAACAACTTCAAGTGCAGAATGTGAGTCATAGAGTTCTTTCAGCTTTTGTAAGGCTTTGAAAGTAGTTGAAAATGGAAAAATATGGCGACTCACCTCTTCATTTACAGATGCTGCAATTAATGCATAGGCTTTGTTGTTCTTATTTTCCCAAATGGCGAACTCTTTGTCTAAGGTAGGTTGTTCTGGCTCTTTGTCTCCATCTCCAATACACACTCCTTTCCACAACTCATTGAAAATGAGGGTGTGTTTTATCATCTGGGACCACTCAGGATAGTTCTCCTTTCCGGTGAGAACTATTCCCACAATGGATATGATTGAATGCATTGTAAAATCTGTGTGCTGTAAAAATACTTATGCTGGCAAAAATGTGCTTATGTGGAGGAAAAAAAATTCTTCTGCTAAAAAAATACTTCTGCTGATAGAAAAAATACTTCTGTTGTGCACTTCATATATTATATGCCCATTATATATCGATCACATATGGCTCAACATATAAAAGATTTCAACTGATTTTTTTTTAATGACGTCTTTTCTCAATACATGCACCATGGATACCATACATATTTTTGAGCCAATGCAAAAAAAATCCAATCCACCAAATAAAAGGCATTCAGAACATGCATACAAAATCTTCAAAAAATGTTTAATGCACAACTTCTTGCTATCACAACATCTCCACAGGTGAGGCTTTGCCGTGCAAAGGCTCCGTACCTGCTGCTATGTCTGGCAACTGCTGCAACTCTCACAAATCCTCCTCAAAGATTCTGTTTAGTAACTCCTCCTCAAGTGTTGCGAAGTCTAGCATAAAACCAATTGAGAGATAACTGTTCAAAGGTTTTGCACATAAAATCTAATGAAGAGGTGGCATTGTGGCTTGACCTTGTAGTCGGATATGGGGTTGAAACCAATGGTGTTGTACAAATTAGAGGCTGAAATTTCGAAAATGGTGCTAACTATTGAAGAAACACTTCTCTTGGAAACTGAAGGCACATATGCTAATCCAATGAATTTGAATTGCTGTAATACTAGATCAAAACCTATGGCTATGTAAATTTGAATTAGGACTAGCATGGCTTCCCATGCCTATAACCAGACACAGGGATATACAAACTCAAGTGTGGATATCCTCGCTGGGAAATAGTTCGCATTATGAATATGATCATGGAGAAGATTGCTGATGATGATAATGATGGAAAGCTTCGATTCGTTTTGTCAGAGGGGTTCACCTTTCAACCCTTCTGTTTTCCATCCCGTTGGCGTATTGAGGGTGGAACACCAAACAGGATGGGAGGTAATGGGCATCTTACCAATGTGTATGGAGCAGCGGAGGTCTGGTATACCAATGCATATTTTTGGGAGCAAGTATTGAGAGGGATATGAAGGCCAACAACATGGAGAGAGCAGTGTATGGGGGCCAGCAGCGTATGGAGGCTAGTAGCGTGGAGAGAGTAGCGTATGGACTATGTCAGAGGAGCATGGGAGGTTACAAAAATTAGCAGAAAAATGCAGGACAAACTGACAAACTTCTAAAGAAATGATAGAAGGGAGTTATAATGGCAGATAGAAGCCAAAAATGGTGATGGCTCTGATACCATGTCAGACCGGGTAGTAACACCTCAAAACAATTCATTCATTTTCATTCAGGTTGGTCTTTATTATATACATGAGGAAGAGATTGTTCATTTCATCTCTCGGTGACTATTTATATTCTTTGTTATTTATTTACATCAATTTCAGTTATTCACCCAATCCTGATGATTAGGTGTCAACAATTTCAAATCCTCATAACTCCATGCAAACACTTCTATTAATTCTTTGAACAAGTCTATGTACTTTAGCTTTTCTGTTGGGGGTATATATTTGGACAATTTAATCATCCTAGGTTCTTGTTCAGTTCCGATGTTCCATTCTTCAAATCCAGGTCCGGTAGGTTTGATTTTAGGCTTTTTGGCTACATCATTAAATTCAAATAAATCTTCCAAGGGGGCTAATCCTATAGGCAAAACATTGTATTTCAACTGTAAAATTTCTTATTCTTCCTTTTCTTGATCTATTTCTTTCAAATGTAATTTAGTCACACTGTCATGTACACAATCTCTAGGTAAAATTATATGTCTATATTAGCACATTCAAACTCATCTTTTGACTACAAAAAACTTTCAATCTGGGCATCATTTCCAAAAACTTTCCAGTATCTAATATTATCTGGTATAGTAGGTCTGTTCTTTACTTCAACAGTATATTGGTGACTAGGACGATATGGCATTTTACATGTACTAGCTGAAGTAGCAAGACCATCAGGTAAGATATTTTGATCTTTAGGGACCATATACAGGCTATACTCAATAAATGATTCCAAAAAATCTAAAACAACATTCCTATAGGCTCTCATCCTTGGGTGTTTAGCAGAATATTCCCCTTAAATTTGTTTTATTATCTAATGAAAGGAAAACTTCTTTAAGGTAGTTTAGCTTCATCTTTACCTTTTTTGTGCATGGACCTATGGGTTATGGGCCCACGTATATATCGAAAGCCTTTACATTGGTGGAAACACAACAAAACTTGACTAATCAAACGTCGGTCCTTCTTTAACTTTTTTGGCCAGAACCCAAAAGGAGATAATCCCATGTTGATAATCTATCGGTTCCGCTCAGGCCATTAACCTGCGCACAAGTTCGAGCGTGATTACCATCTGATCAGTCAACAAACGGATGATCTTGATCACCAGAACTCAAGGAGGTTTTAAGCCCATTGTATAAATCCTCATCACATCCAAAATCCAAATTAACCTCTGCACTTGTTAGCACGTGATATGCGTTCGATCACCCTTTCAACAGACAGTCTGATCACCTCCGGACTTCAACTAGATTAAGTTATGGTTCATAACTTTCTCGGGTTCGGAATTGAAATACTGCTTACAGCCTTGAGACCTGACGATAAACAACTTCCCATCTATGAAACCGCCTTTCCACTCTAATTAATGCCCACGCAAGTTTCCACATGATGACCGTGGATCTACTTCCATCATATGGCTCTGATGGTTCTACTGAATTCCTCTTCCGCCATTGGTATTCGTCAATCTGGACAATCCAACGGTTCCTGCTACGCTCGTTTGCTTATGATGGAATTCACCTTACAACATAAATCTATCTCTGCCATACACTGTCTAAGCACTCATGTCACTCACACAACAGTTCGCTATGATATCGTATTTTCATTGGATCGCCATCGATCCTTATAGTGATCGATGGTCGATCAACAAACTAGTAACATGGAATATCGCATACATTCAGATTAAAGGTAAACAACACACAAAATCCATAAACACACAGATATATAATAACACATATATTCAATTATATACAAAACTCAATTACAATCTAAGGCATTTCAGCCTTAGTAACAAATTCACCCTACGACTACATTGTGTCCAATCTCTCTCTATGCTCTATATATTACACACAACACAGACTCTCTTTATATAGAAAATTACAAAAGAGTGTGGATTATCTAAGATCTATGATTTCCTCCCACAATCACTCAATCAACCCCTAAATCTCTCCATATACTTACATGGAAGATAATTACATTAAATCAAACCTTATCAAATTCCATCAATTTAGCTCTGTTTTAATAGAATTTTCCCTGGTTTACAACGACTGTCCACGTTTTCCCCTTTCACAACTTGAGTTTCAATTTTCATGAAGGGTGCTCAGATGCTCCTGCATCAGACTCCCGAGGTAAAAAAAATTATGACCTCCTGGTAATATGCTTCTCCTTCATCCCTTCGAAATTCTACCGAAATCCTCTATGGAATTGCCTTTATGATCTTTCTGTGAGCTGCAATAAAACCTCTGCAATAACAGTCTTCTCTGCTACATGATATCTCACCAAGATTCTCTCCTGAGCTTAGTCATTCGGCACCTCTCTGGTTCTCTCTTCTATGGAACCATTTGAGCACTCCATGCTCTAGGTTGCTGCAAGTATTCTCACCTTCCTCTGCCGCTATCTACGACAACATAAAGACCACAAACTCTCCAATCTTCAACACGACTGTACCTCCTTTTGCATGCAATTCTTTCTCGCAGGAAACCTTTTCCCTACTTTGATACCACTTTGATGAAAGGAAAACTGTTTTAAGGTTTTTTAGCTCCATCTTTACCTTTTTTGTCTGTGGACCTGTGGGTTATGGGCCCTCGTATATATCGGAAGCCTTTACATTAGAAGAAACACAACAAAACCCGACCAATCAAACGTCGGTCCTTCTTTAACTTTTTTGGCCGGAACCCAAAGGGAAATAATCTGGCATTGATAATCTATCAGGTCTACTCAGGTGTGATTACCGTCTGATCAATCAAGAAATGGATGGTCCTGATCACCATAACTCAACGAGGTTTTAAGCCTGTTGTATAAATCCTCATCACGTCCAAAATCCAAATTAACCTCCGCACTTGCTAGCATGCAATATGCGCCCAATCACCCTTTCAATGGAGGGTTCGATCACCTTCGGACTTCAACTGGATTAAGTTATGGTTCATAAATTTCTCGGGTCTGGAATTGAAATACTTCTTACAGCTTTGAGGCCGCGTGAGAAACAACTTCCCGTCTACGAAACCGCCTTTCCACTCTGATTAACACCCACACAAGTTTCCACGTGATGACCATGGATCTACTTCCATCGGATGACACTGATGGTTCCTTCGGATTCCTCTTTCGCCATTGGTATCCGTCGATCTGGACAATCCAACGGTTCCTGCTATGCTCGTTCACTTATGATGGAATTTTCCTTACAACACGAATCTATCTTTGCCATACTCTGTCTAAGCACTCACATCACTCACACAATTGTTCGCTATGATATCATATTTTCATTGGATCGTTGTCGATCCTTATAGTGATCGATGGTTGATAAATAAACCTATAACACAGAATATCGCATACATTCAGATTATAGGTAAACAACACACATACACACAAAATCCATAAACACCCAGATATATAATAACATGTATATTCAATTATATACATAGCTCAATTACAGTGTTCAATTATATACATAACTCAATTACTGTCTAAGGCATTTCGGCCTTAGTAACAAATTCACCCTGAGACTACATTGTGTCCAATCTCTCTCTATGCTCTATATCTTACACACAACACAGACTCTCTTTATATAGAAAACTACAAAAGAGCGTGGATTATCTAAGATCCACGATTTCCTCCCACAATCGCTCAATCAACCCTTAAATCTCTCCATCCGCATACATGGAAGATAATTACATTATATCAAACCTTATCAAATTCCATCAATTTAGCTTTGTTTTAATAGAATTTTCCCTGGTTTACAACAACTATCCACGTTTTCCCCTTTCACAGCTTGAGTTTCTATTTTCATGAAGGGTACTCGGATGCTCCTGCATCATTATCAGTGCAAAATATCCATGAATAACAATTTGCTTAGCACCAATCTTCTTTAAAATTTGTGACCCTAAAATTAAGGCTTCATACTCGGCTACATTGTTAGAACATTGGAAATTTAATTTATATGAATGACCTTCCGAGTGATTAGTTTGTGAATTTGAAACCCATATGCCTGCCCCTGATCCTTTTTTACTAACAGCTCCATCGAAACTTAAATTCCAAAAAGGTTCATCTGGTTCATCATGATCCCTAATATCTGTTTTTCATTCCTCAGTCTAACATAACTCAGTGTTTTTATTGGGAAGTTGTCCCTGTATATTTGCATCATTATACAAAATAAAATAATCAAGGTCTGAATGGACTGAATATAAGGGATAATTATGAGTTTTATCCTGAGTAGTAACCATAAATTTCATGAGTTTTTCCCTATACAGTCGCCTATTTTGACCAAACACTGGAATTCTAGCATAGGTCATGTCCATTTGGAGGGTTCCTCGGAGTGTTCTCCCCATGATAAAGACAGTAGCATGCCATATTTAAGGGGTATCTCAGCAACAACTATGTCCATTACCATGCTCTTGGATGGTATTTGCACTAAATCGACACATAAATCCTTAATAAGTCCAAGGCATTTTACTTTACTTGAAACAAATGAATACAAATCTTTATATCGTCTAGTGATATATAGTCCCAATTTTTCCATGATAACCCTAGGCATGAGATTGTGAGAGGCCCCTAAGTCAAGCATTGCATTATGTAACATTTTATCATGAATGTTCAAGTTAATGTAAAAAGGAGGTACATCTCCATCTTGGAGTTTACCATCGACTTCAGGTTCAAACAATATTTCTGGTTGATCATCAGATACATTGACTATATTTGTATCTTGTCCTATACTTAAGGCTTTCATTACTTGTGATCTGTATGTAGTTTTGTTCATTAGTTCTGTTAAAGGAATGGATATTTTGAGCTTTGCCAATTCATGTTCTATACTGAATGATGTTTGAGTTTTGTTTAAATTGATGGCCTCCTGTTTTTCAGCCAAGTCCTTTTGGGAAATATCTCTTTGTTGTCTAGTGGAGGGATCATTAGTTTGAATTGGTTTGAATGCAGTATCAAGTCTTTTTTGGGTTGGAACCTCAATATTCTTTCTAGCAAGAATCTCAAGGTTTTTCTTGGTAGGTGTATTAGCTGGATTTTTATTTGGAGTATCAAGTGCTTTCCTACTCCTTAGATTATATTGCTTATGGACTTCCATAATTGCATTTTCAAAACCTTTCTTATATTCTTCTGATTCCTCGGGATCTATCTCATCCTGGGATAGTAGAAAAAGGTCTTGTTCTTCTTGAGTAAGAAATGTAGAATCATTGTCATTTACTCCCATTAAATTGATTTGAGAATCATTCATGTCTTCAGCTATTTCTCCCTCCTCATCTGTATAGTTCTCTTGAAAAGGAGGTCTCACCTATTGATCTAGACTTTTTGGGTCTCTTTGTTTGATCTGGGGTTGGTTTCTTCTAAAATTTGGATTTCTGATCTGGGGAGCAGTTTGGTTTTCTCTAGGAGGAACCCTATCAGTTATGCTTATCATATCCATCATTTTCTCCATGGTTCTAAGTAGACTATCTATTTTATAATCAGATGGAGAAGAAGAGGAAGGTTCCTATTTGATAGTAACTGTTCTTTCAACTTTTAATTTTGATTTTTTCGCTAGTAAATTAGCCTTGAATTTAAGGGCATTACCTTGCATTTACTCTAGGGTAGTAGGGTCTCTTTCTCTTAGCTCATATGTCATATCAACATCAAATCCATCAGGGAAATGTATAAGGGCCAAGCCCAAGGGAGGTTTAATGGCATTTGGGATTGCATTATAAACTTTATTAAACCTATCACAATATTTTTCCACAATCTCATTAGGTCCACTCTTTAGGTTTTATATTCATTCAATATCCGAAGAGGGTTCTTTTTGGTTTCCAACCTATTTAGGAAAGATTGGTAAAAGGTAGCAAGGCCAATTATGCTAGTTGTTACTAATTTTTAAAACCATTCTCTTACCTCTCCACCCAAACTCTGGGAAAAAAGTATCATCTTTATATCACTTTCTTCCACTTCCTGAAGATCAAAGAAATCGTTCATTTTATGTATATGTTGTTGTGCATTAATAACACTAGTAGCATTAAATTGATGAATTCTGGTTGGATAATCTTGGGGCATAGGATGCAATTTCCCAGGTAAAACCAAGGGAACATAACGAGCAACCATGTTGGGTTGAATAATGTTTGGTATTATGGGAGGTATAGAAATAGGATTTATTGGGATATATTGGGTTACTGTTTGTGATACTACTAGAGCATTGGTAGAGATTACATAAAGGGTGGGGCTAATTGATGTGGGATGAACTGATTGGGAAGAATAAGATGATTCTGCAATAGTGAGGGCAGAGAGTTCAACAAATTGCTGGATATAGGCTTGATGTACAACTTTATCAAGTGTTGATACAAGATCCAACAATTTGTCAAAGTTTTGGAGGGCTTGCTAATCAAAATCAGGTTCAACAGACGGTCCTCGAGATTTTTAGGGTTGCATAACAGATTTATCAATTATTGTTTGATCGAAAAAACTTTCAGATTTGGTCCTAAATAGATTGTGTTCGAATGGTAAGTCAAATTGAATATCTTGTATGGTATCAAACTTTTCTGGAAGAGAATTTTCCCTAGAAAGGGGACTATTACTTCCTTGACTTTCAGCTAAACTTCTTTTCCTTACTAACTTTTTAGGATCATCTAAAATTTCGGGAGGTTCTGGATCATGATGAGATCTGGTGTAAATTATTTTCGGAGCCAGATCTTAAATGTAAGAAACAACCTCTAATCCTTTATTTCTAAAATTTGGATCATTACTCTTCCTGAAATAAAGTTTTATGAACTAGGGAAGTTAATTTTGTAAAAATGAAATGAAGGATTGTTCTTCCCCAATATGGTCGCCAGAATGTTAGCACTCTGTAATTTTCCGAGGTTGTAAAAGAAAACCACAGAGGTAACCACAAAACAACTTTGGAGCATAGGATCTAACCTTCCTAAACATAGAGGGGGATCTCTCTATTAGACTTAACTTTGTTGTATTTAGATATTAGGCTAGTTATGAAAGTTCGGAGTTTGATTTTAAAATTGATTTGGTTGATTATGTGCTTGAAATCTCCATTGGGCTATGGAGTCTACAACTTAATATGGATTTGTCTTAGATTTTGAAGGAGTTTTACAAGGCAAGGTAGTTGAATGAACTAGATAGTTTAGATTTAGATTAAACGAAAAAAGAAGAAAAGATATAGGTTCAATTGAAGTTAAAGAGTAGTTAAGAATTATTTATCATGGTATCAGAAGAAAACATTTAAATTATCCACAGCCAGAATCATAGTGTATTTTTCAACAAATTTTGTTCATCAACTTTCTGTAAAATAATTTAGATTTAAGAAAACATAAGCATGGAAACAAAGAAATAAGCATATAGACATTGAGAGGAGCACTTCACCAAATAGTCCAACACATGAATCTTGTGGAGAATGTCGCTTTTATTATTGATCGACCATCAAATGAAAAAGTACAACAGTGTTGTGGAATGAAAAAATCAACCACTAATACTTCAAAAAGAGAAGTATTTATAAATTATTTAAAAAATATCCTGTCAAAAATGACTAGGATGTATTTTAGGAATTCCTAAACCGAATCTATCTAACTATTACAATAAATTAGGAAAATTGAAACTGTCTGAAGTGTTGGCACTAGATTTGTCAAACTGTTGAATATTTGGCCCTTCGAATCCTATTGTGCTATATAATCAAGTTATATGCTTACTCCAATAACTCGCATAATTGATTCCAACGTTGTTCACTAGGGATATATGTCTTGAGTAACTTCCTGTAGACCTCGTCCACTTCAGTGTATTTGGCAAAAGTTGGTTTGGAAATAAAGATATGCCTGATTTCATACTGGATGTCCAAATCATATGCCAATGCTTCTAAAAATGCTTTTCTTGTCATGATGACTCTCACTCCTGCAAATTTATAACCATCTTTAGCCTTGGTTAGTAGTTTCTGACTATAATATGACCATGTACTGAGCTTTTCATTTATCACTAACAAACTAGGAAGTCCTTTTCCGTAGATGGCTTCCAGCTTGTTGAAGAATATTTGTACACCAATGTCCATAACTTGACACTTTTCTTCTAGCTGCCGCAAAATGAATGCTATCTGATTGGATTATTTTCCTAATGTATTCCAAGGAAAATATCCTCATGGGAAGATATTTGGGTTGTTTATAGGGTGGCATATTGGAGCCATAAATTCTTATCTCTGTATAGTTTTGGTATAAATACCAATCTCCTGTCTTCACCTGCTCACTGAGATGTAGCACCTTTTTGAATATCTTCATTGATCCTGGGAATCTGCTGGCCACTCAACAAACAAGCTGCTAGATATATGAACTGATCTATTAAATCTGTGAACTTGTACTCCTGATATTTTTTTTTGATAATTGAGGTCCAAAATATTATGGACTGATGCTCTCCTTGTTGATTGAGTTTCTGAACTGCAAAAGGAAACATGTATGTTTGGAAGAAAATAAACATATGCATAAGAATGGAAGAATATTTGAACATTCCTTCCATTAGAAACTAAAGGAATTGTTCATGCATTACATATGCAAGAAAGTGACCATAGTCAAATATGACTGACAATCCTTCTTCTGTGGAAAGGGTGGACAGAAATCCTAAAATAGGCTCATCTACCCACTCATATGAGAAGTTCTCAAGTAAGTAAGACAAGATAGAGATGATCTATCTAGTTCTTCGGGGGAAAATGGAAGAGGGATGAGGGGGGTTTTTCTTGGGAAATTGAGAATCTTCTGGTAGGAAGACTTCAAAAATCCTCGCTCTTTGGGGGAAGTGAGCTTTTGGTAAATTTATTTAAGGGCATTAATTGAAAAGGGAGTCAGGGATTCACTGTGTGGGATCCGCAACATCTGGTTTATATTTTTAGGCGTAATGGTGGAAAGGATTTCACCATTAGGGGGGATGATGGCTCTTTTGCCTGAGAGATAAGAATCATGGAACTTTAGGATGAATTCAGGGAAATAAGAGGATTGGGGAAAACGAACAAGGGTGTTATAGACATTTTTGTGCCTCGCAGCATGGAGCATGAAATGTCAATAATTACAGGGATCCTCAGTCCCTAAACATGTTGTTCTTACCCCTAAAAGAACAAGGTCATCAAACAACAGCACTTCCAATCAGTTCTCCACCTGAAAACACTTCAAAACAGGCTAATTTTGGATCATGTCAGCTGCTCCACTGAGCAACTGCGCTGAATGTCAACTGCTCCTCTTTGTACCTACGCTGGAAGTCAAATCTAATGAAGGCTACCTGCGCTGGGCGAGATTGGCCAAGTGGCACAGTCATTCTGCAAGGTGTCAATTGCCCAGGAAGCTTCCAAACTGACACTTGGTTCATGAGATTCGCCCTGTGATGAGTAAGAGGTACTTGATCACCATGTGTAAGCAAGGATCTCCAAGTGGACTCAAGAACTGAAGATTAACTGAAGAGGGAGAGGACACAAGGCAGCTTCATGTCAGTCTCAAGCTGACTCATCCTTTCTTCTTCTCTCCTATATATAGAGCTCTTCTATGAGGTCTATAGAGGCTGGAATTTTGTGTAAAGCAAGGAGGTGCTGTTGGATTACAGTTAGAGCTATTGGGTGATTGTTTTACTAGAGGTGAAGAGGAGAGTTCTTGCTGCTGGGGAGGTGCTGCTGGATTGGAACCATCATTGGTTGTAACCTTCTCAGAACCCTGTTACTTCTATCAATAAAGTTTTGCATGTTCTCCTATATACTTGTATTACATTGATGGATTGTATTTACTTGTATATTTGATTCACTCTAATCCATGCATCAGTTATGAGTACTTGTATCTTGTAGTTTTCTCTCTTGTTTTGTGCAGGATCTGTGTGTAGCTGGACCGGCAAAGAGAGCAAGGAGCTGGGAACAAGAGACAAAGAGAGAGGACAAGGATCGACTAAGCGAAAGACACCAGGTTGGTTGACCTTTCTCCATTCTCTCTGTACTTTCATAAAGGAAATCATCAAAACTTTACTTTCAGTTGTTGCTAAAGACTGTCACCTTTAGAGTAGGGATAGGGTCATCCACATCGGATACTTTTCCCCACAACAAACTGGTGACTCCGCTGGGGATCCTAGTATCTTGTTGGTGTTTGTAGTATTTTGCTATTCATTTCTTGAAGAAAAGAGTACCAAATCGAAAAGCTTTTGACTATATCAAAAGCGAAGTAGAGGGACTGCTACTCTTGCTCATTTTTTGAGCAAATTCAAGATTTGAAGAGCCTATCTACAAAAGACTCTTTACTCTTTGTGATAGATCTTCATCCTCTTGATCATCCCTTAGCCTGTACTTGACCTATAGCTTTTTATTTCAGCAAAAACAGTGCATTTTTGAGCTTTTTATGACCCGGAATTCTTTGTAGACGAAACTCTTGTGAGTCAGTGCAGGATGTCCACAGGCAGTCTGCATTACAGCGCAGGTACTCCCTTCGGGAACTGCGCTGAGAGTCAAACTGGCAGACTAGAACCTGCGCTGGTCCAGTTAGCCATTGTCTTGCTCAGCTTTCCCTTTGTGTCTGAGCCCTGTTTTCACTGATTTTTGCTGATTGCTTGCTGGTCATTGTACTTGCTGTAAACCACTTCTCCTTGACATTATTCCACCTCAGTTGTGTGATGAAACTGTGAATGTTCTTTCGGTATTTCTTGCTTCAGTTACAGTTTCCCATTGTGAAAAGCGAACTAGTATAGCTGTGGCCTCTTAGATCCTGAACTGTAAAAGTGTCTTTGTGATCTTAAGAGCTAGTTTTATTACTGTTCATGGCTGTTTGAGTTTGTTTGCTTGTCATTTCATGGTTTGAATCTATACATTTCCTGTGTTTTAAACAAGTCTATCATAAGGTGTCTTTTTGATTGTGAACAAGCTTGTTTATTTCTACTTGAAATTAGATTCAAAATTATACAACAGTTTCCTTTCTGTCTAGCATCAACATTAAGGATAACGAAAAGAAATACATGCATTGTGCATTTTGCATTTGACTGTATGCTTGACGATTTAGGAAGATGTGCATTTTAGTGTGTGTTCTTTGATCTGTGGAAAAGGTTGTGTCTTTCTTTTCCCTCAAGTAGATTAAGGTTTTCAAAGTTGAAAGATTGAAAAGATTTGCTTCTCATTCTTAGATTGCATATAGGAAGTTGTATATATACATCTCGTGGCGAACCTGAAAGGCAAACTGTTAAGAAAGATCAACATTAAAATAAACTCAATTTACATAACAACGCTTTGGAATTTAACACAAACATCTAGAGGTCTAGGTAGAGACGTGTTCCGGCGTCGTTAAACATAGTGACTGTCGATCTCTACGAAGGTGGGTGATTCCTCCTGAGAGTCGGTGGCACTAACACGGACTTGAGCTCCCCCGTACCGTCGCGTATATTGGGAGACCCCTATAGGCTTTTATCCTTTATCCTTAGGAAACCGTGTCGGCCGCCCTACTGATCGCGATGCAGTGAACACAGCATTCACGAAGATCGACCACCCGTACCGTAAAACGTATTCTGTGGTTTCGCGAAAGGTTTGGCACACCCTCTGCCTAGATCTCCAGAGCAGTTTCTTTTGGCCTTTTTCAAACTCTATAACTGAAAAAGTCCAACCGAGCATTTGTCACTTCGGGCTCGTTAATACATCGAAGGCGACTAGAGTCATCTTTAGCTTTTTCTCGACTCTTAAAACATGAAAAAGCAAGTTTGTGTCTAAAAGCGTCGTTAATAAAATTTATTTTAAGCGGAACATAATCACCTGTTATTCCCACGTTGATCTTTCAGTTGAAAAGTATGGAGCCCACCAACCAAGGAAGTAACCTTGGCGGAAGTCCAAATCCCTTCTCCTCTTGGGGAGATGTTGGTGCGCCTCATATGGCTACATTGTCACTTCCAGGATTGACAATCGGCCTCCCTGTATGGCTCTTTTCAACTAATGTAGTCCAGATCGCCACTAATCCTGAGCAGTCGAATCAACAGTCAGAACAATCTAGAACTACCCACCAGCCTTCCACTTCTTATGATACTTCCTCTGATCCTTCATCTTCGCAAGGTAGAGCCGGCAAAAGTCAGCCTCCCAAGGAGAAGAAGGAAAAGAAGAAGAGAGAAAAGAAGCAGAAGGAGCCTCTGGCGAAGGCGACTGGGGGCAAGCAGAAGAAAGCTGACAAAAACCCACACACTGCACCGACCGGGCCTAAATCACCATGTGTCATTTGCAAAGGGACCCACTTCCATCGTGATTGTCCTTGTATTCCCCGGATACTAAGGGACTGGTCCCCAAGGTTGCACAATCCGGTAGCATCAACCTCTGGTTGTCATGTTGATTGCAATCCGTCAACTAACGAGAGTGAAGGACGAAGAAGGGGACCAAGATCACCCTGTCTATTGTGTGAAGGCAATCATGCCATCCACAAATGTCCATTCTTAGATGAGGCAAAGAGAGTTTTGGAAGATCGCCCGGTTTCACCGTTGCGACTTCCTCCTGGATACCAAAAACTCGTGCCTAATCCCTCGATAGTTGAAAATCCAGCTGGCCCGCTCAAGTGGTCAGCTGAAGTGTCGGTCATTGAGAATGAACCTACTGAATCCAGACCAGACGAAAGTCTAAAGGTCGAAACGGCAGTTGACCCAGTTCTTCCTTCAGAGGTTCTATCGTCCAATGACTCCGTCATTGAAGACCCGTCTTCAAATGACACCGTCGCCGAAGAGTCGTCTTCATGCGACACCCTCACTGAAGAGAATAAACATGACACCATCCAGGTTCTTTTCATCAGCACCGACTCTGATGAGCATCAGGGCAATGCGCCCATTCCTTTATCGCAGGAAGGAACATCATCAGAGTCATATCCGGCCGTATATTCGGTCCCACCACCAAGCAACCTGGTTGTATCCTTTGATTGGAATCAACTAGGCAGACCCCGGTTACCAGCCAGTATACCATTCAGAATCATTGTCCAGATCTATAGAATGATTATGGCTGGTACTATCATTGATGAAGGGGCGTCTGTGAGTATCCTTTCCTCTGTTGCTTGGAAAGCACTGGGTTCCCTAGCGCTTTTACCTGAGTTGAGAAATCTCTCAGGTTTTGATAAAGGAACCAGTCAACCATTAGGGATCCTCCCCGATGTACCTGTTACATTGAAAGGGAAGACCGTGAGGATGAACGTGTTGGTAGTTCAAGGACCCTTGGATTATAACCTACTCCTTGGACGCGACTATATTTATTGCATGGGAGCGATAGTCTCCTCACTCTTTAGAGTAATGTGTTTTCCACATGAAGGAAGGATGGTCAAGCTCGTAGACCAACTTTCATTTCCGGGATCTCGCATCGCAAATAGTCAAATACCAATCCTAAATGGTCTGTTCACTCAAGATTCGCCTCCACCCCCAGTCCTCCTTCCCGATGAGTGCGAGTGATTCGGAAAGAAAGACTGGAACCCAGGGGGCATGCACCCTGGTCTGCTTCGGGCAGAAGAAACCCTGGGTATAAGGTAGAATTTCCGCAGAAGAATGGACTAGTCCATACCCCGTCCGACGGTGGAAGAGGGGTTGTTCTAGAATAATATTCTTTTGTCAAAGTTATGCGAGTGAGATAATCGGCTTCTCGCTCCCCTTGTCTAGGTAATAGGGACACCGAAGATGAAGACCATTTGCGGTAACAAGTAGTAACCGTCTTTGAATTCAAGCCTCGCCCATTAAAACGAATGTTTTGAAGGATAAGCAGGGGCAGCCTTCAAAGAGATTCTATTGCTACAACGGGTGGTCACCATCTTTAGTAACCCAACGTTAGACATCGCCGAAGAAAGAGATTGATTTGCGGCAGCAAATCGAACTGTCTTTGGAATAATAAGAAAGAGGCAAGCCTCCCTCAATAATACCAATGTTTTATCTTTGAGTAGTGTTCTTCCATTGTCACAAATAGCTGTTTGTTAAAAGTGGGCCGACGGGAAGCCTGAGTACTGCGTAAGACCCCTTAGAATAACGAGAAGACAAGTATCGTTAGCATTAGATTGGCAAGATGACAAGTAACTGTGAACACCCAAAGAAAAGCAGAGGTAGGGGAGAGGAGGGGCAGCCTCGAAATTCTATCCTATACCTGGGGGCATGCAAACCTTCTGGAGTGCAAGCTAGGGGTGGTTATTTATCTGGTTTTAAGATTAGCCGTTTCAAAACTTGCATGAAAGAAGCCTGTGGGGCAGAAGTAAAATTTGCCAAAGTGAGCATAGCTGTGGTAAGGCATAAGCTCTATAAAAATTGGTCCTTACGGGAGGCGTTCTTTTTATGACTGGTATATCAAGCAGTTTTAGCATATAGTTCATGCTCGTTAAAAAATAAACGCAAAATTCGAGCAGTTTTATGACTGAATCTATGCTCGTTAAAAAATAGAAAAGTGTGAGCAAAAGTTTCCCCCAGAGTTCAAGCTCATGGAAAAAATGAACCGGTAAATAACCTTTTGAGATCGTAAATTCATTAGCCATAAGAACCTTGATCGTGTTGTCATCCATCACCTCCACCGTTCATTTGGCCGATTATTCACTTCCATTTGTGTGTTTACCTCTTTTGAGAAACAGCTGCGAAGAGTGATTCCACCTAGCCATCCTCGTAACACTGCCGTGATTGGAAAATTCCAACCTGTACCTGGAATCTGATGCTATCCCTGTTTATCACTTGTTCCTCAAAAGACGAGTCTTCTTTCAGCTCTTTTCACTGACTCGTAAAATATGAAAAGTTTGCCGAGTTTTGGCCTTCTAGCTCGTTAAATGACCGAAACGCTATCCCTCCTCTAAATTTTAATCTTTTTGGACTTGAGGGATTATTGCACAAAAAGATCGAGCGCTTGTCCTGTTCGGCTCGTAAAAGTACCGAACAACCATCCGTTCTGTATTGTTTTATACTTTTTCGGACTTAGGGGATTAGATGACGAAAAAGGAATCATGGAGTTGACTTTCTGTACCTTTTCAGACTCTCTAAAAATGAAAAGGACCGAGTTTTCCTTGTCGTTAGACTCGTTAAAATGATTAAATAGCGACAAACTTGTCTTTAGACGAGAACGAGTTTCCCTATCGCTAGGCTCGTTAAATCATAGCGATGGGCTTGCCCGAAGGGCAGGTTATAGAACAAGCATATGTTATCCTCCTCAAGCTTGACAAAAATAAAGAGGTACTGGTCAGAAATGACTGGGGAAAAATTGGGAGAACATCAAAGTTTAATGGTAGCAAGTCACTCTTGAACATGACACTTTTCCTCCGTACCACATCGGGTTGGGTTGTTACATTCACCGGTCTCATCGCCATGGTCCTCGCCAAACCATCCACATTTGGGGTAATGCTACCGATCCATCGTATCAGTGTCGTTATATGTTCAAGAGGGGTCATTCTGAAAGTGTCAACCGTGTCCCATCCACTGCCATACATTATCCTTCATCCATTCATGATCGCCACCCTGAATCATATGTCACAGTTTGTTTTCACCTCCACTAAAGTCATTAGCTCCGTTCCGTGTCATTGATGTGGGATTCATTAAGGCCCTCCTTTGACGGATCGCTTCTTGTCGACTTCAGCTCATTATCCCAGAAGTTGATCTAGGAACACCCCCATCAGTACTTTGAAGCTTGCATGCCTCAATGGCAAGTTTCTCACTTTCGGCGACAGGTATACATCAATGACCTTCGACCAGAAGGTTTTGCGTGGCGTTCGACGCCAAGTCCTTTATTCACGCCACGTGAATTGTACTGCAGTACCTTGAGGGTCATCGTCATTATTGGTGATTCCTCTCGCGCTTGTTAACGGTTTTCATTATTGACCGGTAATCAAGCGATGTCTTTCCATGTTCGACTTCAGTGCAATTCTCACATGGATCGACTTGTACTTAGAGTGAAGATCGAACGAGTTTGAAGACCCCGGATCTAGTTTCATCCATCCAGGCTGCGATATATATTCAGGAAATATAAAAGCATTTGTCATGTACATCATTGCAACAGATGATCATCCTACTCAAAGGATGATAATTTCAGCAGAAAATTATCAGTCTACCTTCAGACGATCGTCTGTCATATGTACCAAAATGTATTTATAAAAGTTGAGCATGGGAATGCCCGCCTCAGCTAGATCATGAAAATAGAATGAAAAATAACGTATTGTATTGTATTGTATTACAGGGCGCCTCCTCAGCACTGGAATGAACTTTGGACCCTCTAGATAAAGCATTTCACCCGATAAATGGCCTCATACTTTAGGGGCAACTGTTATAGACATTTTTGTGCCTCGCAGCATGGAGCATGAAATGTCAATAATTATAGGGATCCTCAGTCCCTAAACATGTTGTTCTTACCCCTAAAAGAACAAGGTCATCAAACAACAGCACTTCCAATCAGTTCTCCACCTGAAAACACTTCAAAACAGGCTAATTTTGGATCATGTCAGCTGCTCCACTGAGCAACTGCGCTGAATGTCAACTGCTCCTCTTTGTACCTGCGCTGGAAGTCAAATCTAATGAAGGCTACCTGCGCTGGGCGAGATTGGCCAAGTGGCACAGTCATTCTGCAAGGTGTCAATTGCCCAGGAAGCTTCCAAACTGACACTTGGTTCATGAGATTCGCCCTGTGATGAGTAAGAGGTACTTGATCACCATGTGTAAGCAAGGATCTCCAAGTGGACTCAAGAACTGAAGATTAACTGAAGAGGGAGAGGACACAAGGCAGCTTCATGTCAGTCTCAAGCTGACTCATCCTTTCTTCTTCTCTCCTATATATAGAGCTCTTCTATGAGGTCTATAGAGGCTGGAATTTTGTGTAAAGCAAGGAGGTGCTGTTGGATTACAGTTAGAGCTATTGGGTGATTGTTTTACTAGAGGTGAAGAGGAGAGTTCTTGCTGCTAGGGAGGTGCTGCTGGATTGGAACCATCATTGGTTGTAACCTTCTCAGAACCCTGTTACTTCTATCAATAAAGTTTTGCATGTTCTCCTATATACTTGTATTACATTGATGGATTGTATTTACTTGTATATTTGATTCACTCTAATCCATGCATCAGTTATGAGTACTTGTATCTTGTAGTTTTCTCTCTTGTTTTGTGCAGGATCTGTGTGTAGCTGGACCGGCAAAGAGAGCAAGGAGCTGGGAACAAGAGACAAAGAGAGAGGACAAGGATCGACTAAGCGAAAGACACCAGGTTGGTTGACCTTTCTCCATTCTCTCTGTACTTTCATAAAGGAAATCATCAAAACTTTACTTTCAGTTGTTGCTAAAGACTGTCACCTTTAGAGTAGGGATAGGGTCATCCGCATCGGATACTTTTCCCCACAACAAAGGGTAGTCTTGATTGACAGAGCCCAATTTCATCTGATTAGTCTAGATAGGTGTCTCAAAACCCACAATGTAATTCAAAGAGGTTGAATTCACACTGTGTTTTTGTGATTTATAGTCTCTATCGGCTAAGGTAATGTGGTCTAAATCCATAGAGGGAGGAAGCATCAGGTTTATCACAGTGGCACCAGTGTTGGTTTTGGGGATCATCGTGATAACAGGGTGGAATTGGAGAGGATGATAGTGTTGATTTCGTGGGAAAAGGAACTTGCAGAAAATTTATTTTGTCAACAATGGATGGGCGATGAGGGGAAACAAGGATCGAATTGATAGCACTATGAGAGTATGGAGTGAGGAAAGAGTGTGATCGAGGGCGAGAGTGAAGATTTATATGTTCAAAGTGGAGAGGGACTGTTTGGCAAAACCAGTGTTTGGGAGGAGAATTTACTCAGCAACGGGAAAATCACAATGGGAGGAAGTGGAAACGGAAGGGTGTAACGGTCAGTTTCCATGGCACCAAGCGATAGGAGGAAGGAGGTGTGGGACCACTGGCGGGAAAAGGAGAGAGGGTTGAGTGGTTTTTGGAGGGGGTGTGAGTAGTTTGTGGTAAGTGAGGGGGGTGCAAAAATATGTGGGAGGGACAGGTAGTGGTGGGGTCCGGTGGGGAAACCACCTTTTCGGACCTACCCCCCCACCCGCTGGTAAAGGGAAACATGGCGGGGGGGCTGAAAAAGTAAGGGACTCATCCAATGGAAAGTGGATCGCAATTGGGAGGGAGGAAAAGTGCACGGTTTAAGCGCCAACGACAAAACGTCCCATGCACATATATATTTTATAATAGGTCCAAACTTTGGCCAAATAATATGACATATAGCACTCTTTTAAGATAAATTCAATTTTCCCCTAAGCTAACCTAACTAACAACAACTAGGGTGCATTTAGGAGTGCAAACCCTTATTTATTTTTCCATTTAAAGGACTAAACACCTATTCAAAACTAATCTAAAATTACATTAATCCAGATTACACAGTTGGATTAATTTACTCACCTGATCTACCTAATCTAATCTTAGGTAATATTACATTGTTTGGCTAATTTATTCATTCTAATATAATTGACACAAATTGAAAATTGCTTGAGCATGATTAAACAATATGTTTCAAACAAGAAAAGTGATTGTGGAATATTGGTCAAACTGCACACAATTCATGAATTTATTCTTCAAAAACTATTGTACTATCAGTGGCACTTCAAGGGGCATCACTTTCACAATTTTTCTTTTTTGTGGGGTTCTTTTATCATTTTTTTCTTTTTCTTTTTCTATTTTTATATATATACCCTCGTTTCATTATTATTATTATTATTTGGAAATCATTTGTAATATGCAATATTATTTACAATTAGAAATACTGAAAGGAAACATTCAATCATCATTTGATCCTATGAATCATAGGACCCTAACACCTTGTGCATGGTGATAAACCTATCACACAGTCTCTACATGACTATTTCAAGAGCCGATACTTCAGCAAGTATCACCTTTTTCATCTCTACCCTGGCGGATTCTATTGATTGTTCCTTTCTCTACTTGGTTTCTTGCAACTCCTTAGCCATGTGCTCATTTTCTGCTATTAAGAACTTCACACTTGAGCTCGTGGCTTCAGCATAAGCCTTTGTAGCATCGGACACGGCAGTCGAATGTCTTCGTACATCTCACACAATCACATGTTCTTCTAAGTGCGCAGGTGATGCATGCTCATCCGGGGTGTGCGCTCTATTTTCTTGTATAACTTTGTGTTGTGGCTCATTAAAGGCTATGTTGTACACATCTATTCCTGGATTATCCTCAAGGAGAATGGTATCCACTTGGTCACTTGAGACTTGCTTTGTTGCTGGAGTTGGTGAAGCTTGTGGGGTGACCTCAGTTACTTTTGGCAGGAGGTCAGTGTCGTGATCCTGTTCAAGCTGCTCCATCTCCATGTCCATCTGTTCTACTATCGGTTCATCCTGCGGAGCAAGTTCTTATTTTTGCAGCTGCTCACCCTATTCCTCATCTTCTATTGGTTCAGAGTCTTCAACCTGTATCAGTGTGGTTTGCGTTCTCTATGCGCCTTGAAATTCCTCTTGTTTATGTTCATGTTCAAGTTGTTATTCCTATTCCTGTTCCTATTCATGTTCTTGTTCCTATTCATATTGTTCTTCCTTCTTTCTTCTGCGCAACTCTTGTTCTTTTTTGAGATTTTACTCTACTTCTTGTAACTTCCTCTCTGCTTCTTCCAGTATTTTCTTCTCCCTCTTTCTTTGCACTACTCTCCTGTCATGTTGTCACCTCTTTGCATCTATCTCCAAAGCTACTCTTTCCACAATCAGGTCTTCCTTAAAATTGTAGCTTTGCTCCATCTTTGTGCTTTCACCAATCTTCTTCTTGCCTTTGTCTTGCACAAGTTTGTTGCTTGCTGATGTTGTTGTTGCTTCTCCCTGTGGTGTTGTTTCCTTGAGTGTTGTTAGCCACTCTACTGCCATGCTGACTGGTTCATTGAGCCTAGAGGAGTTATAACAATATATCCATGTGTCTTCCTCTAGCCAATGACACATCCTATGGATCCGAGAATAGTACAATCTCATACGGTGGTCCCTGCATAAGCCATGTGAATCGTATGGATTGAAACTCTTGGTGCCGAACTTAAATTTCTTGAAGTCCTCGACCTCGGAATTCACTTCTTTCAAACTCCATATCGCGTACAACCTAATTCGCAAAGGAAGCGTAGGCCATGGTACCTTGTTCTTCCTATGAAATCTAATTGATAACCCTGTCGAGATGTGGTGTGCAACCTCTTAAATGACCAGCGTGTTCGTGGCAAAGCTCGGCAACACATGTGAAGCTTTCTCCACACTGTACATTTTGATGAAGGTGTCATTAGGTGAGGTGTACCATTCTGCAATGTTCAACAATGCCTCCATTGCTACCTGGGACATGCAAGGCAGATCTTGTTCAAAGATCATTGTGTACAGAGGGGCAATGAAGTGGTCAGATAGTCTAGCCATGAATCATTGGTAGTTGCATTCTAAGAGAAACTTGAAATATATGTTCGCAAAATTCTCTGAAGGTGTCCATGCCCAATCCATGCCAGGAAACTATTTACAGGCACAAATCACATCGAGAAGGCAAGCAAATATGAAGAATCTTGCTTGCTAATCCTTGGGTGAACTACGGGCGTTGGTTACATGCACTTTCAACTGGAGAGACAACATGTTAGACCAGTTGAAAGGTTTTCCTTCGCTTGCTACTTGATCCAACATAACAACCCAACTCTACGAGAAGGTCTTTGTACTCCCTTGGCCATACAAGCGGCATGCAAAGATGACCAAGAATTGGTAATTCTTCCTGAGTGTCTTCATCTTGTAGATCTGGTTGGGTGTCATCCTAAAATTTGATGGCTCCCTTACCCAACGCTTTAAGATGTCTCTTGTATTCATGTTGTTGTTGGGAGTGTAGAATAGTGCATCCATCATGTTCATCAGCTGTGGAAAATGGTACATATACTAATAATCTTTCGTCTTGAAGGAAGTAAGCTCTACTCCACTGACATTGCTTAGTATCATTGTCTCGGGATCAGTGTGTGAGACAATCCAGTGGATCACATTTGTGCATGGGAAAGTGGGATACCTGCTTGCAACCTTGTACAATCCTGACTTGTGAATATTATCATAGACTTGACGGTCTTCCAAATTCTCCTCAAAGCTGCCTATGAATATAATGTTGATGTCTTTCTCAATGAACATGTGTGTGTCTATGTACACGGGCAAGCTCATAGACCCTTACTCAACCACATCTCTAGTACTACTTTCAACTGTGTCTTTTGATACATCTCTCTTGGATGCCATGATATATGTACTGTTGAGAAGTTGCTCAAACCTATGGTACCTAGAGACAGAGAAGACACTCACAACAAGAAAATGTTAGCTAAAAACATAAAGTAACTCAAGAATCAATTGGGCAACAAACTAGTGACTATTGGGCAAGATTACGCAACATTGACTCCGGGAGGCTGGCAACCTATTAGCTGGAACTGCATATTGCACAGTCTCAGATGCCAATGAGGCTCACTACTGACTAGAACTGCGTAATGCGCAGTCCAGTGAGGTTGACCGCTGACTGAAACTGTGCAATTTGCAGATCAATCAAGTTGGGTTGCTGGCTAGAACTGCACATTGTGCACTTCTAATGGGGAAGACTAGGGTACTACCTCCTAGGATTGAACAGAGCACAGCTAAGAGCCAGTGTGGGAAGCCTCTACACAATTCCTAGAGGCAAGACAAAGCCTTGACTACCAGGAACGTGCAGAGCATGCTGGGAGAAACAAGATTTAGGCCAGGACAACTTGAATCTGCCCAATGTCAACCTTAAAACGTGAAACACTGAATGTGTGTACAAATTTGGTGCAGATCTGAATGAATAGACATGCATGCAATTAAGGCAAGTGCCGAAATCAGTCAAACGACACAACCATGAAGCTCATGAAAAGAGTCGTCGCAACGACGACTGTTAGTGTGGAAACAATGTTATGCATGCGACAATACAGAAAGGTAATGCAAAACTTGAAGAAACACTTCTACAAGTTAAAACACATTAAAACGCCAGCGGTCTTTCAATAAAACAAGGTAAAAAGCACTCATTCACGCCGAAGAAAATGCGATAGAAAAAAGCGGCAAAAGGAATGAGAAGCAAAATTTACCTGGAAAAGTTGTGTCGATAGTGCCAAAGGTTCCTAGATGCCTCAGGAATGCCAAAGCTCCAAGATCAAATGTGAAGAATGAGCTCTGAGGCATCATTTAAATAGATTTGGTGAACTTAGGGTTTATGACGTGCATGCCACAACTCTAGGAAAAAGTGACACTTAGCGGGGAGTTTCTAAAATCGATTTTGAATGTAACAATGTAAACTTTGAAATGGGAACTATAAGCTCAAAACAAGAACTCTATCCAAAAAACTCCCAAAAAACCCCCAAAAAACATGAAAAGAAGTGTTAAAAATGAAAATTGTTGATGCTAGAATAACACCTTTTTTTTAGGTTAAATTTTCAACATGTTTTAAAAATGGCAGTGTAAACAAATTTTTTGTGCAAAAATTGTGCACGAAACACCCTTGAAACAAAACGTGTTGATGCTAGAAAAACACGTTTTTTTTCTAGGGTAAATTTTCAACATGTTTTACAAATGGCAATGAAAACAATTTTTTTGTGCAAAATTTGTGCAAAAAACACCCTCAAAACGAAAAATGTTGATGTTGCAATAACACTTTTTTTCTTCTAAGGTAAAGTTTCAACATATTTTAAAAATGGCAGCCAAAACCAATTTTTTGGGCAAAAATTATGCAAAAAACACCCTCAAAATGAAAAGTGTTAACGTTGGAATAACACTTTCTTCTTCTTCTTCTTCTTCTTCTTTTTTTTTTTTTTTCTTTTTTTTTTTTTTTTTTTTTTTTTCTTTTTCTTTTTCTTTTTTTAGGGTAAATTTTCAACATTTTGTAAAAATGGTGTAAAAAATTTTATCATGACTCCCAAAAACATTAAAATTTCAAAAGAATAATGAATTAAAAATAATAGCAAAAATAAAAATAATGGAAAAAAAGTTAAAAAATAGCAAAACGTAAATAAAAATATATATTAAAAACATAACTTAAAATTAAAAAAAAATATCAAATATACAAAAAAAAAAAATAATAATAATAACAAAAAGAAAATCAATCATAAAAATGTTAAAAAAAAAAACAAAAATAAGAATTAAAAAATTAAAAAAAGATATAAAGAAATAAAAAATAAAAAATATATATATATTCAAAAAAATTGATTTTTTTTTTTTCTAAATATCGTAAACCATAAAAAAATTGGAAAAAAAACAAAAACAAACAAACAACAAAAAAAACAAAATTTATAAAAACTATAAAATCAAATAAAAATAGAAAATTTTTAAAAAACATTAACAAAAAATTAAAAACAAACCAGATTAAAAAAAATGAAAATTAAGAAAATAAATAAATAAACTAGATTAAAAACATTTTTAAAAACCCTTCAAAAAAAATATGTTTATATATATATATATATATAATTAAAATTTTTAAAAATATACATATTTTCAAAAAAAAAAAAAACATTTACAATTAAAAAAATATATATATTTTTTATTTGAAAGATATATATATATATATATATATATATATATATATATATATATATATATATATATATATATAATTTTATATTAAAGAATTTAAAATTTAAAATTTGGATGTGGCATTGATTTAAACTTTTGTTTCAAAAAAAAAATTAAAAATTAAAAAACATTTAAAATTGAAAAAGTTAAATATATTGTTGGTTTTTTTAAAATAACATTTAAAATTAAACAAAGTCTTTCGGTAGAAATCACATGAGAGAATTTTTTTGGCCAACGCATTTCGAACCAACAAGTGTGGTTCATCATCAGGACCAGATGAAGAGGTAGACCATGGCAAAGGCTTAAATAGAGAGCAATGTAGAGACATAATTTCAAGTAACGTCTATATTTGAACAATAATGTTTAAATTATAATATTAAAAACAAATATTATTAAATAATAATATTTGTTTTTAATATATTAATTTATTAATATATTAAAAACAAATATTATTATTTAATAATATTTGTTTTTAATATTATAATTTAAACATTATTGTTCAAATACAGCCGTTACTTGAAATTATGTCTCTACATTGCTCTCTATTTAAGCCTTTGCCATGGTCTGCCTCTTCATCTGGTCCTGATGATGAACCACACTTGTTGGTTCAAAACGCTTTGGCCAAAAAAATTCTCTCATGTGATTTCTACCGAAAGACTTTGTTTAATTCATTATGCATCACAGAAGCTTGAATACAGAAATAACATTTAAAATTTTATATATATATATATATATATATATATATATATATATATATATATATATATATAGATATATATATATTTAAAAAATAAAAATACAATTAACATATTTATCGAAATTTATTTTTTATTAAAAAAATAATAATTTATCGCCCACCGCCTAATGCCTGTGGGGGTGCATCCTTGGCGGCGGCGCTGCACTTAGCTTCGCTGCCCAAGGACACGCCCCCACGGACGGTGGCCGATATTTTTTTCTTTTAAATAAAAAATAAATTTCGATAAATATGTTAATTGTATTTTTTCTAAAATTTAAATTTAAAAGGTTTTTTATTTTATTTTATTTTGTATATATTTGTAAAAAATATATATATTTTTTAAATTTTAAATGTATATATTTTTTTTACTTTTTAGATTTTAAAATATTTAAAATGTTTTATTTTTAATCAAAATTATATTTTGTTTATTTTAATTTGAAAACTTTTTTTTGTTTTTTTTTTTTTTTAAATGAAAAAATATATGGTTTTTTTTTAAATGTTTTTTATTTATTAAAAAAGTAAGTTTTAAATTTTTAAATGTTTTTTTATTTTTAAATCGTAAATATATGTTTTTTAAAGTTTTAAATGTTTTTTATTTTTTAAAAATTGAAAATATATGTTTTGTTTTGTTTTGTTTTGTTTTGTTTTTTTTTAAATGGTTTTCTTTTTAATCCAATATATATATATATTTTTTAAAATTTAAAATGCTTTAGGTTTCTTCGCATATATTCTTCAGTGAAGGAGTTCTGAGGCTTGGTGAAAGAGTTACAGGTACTTTATATATACACCTCCTCGCATTCTTCGCATATATTCTTTGGTGAAAGAGTTCTAAGGCTCGGTGAAAGAGTTAAACACATACTTTATATATACACTTCCTCGCATTCTTTGCATATATTCTTCGGTGAAAGAGTTCTGAGGCTCGGTGAAAGAGTTAAACATGTACTTTATATATACACTTCCTCACATTCTTCGCATATATTCTTCGGTGAAAGAGTTTTGAGGCTCGGTGAAAGAGTTAAACACGTACTTTATATATACACTTCCTCGCATTCTTCGCATATATTCTTCGGTGAAAGAGTTCTGAGGCTCGGTGAAAGAGTTACACGTACTTTATATATACACCTCCTCGCATTCTTCGCATATATTCTTTGGTGAAAGAGTTCTGAGGCTCGGTGAAAGAGTTAAACACGTACTTTATATATACACTTCCTTGCATTCTTTGCATATATTCTTCGTTGAAAGAGTTCTGAGGCTCGGTGAAAGAGTTAAACACGTTCTTTATATATACACTTCCTTGCATTCTTTGCATATATTATTCGGTGAAAGAGTTCTGAGGCTCAGTGAAAGAGTTAAACACGTATTTTATATATACACTTCCTCTACGATATAAGACCATAAGGCTTACATCTTCGGTGATCAGTTCTAAAGCTCGCTATATGACCAAGGCATAGGCTCACATATAAGACAGAGGCTCGCATATAAGACAAAGGCTCGCATATATTCTTTGGCATTTAAACCTGGTTCTGAGGCCCACATCTCCGGTCTGTGGGCTGCGGTGGGCACAAGCGATCTGCAGTCAGGTTTGCTAATATCAGGTGCGCACATTGCTTATCTTTTTCTTTTTCTAATACATATTTTCTCATATAATTTCAAGTATGAATATTTCACAACAGTTACCAAAGATTACCAAGGGCAGACCTAGCACAGTTACTCTACAAGGCCTTTATGAGTATATATAGTCTTTAGAGAAACGTAGAGAAGAATGAGAAGCCAAGCTACAAAAAGAGTTAGAAGCCATGCTGGAAAATAAATTTGCATCTCTTGAAGACACGATCGAAAAACAAATAGAAAATAAAATAGAACTACTGGAGAATAAAATGGAGGCAATGGAGAGTAGATTGCAGGTTATAGAAAAACAAAACCAAGATACTAACCAACCATCCCAGCAAGGAGATGTTGATACTTTAGAGAGTCTTAAAATGAAAGACATGATTAAAGAACTAGAAGAAAAGGTTAATAGCCGTGTCAGCCTAAATAATGTGGTAGATAAGTTAGATATCAAACCAATTAAAGATGAAATGAAAAAATTAATAGAATTAGACCACGAGCGTAACAAAAAGGCCTTGAACCTTATAATCTTCAATTTAAAATATGAAGCAGATGACGATACTTTAGCCTTAGCCCAAACAGAATTACATAATAGATTACAAATTGAAACAGTGTGTCTCACAGAAGCAACAAGGTTGGGGAAATTAACTGAGAATAAAGGAAGACTAATCCACATAAAGGTGAGCTCCACTGATCATAAGTATGACATACTTAATAAAACATCAAGTCTAAAAGGAACGAGAATATTCATAAATGAAGATCTCATTCCAGAAGATCAAGCAGAATTAAGAAAGGAGGTTCAAAAGGTAAAAGAAGCTAGAAAGGAAGGAAAATGGGCAATAATCAGAAATAGAAAAGCCTTTATTTGAGATAGAAACCAAAAGGATAGTAATCAATAGTAATTAAACATGCTCCGGATCCTTTCTTGGAATTGTCAGGGCTTCCCATGGAACAAAGGCCCCAAGCTAAGTTGGATTTCAAATGATGTTGATATTATTTTTCTTGTTGAAACTTAGGAGCATGAAGAATCTAAGGTCCCTAACATAGAAGGCTTTATGCTATGGTCTACCTGGAACAAGCGATCCTCCCATAGAGGAATTTGGGGAATAGCTTGTTACATTAAGAAGAACATCTCCCCACATGCTAGGATTTATAAAAATGACCCTCACAACCAATATAGTTGGATAGAGATTCGTGACATTAATAATAAAAAGTCCTACATAGCAATATGTTATTTCCCCCCATCAATTCTAACTTCTATAAGAAGAAGAATCTAGATAAAACTAACCCTTACAATGGTTTAGAGAATGATATTTCTAGCCTAAGGAATGATGGTAATATCCTTTTAATAGGTGACTTTAATGCTCGAACTTCAAACAACCAAGCTATTATTCTAAGAAATCATTCCAACTCTAATCCTCTTTGGTTAGACGAAGACCCTACTCTAGCTAGTAGGTACAAAAGGAGCTCTGAAGACCTCGGGGAAAATTTGTTTGGATCAGAGATAGTTAAGCTATGTAGTGCTCAGGATCTCATAATTTGCAACGGTTTAAAGAAGTGGCCCAATTCCAGCAAGATGACATGCATCCACGGACTTGGTAGTAGCATGGTAGACTACGTTATTTCCAATCTCCCATTATACAATGAAATAATAAATTTTGACATCTTAAACGACCACGAACCTAACTCTAATCATAGGCATTTACTTATAACTCTCAATTTTGTCATGCATGGAGTTCCCACAGAAAATAAAACTTACAGCCAAAAGAACTTAATAAATGATAGAAATAAAAATGATCTCTTTCTAAATGAATTAAAAACTAATTTGCTTCCTTTATCTAGTATAGACAACATAGAAGGCCTCTATCATAATTTTACTACAGCCCTCTCATATTCTATTAACAAGTTCTCAATCGAAGTTTCCAATAATAAAAGAAATAGCAAAACCAATCCATGGTATGACAAAGATTGTAAAAGTGTGAGGAGAGCAATTAAGGAAGTTTTGATGAATCTCTTAAAATGGACAAGATAAAAATATACAAGCCCTAACTAAAAGGAAAAAGAGGCAGTACATTCGTCAAAGACAGGAGAATCTCTTACACCTCTCTAAGGTAGCTCCTAAGAAATTTTAGAGGCAGATTTTGACTAGGAAGACTAAAGATAATAATAAAATTGCTCTTCACGATTGGAATTCCTATCTTAAAAAGCTTTACGAATCTCCAAATTTCATGGATAATTTGGAAACCATGCTCACAACGAAATAAGTTTTCTCTTTAGAATACATTAAGTTTGGGGTTAATCACCTCGCTAATGGGAAAGCTAAGGATACCAAGTGGAAATCTTAAAAATTGGAGGTCCTGTCCTCATCCCCCACATCCACAAGATTTTCAATCAAGCAGTCAAGCAAGGGTTCCCTAAACCTTGGACTGAGAGCCTCATTATCCATATTTTTAAAAGTGGGGATACAAATAACCCCTCTACTTATCAGACAATTATGATCAACCCTCTCTTAGACAAGTTATATTGTAGTATTTTGGAAAATAAGTTAATCATATGGCTTGAAATTGAAGGTAAGTGGGCTAAAGGCCAAGAAGGTTTCAGAAGGCATCACTCAACAACAGACCACCTTGTTACGCTTAGGATCATTGTGGAGGAATGTCGTAATGATAAATCCAATTTATTTTGTTTCTTTGTGGAATTTATAAAGCCTTTCGATACAGTTCCTAGATACAACCTTTGGAATAGATTAGAAGAGCTAAAGGTTCCTCTCGAATTGAGAGCTGCCGCTATAAGGTTATTCGAGAATGTAATTGCCAAGATAAAGAGCAATGAGAAGTGGTCGAAAGATATTAAGTGTAACATCGGAGTTAAAAAAGGTTGCCCCCTCTCCCCTACCCTATTTGGCATTTACATCGATAAGCTCGAAGGCTGTTTAGAGGAAGCAGGATGTGATGGCATGATCTCAGCTGGGATAGTCATCATCCTTCTTCTTTATGCTGACGATATAGTTCTTTTCGCAAGGTGCCCATCTGATCTTGATAAGCAACTTGGGCTTCTTAAGGATTTTTGCTCTACCATGGGTATGACTGTTAACACTGACAAAACAAAAGTTATGATTATCAAATCCAGGAAGGACACTTACGCTAATTTTATGTATGACAATAATAACTTGGAGGAAGTGTATTCTTACAAGTACCTAAGAATTGATATTCATCACAAGCTCAACTGGAACCATAACATTGACAAAAGGATTAATGGGAGGTGGAAGGCTTATTTTGATCTTGAAAATAATTGTAAAACAGAAAACCTCGTAATGTGGGATAAAAAGAAGTTCCTCTTTGAAACTTTAGTCACTCTTGTTATCTTATATGGAAGTGAGGTTTGGGGTTGCAACATCTCCATATAATCATGGAGAAAGGTTGAGCAAATCTAGAAGCGTTTTATAACTTATAACTTGAAAATTAAAAGCAATACACCTTATCCTATTCTCCTTATAGAAGCAGGTCTTTCCCCTATTGAGAGCCTAGCTATGATTAGGTTTCTGCTGTACAAGCACAAACTCAATAATATAGACGATCATAGACTTCCTAAGCTAGCTTTAAATTTTAGCCAAAACCACCTAAGGCTCATTCAGTGGTGGCATAAAGACACAAGAATGACGCATTGCAAAATATTAATAACATTAAAAATAGTTACTTCTAAGTTCAAAGAAAAAATGTGGTGTGAGAAAGATTTAGCGGTTAAAAGAAAATTAATTCATTATAAGAAGGTTGTCAACCCCACCCTAGAAGATCAAAAGTGTCTCTCTATTTTAACTAGCTCAAAGAAGAAAATTCATATAGCAAAGATTAGAATGAATTCTCATGAGCTCCATAGTGAACAGGTCATTGGGCAGTTCCTAAAACACCATGGATGGAAAGGATTTGCCATATATGTGAGAATAGGAACATCGAGGATGAAAACCACTTCCTCTTAGAGTGCCCCGCTTACAACCACATTAGATCTCAGTTTCATAATTTTTGTTACAATACTGACCTTCCTAGCCTTTTAGAATGTCAAAATTATAGTGAACTCGGGCGGCTTCTCTCCAAGCTTTTTGAGCATACGAATAAAATCTTAAATCAAAATAAATAATTTGTTTCTTTAGGTCTAATAAACCAATGTTTGGTCTCAGCAGACGTTAACCATCATCATCATCATCATCATCATCATCATATATATATCTATATATCTATATCTATATATATATATATATATATATATATATATATATATATATATATATATATATATATATATATATATATATATAGTTTTAATTGTTTTCTGTTTTTTTTTTTAATTATTATATTTTGGTTTTTTAGGTTTTTTTTTATGTTTTTAATCTTGATTTAAATAGTTATTTAGTATTTTTTTTTTTTTAATCTAGTTTGTTATTGTTTTGTTCTTGTTAATGATTTTTAAAATTTTTCTATTTTTAGTTACTTCATTTTTATTTTTATTTTTATTTTATTTTATTAAATTTTTTTTAAACACTTTTTATGTTTATTTTTTTTGTCTTATATATATATATATATATATATATATTTATTTTTTTTATGTAAAAAAAAATTGACATAATTTTTTTTTTTTAAATGTAACTTTTAAAAACAATATCCACACTTAATACATTAGAAATTTAAAGTGTCAAAAATTGTTAAATTTAGAAAATAATTATTTACATTTCATACATTATAAAGTTTAAAGTAAAAAAATAGGTCTTTTAAAAAAATGGTTTGATGCAGAATCACCACTTTTTTAAATGAGCACACAAATCACTAACATTCTAAAATGTAATGTACATAAAAAAACTAAGGTGCCAAAAACTATGCTTTAAAAAAAATATGTGTGTTCTGCATCGCCCCTTTTCAAAATCGGGTCACTTTTTTGCTATCTCTAATGAAACGGGTAACAGTATCAGTTCTCATTCCAAAGTTTACATTGTTATGTAACTCCCACTACTAAAAATAGATCCCTAAAATCTAGTGATGCTTTTCACTTTTTATTTTTTTGGGAAAATTTGCCTGACATGCAAGGAAGGATTACGTAGTTCTAGAGGGAACCAGGCAACCTACTAGCACATGCAACTGACAATCACTTAGGGAAAACTTCTGCATTGTTTCTGGGTTGAGTGGCCTTGGATAGATTGCCATCTCTGCACAATTTTCCAGAGCAGTGTTGCTAGCCTACTCTGCACATTTCTGGAGAGCATCGTCGGCTGGCTTGCTCTACACATTTCTGGAGAGCAGTGTCGGCTGGCTTCCTCTATGCATTTCTGGAGAGTAGTTTCGGCTGGGTAGCTCTACGCATTTTTGGAGAGTAGTTTTAGCTAGCCTTCTCTATGCATTTCTTGAGAGCAATGCCGGTTGGCCTGCTCTGCGCATTTCTGGAGAGCAATGTCGGCTGGCCTGTGCTGCACATTTATGGAGAGAAATGCTAGCTTGCTTGCTCTACATAATTTTGAGAGCAGGGCAATTGTTGGTTTGCTCTGCGTAATTCCTTAGGGGAAGACAGACTAGCCTTGAGGATTGTGCAGTTTTTTTTGACAACCCATTAATTAGATGTGAACCAAGTGTTGGGTCAACTTTTGGTTGGTCGACAGAACAAGTGAGTGAACACAAGCTGTTAAGTGATAGATAAAATCAAATAAACACAAGGGCTCGATAAATGTAGGATAGTTGCTATTATTTCGAGGAGGGAGGCTCCAAAATGAAGCAAAGACACAATTTTGGAGGGTGGTTGTAGCCGCTACAACATTTAGTCATCATTTCCATCTTTAGTGGTATTTTGTATCACACTAGTTAGTTTTGTTTTTCAATTGATTAAAAAGGAATTTTTCTACATTGCTTTGAGGGTTATTATTTCATTGCAAAAGAAAAGGGAAACGTTACCTTTTCCAAATTATTTATTAAAGGTTTTGTTTTTAATAGATTGGATCTAGGTCTGATCTGTCAATTCATGTCTACAAGCTCGAGATCGAACCCTTATCAAATCTAAGGTCCATTTCTAATCATATTGCTAGGCCATGAGGTCACATCTAGCAATGGTCCATCAAACATTGGACCAATTCACTAACACATAGGTACGAGGGAGCCATACAGAGAGGTCATGAGAGAGCCATACAGAGAGGTTGTGAAACCTTGCAGAGGAGTGCATCATCTTTTCGTTATAGAGTGAAGCTGAATTCAACCTTTGTTAGAGATCTAATTTCTGAAACCTTTAGAAGTTAAGAGATCCAAATTCAGCTTTTGTATTAAGGTTGGATTACTTCCTTGGTAGATCAAAGGCAGTGATTATTGGGGTAAAAACCCCCTCTTTTCATAGGCTAAGGAGACTACCATTGTGGAACCAAATGTTATTTTTTTTTATAGAGGAGGTTGAATCTACTATAAATTTGAGGCAAAATTAGGTTAGCATGGAGATCGATTTCCAATTTTGAAAACTATCATTTTCTGGGAAGAGTTTTGATAATTGTGGTGAATTGGCACCATAACACTGAGATGCATATGCACCTTAATTTATCTATCCATCACCACCGTTAAGTATACATTGGATTATGGTGTACATGCCTTTGAACAATGCTGAGTTGACCACAAAATTGAACAAGTTGGGCATGATCAAAATTTTATATGCATTACAATTTGTTTTGGATTGATCAACTATATATGTGTTTGGCATTAATGAGTGATTAATCAATTAAATTGTGTTCCACTGATCCTGTAAGATACAATTAGAGTGCAAGTGCAGTTGGGTGGCATCTGAGAATGGCATAAATTATTGAAGCACTCATAAAATGTTGATCTATAGGTTTGAGTGAGTTGAAGGTTAGCGTGACCACGAGAGAAAGATGAAGAGCAACAATATGTGGATTTTTTACAAGGTACACTGAGTAATTTATATTGTTTGAGCAATATGGCCAATGGGGGGATTGGTTTAAACATTAGGATCAAGAGTTTATCTGCCATACTTTACGAGGAGCACCATATTGGAGGAAGAACTGATCTATAGTGCATTGGACAGGGGGTCGTTAGCTTTGCTGAGCGACCAGTCTTACGTGGGAGGTTGGTCACAAGGTAGATAGACACATTGAGTGTGTTGGCTGGGGTGACACACATCATTTTGTGGGTCGATCCAATAATTTCCAGTCCAAGACTGTGAGCGATCACACTAAAGAGGACAACCAAGGGTCATTCGATTGGGTAGCAAAATCAAAACCATTTTACATCATATTTAATTGTTGAAGACATGGTTGTCGATCTGCAGAGAGGTTGTGAAGTATCATTCAGAACAATGACTAAGACACCTAATGTCTCTGATTTTATTTGAGGGGTTGAGTTCATGTTTTTGAGGGACCAATCGCAGGAGCTCCAAGGTCGTGGGCCATAGAGTCAACGCACAATCGTTTGAAGGTTGTTATCATCCAAAAAATTATCACCTAGTCAATTTTTACTAGGTTTATCGAAATACACCATGTAGGATTAATTTTACCATAGTAAAACCCACTTTCACCATAGGAAATAATTTAGTAAACCTTTTTTCCTAAATTATTTCTCATTTAAAATCCAAAAAACCCGATGAAAATAATTAAATAAATCATTATTTATTTAATATTTTCTACAAGCAATTATTAAATAAGTATTTGATAATTAATTTTTTATCACTTTTGACATAATCACCTTGGAATAATTAAATAAATCCCTATTTATTTATTATTCCTTATTTATTTCATATTTATTTTTTGAGATAATTGTTAAACCATTATTTAACAATTATTTCAAATTCATATTTTCCTTAATTCTCACAAAGTGATTAATAAATCATTTTTATTTATTAATTACTTCAACCACTTTCTAAATAAAGATATTTGACCATTTTGAATATATTTTCCCTCTCAAAAAATATAAATAAATATTCCTAATGGCTAGATTTTGATTTAGTCAAAAGTATTTTATTATTTTCTAGTTCCTAATTGGCTCAATACTTTATTATAAATAGAGGGTTTTCTATTCATTCTTCACCATGACCATTTTCATCGTCGCCACTATTGTCTCATTACATGTGATCTCCCACTTGAGATCAAGCCATTTTTTGGTTTTCTGCCCATTGCAAGTTGAGAGAGAAGCACACAACTAAAGCACAAGGACAAGAAAAGGACCCATCCCACGAAGGGGGAACTACAGACCCATGTTGTAATTTCTCCTTACCAGGTGTTTTATTAAAAATTATCATTTGATTAAGTCCTTCATTGGGTTATTTCACTTTAGTTTCTTGTTGTTATATGTTTTTGTCTGCAAGATTTGTTGTGTTGCAGGGTTTTTCTTCATTTTTTATTGAAAATATGAAGCATAGACAACCATATTTTGTTGTTAGGGTTATATGTCACCAATAGTTTAAGTGAAGCATTTTTGGTACACATACTAAGAAGTTTCATACTAACAAATGGTGACTCCATTGCATCTTTAACTACTTCGTTGTCAAGAAATCGCGACTCCAATAGTGTGGTAATTCAGAACCTTGGTTACTGTGTTTTTAGCTATTTTCAGTGTTTCTTTAGAATTTTTACTACTCTCAATTTCTATTTTTAGATCTCTTCTATTCTTTGGAAAACAAAATCATTTTTGTTGTGATTTTGCATCTTTTCGTAGGTCACAGGTACCGACCGACTAGGAGATGACACAGTCTAGGTCGGATCTGTCGAGCGAGAGAAGTAGGTAAAAAGCATGCTTTCTGGTCCCTTAATTGCACCTAATGCACTTTTCATCCCAGAAACTATGCCCAACACACTTTTCAGTTCAATTTTTGCACTTTGCAAATTTTCAAAAAAAAATTCAGATTTTTCTAGTTTTTGTCAGGACTATTGTGTGTGTGCCAGGAAGGGTTTTTGTTATTTCTTGAGTCAACCCTAGTCCTATATTCACTTAGTAGTTTCTCATTGAGGAAGTAAAAATCCCCCTAGGGTTTAGAGTACACCTCCATCATTTAGGAAGAGAATTATTGAGTTGAGGAGTCTAGTGTGCAACATTTTCAACCATTGTTTTTCAATGTTTTTTCCACTATTTTGCACTCACTTTACATAGGTTTTTAAAATACTTTATCCCCTTTAGAGTCTTGTGTTTAATTTCCCCCTCAAGACCCCTTGTGTATCCTTACTTTAGCAGCTTCTTTCCTGTCTTTTTCCAGCATTTTTACCTATGTTTTTTTGTTGGTTTTCAACTCCATTTTCAATAGAACTTTTCCTTTAGATCCTAGTCCCTTAGACATTAGATCTTTTGGCCATTTTTTGTGTCTTTGAGTTGCTTGTTTTCCTTCATATTTTTTTCCTGCTTGATAGCCTTCTTGAGTGGGGGGGTTGTGTGATTGAGTTTGTTGTTTATTTACTGTCCATTTTCAATATTATTTACAGTTTATAAAATTTATTTTTAGCAACATTAGCATCATCAAAACATGCTTAAATAATTCATCCACTTGGCACATTTGTCACACATGCACACCCTAAGCGAACATGAGCTTGGTTAACACCGCGAAGACAAGACTTGAAACAATTCACCTTAATAACTTACCTCACATAGATTAAGCCCATTTTGGCATCAGGGTCAAAATAATATTTGTAGTTAGGTGTAGGATTAGTGGGATAGGATTCCACTAACACCCACTGATAGCTTACATTGAGACATAGAAAGTTTAAATATTAGGTAGCTTAAAATCCTTCACCATCCCATGGTCCAAAGTCGAAGCGCGTCAGAAAGCTGATTTAGAGGGGGTTAGGCTAGATGTGGGCTAGATCAGGGTGTGAGCGATTCTCCTCGAGGCTACCAAACTCGTGGTAGGGAATTGTGTGTCATGGTTGATCACCAAGAAGCTCAAGGCTGAACTGCCCCTATGGGATGAAGGTAACATTAGTGGAAAATCTTACGAAAACACCCTATATGACTAGTTGTGGGAAAGTAGTCGGTCCTCTACCACACCTTTCTCTAGACAACTCTTTTTGCGGGGATCAGATTTCATGAAGTAAGAAGTCTCTTGGAAGGCCATATGAAATAGTATAATTCATACTTGTATGAGGATTTAGATTACCTTTAGTCTACTGGTCATTTTTTCTTTGATATGACGTGTTTTCCTAAATTAGAGTATCATATCATTATAGTTAGTTTACACTTGGCACCACTGTGCTAGGTGTTTGATTATTGTTTGTTACTCTTTCTCTTATCATCACCCTTTAGTTTATTGAGTCATATTTGTCTTCACACCATTGCGATCCCTAGGCGCTTTTCACGAAGACTTCGTGGCCTTCACCCCCAGTTTCCTTTATGAAATCTTACTCTTGCTTGCTGAGTTCAGATCCATCATCCTAGTCCTCCATCGAGTCCCCATACTAACTCTAGTTCTTCTTATCCTTCTAGTTATTCATCTGATTTCTCATCTTCCCAACTCCACACCACCACCATGTTAGACACTAATGTGGGTGTTGTAAACCTAGGTGGTAAACAAGGTCTTAACTAATGTAACCCCATCGATGAAACCTCTTCAGGTATGGCCACTAATCCGTCCTTGATCCCCTATATGGATGGTTTGCCCCTCCATGATTTTAGCCATCTTATAAACAATCCTTTTCTTCATAACCTGAATTGGCCTCCCATGCCCATCAAGCTTCCTTCTGAGATTCCCATGTTTGAAGGTAATCTTGGAGAAGACCCCACCAGTCATGTTAGCTCTTTTCACATGTGGTGTTCATCAAATTTCACTACCGAAGACTCCATTCATCTTCATCTCTTCCAATGCACCCTAACTGGAGCTACTGCCAAATGGTATGTGGACCAACCACGTGCCTCTCATTCTACCTTGGCGATTCTCGCAAAATATTTTCTTTAATATTTCCAGTTACCTCTCTGATACGATACAGGTAGCAAAATGTTAACCTTTTTTCATCAAACTTTTTCCACTTGTCTTTCTGACCATGTACAAGAATGGCGCAAAAGGAGGAGCATGTGTAGAGCCCCTGAGTTTGAAGGCCGCGTCTGTATGGATTGGTTTTTAAGAAATATTTTTGCCCTCATAGGTAAATATGTCACCTCTCACTTCCCTTAGACTTAAGAAGAAGCTCTCCATATAACCTTAAAATATGATCTAATATATACCCAGTTAGATTATGTTTATATTTTCCTCCCCAATCTGCCTCGACCTGGTGCTGCTAATGCACTGGGGGCATCTCATGCCACTGATAGTATTGTTGGATATCTTTCCCACCCTCAACCATCACCATATCCTCAACTGAGTTTTATGATTTATGGTCAAACCCAAGGGGGGACTACTTTCGCTTACACCTATCCCCCTCCCAATCCTTCGTGTGTCAACTCTTACCAAGGTATAAGCATGTCATATTCATATCCCCGTCTGGATAAGTTGATGTCAGGGCTAGTTTTTTTACAACATGGTTATCAAAATATTGTCATGAATCCTTACTATCCCTATGCACCACCTAGCACTACAACCCCACTGATACCAGAGCCTCAACCTCCCATACCTCCACCTCCTCTGCCACAACAACAACCATATCCATAAAATCAAGTGTATGCTCAGCAGAGTACTACCAATCCCCCTAACCCTAGGAGAAGGAATAAGAGGAAGGGTAACCTGAATCAGCAACCTCAAGGTAACCAAGGAAATCAAGGTCGACAACCTAATACCCCTAAGGGTGACCAGCCTAATACTGCAACCCAACAACATGGTGGACAACCCAAGTAGAACAATGTTCTTAGAACCAATAATCCTCATGCCTGTTGTAGATTTTTTAGCCATTATACTCATGAATGTCCCCTTTTACCTCAGATGCGTCGGGTATGGGAAGCTCAAGTAGCTGCCTCTTGAGGATCTTAGTGCATTTCTCCACTTCCTCCGCCTCCTGCTTCATCACAAATGATAGTGCTTACTAATTGTTTTCCTCATAAGGGCTATGTGGTTTCCTAACCCACATAGAGTATTGAAACCCCTCGATCGCACCAACCTCGAGACTTGGTTGCGCCAATATGACAATCCTAATAATAAGGTAGTGACTGACTCCCAACCCAAAAGTTCCACTGAGCCCTTGTCGTCACCAAATGGTACCTTACATATCCCTCAGCCTAAGGTGGAGGTTCATCCTAATATCAGTAAAGGTATATTTCATCAAAATAATGCTTCTTCTAAAGCTGCACATACATATAATATAGTCACAATGACTTGGCACAATCTCTTGTTGCCATGTCAACACTGGAAGTCCTCCAGACATGCCCATCCCAATGAAAAGCTATACTATCTTATTTGGGTGTTGTTTATCCTTCTGATGATTATTGGATTGTCTTTGATGTTGATAAAGCGAAACATCTTTCCCTCCTTTATCTTTTGTTTTTCAAATACTAGTCTCCATAAAAAAATTCATTTTCCAACGGTGTACAATAGATGAATGTGCCTCCACCTGTGTGATGGTCTCTAGTGTTTGGAAGCAACTTGGTTCCCCTTACCGGTCACCATCCATTATCACTCTTCATGCTTGGGACGATCACCACTTACAACCCCTTGGTTTATATCACAACTGCCCCATCATTGTTGCCGGCAAGATGGTCTTGATTGATATTGAAGTCATCGATGCCCCTTTATATTATAACATCATGTTGGGTCAAAGTTACAGATATGTCAAGTCATTTGTCACATCCTTTGCCTTTCGCAAGATGTGCTTCCCTCATAATGGAAATATCATCATTATCAATCAATTGACTTACTATGACCCTCAGTCTCAAACCTCTCCTCAGACCATTATTTCATCAATGAATCACAATTATACCACTTCCCCCTTTACCTATGCTTCCATTGGAGTCTATAAATATTCCACATTGCTTGGGGCTTACTATGGCCTATTGCTTACTCCTTCTGAGCCTAAATCTTCTAATGTTTTCCTGCTTCAAGTGCCAAGGGCTGCAAGCAAGCTATATGGTACGCCCTCTTAGTAGCCAACTCCTCTATAACCTCTTGCTGAAGACTCAACTCATCCTTTAGGTATAATTCCTCCAGGCCAGTTTCCTCCTGCTGGTATCTCTACCGGTCCTTTTCAACCATGAACAATTCCTCCAGGTATTTCCTCTAGGAGCAGTTCGTCCTGGTCATTACCCCTCAGGTCAAATACCCTTCTTATTCCCACCACTAGGACTCTTTTCTACCCTTGTAATGGACATGTTGATTATTCCTAACATCACCTTGGGGATCCTCTTCTGGTACGTTTATCCTCCCACAAACACTCCTCCCGGCCAACTCAAACCTTATACAACTTTGATTTCGGTTCAACCCGTTGTTCCCTCTCCTTCCTTTGTTTCATTTCTACAACAACCTCAACAGGAAGCCACTCCTATTTTGAAAGCATCTAGTGAGGGGGAAAAGCCCAGAAAAAGGGAAACAAAGACAAGGCACCCCAAGCAACTTCGACTCCTCCTAAACGACCAAAGCCTTTAGCTTCATGTGCTTTATGTGATGTTGTTGGGCATGGCACCAATAATTTTCATGAACTCCCTAATATTAAGAATGTGGTCTCTGATACTTTTACCCTAACATTCATTTGGTCCATGTTACCTTACTTGAGTCTGCCAAAAAGAACAAAACCTTATGCACAAATCACCCTTGTGCTTTGTGTGATAAGTATGGACATTATTCCCATCATTTTCCCCGTTCAAAGATTTTTTCTATACACTTCAAGTGCTTCACAAGTTAGATGTCACTCGTAGTGATTCCACTCCCCCTCTATCTATGGGTATTGGCCCCAATGTATCGCTAGGACATGAGGGTTCTCAACCCACCATTGTGATTCCTCCTCCTGATGTTGAGATGGTGGATAGTTTTGCCCCTATTCTATACCTGCCATCATCCATGGGATCAATATATTAAGACTCTTTAGGATTTTCCTATTGTTCTTCTTTCGAACCTTCTTCGAAGGACACTTCGGTCTCAACATCGTTGGATGTCACATCCACTAGTCATCAATCTCCCACCATAGACGTTGAGTATATGAACATTGTCTCCCATGATGATGATTGGTTCCACCACCCCTTACTTTGAACCCATGAAGTCAACCTGAATCTATCTTGTGTCCATTACATTGCCTCACAATGTTTGGGTAAGGGGGAATCCACTTTTGAGAGTCCAAGAGAAGCAATTCTCCCAAACCCTCTTAGTACATCTAGTAGTGTTGACTCTACTGTCATTATTCTTCCCCACCTTGAAGAAATGATACAGTCCCATATTACTCTAGATCACCCTTCAAATGATCCACTTAATCATTCCTCCATCTTACATCAACAACCCAGTCCCTTAGACATTGTTATTATACAACCCCAGTGTCACCTAGGTGAGCATCAGTTCATTATATCTAAAGCCACTCTTTGGTATGGTGACACCATGTATGTGAACCCATAAATTCCATCCATTTGACTCCTATATGAAGTACCAAACGAGATTGATAATCCATTGTTCTCTTTCCCTCACTACATCCTTTATCCATTCTTCCCATAAGAAGACAACCATAAACAACAAATGGCGATGACACCACATACTGCATAACCACATTATGTACCAATTATCCATTATATAGTATTTGGAGTTCACTACTCTAAATATGTATGGTATGTTCATAGCACGCTACATCCATACATAAATGGGGGAACCTATGCCCCTACAACTACTCATCATCTTCTAGAGACTCTTGTGCCAATAGGGTCAAATGCTCAAATCCCTTATTTGAGCACTTGGAACATAATGGTGCTCCATAAATTCATCTAGCTAGGGGCATCATTCCCAATTTTGCATACCTGATAAGTCCCTTCCATCATCATATGTTGGTGGGAAATATCTCATTCTTGGGGGCATGATCACATCCATAGCCATCTTCTCACTTGATTAACATCAGTCTCGGCTAAAACTTTAAATATGTAGGTATGGTCGATTATCCCTTCATTCCTTGGATATTTCGTCCTATCGACCTCTTCGTCGAGCCATATACACATATCATATTGCAGATGCTTGATACCGTATATTAAAACATTCTACTCTATGTGATGCCACACTTACCACCTAGTCCTGATGTTTGACATGGTGGGTGGGGATGATCCTAGACCTTCTCTAGTAGTTCATTCATGTATTCCTTTCTTTCCTTGATTCTTCATCAAAAACCATTCTTCCAAGAAGCATTAAGGCTATTTTAGACAAGTACGGTTACCTATAGGAAAGTTGCAAACCCAAAACCCATTAGTCAGTTTGTCTGCTATGAGATCGCCAAGATTTAGGGCCTCCCCCTCCTTTTGAAATTCTCCAACAACCCAATGTGCAAATGAATTGTATTTTAGGGCAAGATGCCCTTTTATTGCCAAAACCCTATTTTTCTATTGACCATTACAAGCAAACCTTAGATCAGTTTGACGAACCGCCAACACCGTTGGAAAGCTCTCACCAAGCTCTATAATGGGTCTCTCTTAGTTTTTTGGTAATTTGAAACTTCACCATGAAGCCATTTTTTCCATGAGGTCTCACTTTTCCACCTCTCAAAATTGATTCTCTTCATATGAGTCGCTTGTACTCTAGTACCACTTTTCCTTTGCACTTGGTGAATTATGTGTCAAGTTTCGTTGTGGGTAACCATTATTTCCTCATGTTTTTACGATCCCCTTTAGGCCTCCCCCATGTGACAACATCATCAAGTCACCCTTGTCTAGAGCATTTGATATGAGTTACCTTTGCATCCATGGAGTTTGCTCAAAGTGCCATTGACTGTTGTTCCAGTACATCATCCATCGTTGCATCACATTCATCCCATTTTGCTTATATTTGGCCTCTAGCTATACTAACCTGTCTTTGAAAATCCCCCCTCTGAGTAATTGGCCATCCCCTTGGGAAATTGAGTCAGTCATTTCTAGGTCAACAATGCATATTATGCTCTAACAAGGGAAGTCGACAGTCCACCACTCGTATTATTCATCCATCATCATGTCTAGTGTCAATCTATCAATCACATTACTATGATCCTCATGCATTTGTTGAGGAATCCTCATTGCCTCAACTCTAGCAGACCCTCTTTTGTCGACTTCAACACATATTTTCCAAGAGAGTGGTCTAGAGGGCAGTGTACCTTGGTTCCAACCTTCATCATTGTTTGATGCCTAGGATCAAGCAAAGGGAATCCTCATTTCCCTTTGAATTGGTTGATTCTCACGTGCTCGACTCCAACTCATTATCGCACAATCGAGAATTACACACTTGATGGTCCAGTTATCCAACAGATTGTACCAACATTTCTTGGGTGTGTGTGATATATTCTAGAGCTCGGGATGGGGTGGACCTTAAAGTAGCCCCCCCACATGCTCAGATGACTACAAATTATGATCCAACCTCAGATGTTGTTCTGTTGATTTAACTGTATTGGTTTCTGCTGATCGTAGAGGTCGTAGCATGCCTGTCTCATCCAGATAGTTAATACAGGTCTTCAGAGCCCTTTCCTGTTCAGTAGAGCTTCTCTGGTCGTGATCTCCCCTCACCATGTCAGATTGGGGACCATTATGTCTCATATACTCAGATCAATAGATTTTATTGTATCCAGTCATAGCCTCTATTTTCTTGGCGCGTTATGTATATGGGACTCGTTGTATCATTTTTTGGCCATTTGATTTGAGCATATCATGTATCATGTATTTTGTTGCTCATACTCATATTGTTGGTCACGTCATTATTATTTGTATTTAGTTATCTTAGTGGGTATGGGTATTCTTCCCTCGCCTCATTTGAGATTATGTACTTACCAGTAAAAGTAGACTTCTATAAGCTAAGTAGGTATCACCCCCTCCATTCTTAGTCCTTCCTTGCCTTGCTTCAACTCTCTCTCTCTCTCTCTCTCTCTCTCTCTCTCTCCCCCCTTCGGTGTCTTGTGAAAGTGCAACCTACAATGTATTTTAGTCATACAATTTGCTCCTGACACTCTTATGTTGGGGGACAATTTGTTATCACCCAAAAAATGATGACCTAGCCATTTCTTACTAGGTTAATCGAAATACACCATGTAGGATTAACTTTTCCATGGTAAAACCCACTTTCACCATAGGAAATAATTTAGTAAACCATTTTTCCTAAATTATTTCTCATTTAAAATCCAAAAATCCCTATGAGAATAATTAAATAAATCATTATTTATTTAATATTCTCTAGAAATAATTATTAAATCGGTATTTGATAACTATTTCTTATCACTTTTGACTTAATCACTTTAGAATAATTAAATAAGTCATTATTTATTTATCATTCATTATTTATTCCATATTTTCTTTTTGAAATAATTGTTAAATCATTATTTAATAATTATTTCAAATTAGTATTTTCCTTAATTCTCACAAAGTGATTAATAAATCATTTTTATTTGTTAATTACTTCAACCACTTTTTAAATAAAGATATTTGACCATTTTGAATATATTTTCCCTCTCAAAAAATATAATAAAGTATTCTCAACGGCTAGATTTTGATTTAGTCAATAATATTTTATTATTTTCTAATTCCTAATTTGGCTCAATACTTTGTTATAAATAGAGGGTTTTCTATTCATTCTTCACCATGACCATTTTCATCGTCACCACTATTGTCTCATTACATTTGAGCTCCCACTTGAGTTCAAGCCATCTTTTTGTTTTCTGCCCATTGCAAGTTGAGAGAGAAGCACACAACTAAAGCACAAGGAGAAGAAAAGGACCCAACCCATACAGGGGGAACTACAGACCCATCTTGTAATTTCTCCTCACTAGGTGTTTGTAATGTCCCTCCCATAATAATAAATAATAAAAATAATAAATAATACATAATAAAAATAATAAAACCATTAATAATAAATAATAAATAATAATAATAATAATGATAATAAATAATATTAAAGAAATACAAGAAAATAAATAATAAACAGTGAATAAAAACAAATAATAAAAAAAAAAATAGAAATAAAACAAGAAAACAGTAAAAAAAACCAGTAAAACTATCAAAAAGAAATAAAACAAGAAAGCAATAAAGTTGCATGTATACACATGGAGTGTATGCATGTGGTTCCCCTTCCAATGTTTGCTCTATTTATTAGATGGTGAGGAGGATGGGGGGCATTCCATCATTCCAAGATTCTATCATTCATTCTCTTGGGAGAATATTGTTCTAAGACAGAGGATTCACTGGCAGTAGTATGTTGATTAAGGGCTCGGGGGTGGCCAGTTGTAGCAAGACCTTGCGCAATTGAGCCTATGGTTGGGTGGAGAGTCGTCCCCAAAACCTTGTTGTAGTAAGCAGACTTCAACCACATGTAAGTGCTACTCATAGTTTGAACTTGATGTTAATTAGTTGATTAATTACATGTTTATTTTGGGTTATTACATATGGTATCAAAGCTTAGGCTCAACTCTTAGGGCCTATGGGCATCTTAGAAAAAAAAATTGTTTTGTTGGGATTTTTAACTCGACTTGTTTTGAAAGTTACAGGATCGTTACTTCCGGGAGGCCGCATGTCTTTTTTTAGAAAATCTTATCATGTACATATTTAGTAACGAAGTGCTTCTGGTTTAATTTACTGTTTTGAAGGAATTCCCAACCAATATGAGTTTATTTATTTTGGCATGAATAATGGAATTCTCTTTTGGTTTTCCTTTCTTGTTGGTAAGTCTCTCGCTGGTAGAAAATTGCAGACTTATTGCAAAAAGACAATGGTTTTATTAGCAAGGCACTTTCAGAAGTTTTTGTTTTGCACTTTCTTTTTGTTTTTGATTTATTGTGCCTCACAAACTACTAAATTTGTGCATGGATTAATGATGACAGTGAGAATCCCTCACTTTTTTTCAAGTTCCGTGTTCTATATACGCATATTTACCAGCTCACTATTTATTTTCATTTTCCTTGAAAATACAAATATGATTGCCAGGTTCAAATAAAATTATGAATATGTTCCTTGAATCATTATGAGACAAATATAATTGACATGTTTAAATAAAATTATGAATTTGTTCCTTGAAGCACTATGCGTTGTGGAGTTTGAAGTACAATTTTCTTCATACAAATGTTAGGCCAAGAGCTAATACCTCTCTGCAAACTGTCAACACTCTGTCTGTGCTATCCAGCTTCTTCAATTCCTCCTCAAAATCCTTGATCTGCTGATCTAAGCGGTTCAGCTCTACTAATTTGTGATTTATTCCACGTAAGTCTGGAGTTCTAGGAGCTGGTCTCGGCTCTAGCCTTTTCATATCCGGGCTCCTTTTGGCTGTTTTTGTTTAATTTACATAAGCTTTATACATTATTGTTATGTTTTTCTGTGTCTCTGTGCAATGTTAGACTATCATGTATATTATCTTAATCTATTGCAGACGGGTTGATATTGAATGCTTATCCTTTACTTTCATGGTATTTTTATGGATGTATAGGGTATTGGGTAATTATGGTGACTTGAATGGTTAATGATAGCTACGGTGATTAAAAAACTGGATTTACAGTTAAGCGAAAAGAAAGTTGGGAGTGTATTTTTATTAATTCTGCTTTGTATGCTTTCGGTGAATTTAGAAGATTTTCTACCCTTGAGAACCTCATATGATAGACTTTCTTGAACGTTTTTTGTTAGGGATTGATTCGACCAACATGATTTACTAAGGGGACAGGGTGCGCTCTTTTGAAATCTTGAGGGAAATGATTGACTTATGATATAGTAAATATTAATTTAATGGATCAAGGAAACAATGAAGATGGTGTTGCTGGAGTGGAGCTGAATATATGCTCACAGCTCTATAGATTGGAACTTCATCATCTTTGGTAATTATTCTTATAGAAAGGCATGGTAATTACTAGTGAGCACTAGTATTGCAACAATAATGCTATAACTCTTGGGGCTTTCTACTTTACTTTTATCAACCTGGTAGTTTGTATCAAACTTGGAAGTGACGGTGCTGTATGCACAACTACTAGCTCTTACTACAGGCTGTCACTTGGTCAGCTGGCACAAGATCACTAGGATCTTAAGCCAACTTCTATGAATTCTCAGAAGAATCTTTTAACTATGATGAAAGAAAGCTAACTCTACGAGGACTATTCTACTTGCCGAAAGAGAAAGAAGACTGGAATGTAAGGCAAATCCTAATTTATCCAACTAACCTTATTTTTGCAGAAAAAGAGATAGAAACTGATGTGATGAGTGCCACTGACTACTGAAAAAGGTAAATTACATTTATTCAAGCTACTTCTGAAAGGAAATGATAAGAAAGCATCTTTTTGTGCTTTGGAGTGTTTTTATGTGAAATTATTATGCTTGTAGTTTATCTGGTTGTGATTGTGCAGAGGTTTGGTGGCAAAGGAAGATGGACTTGGTTCTTGCAGAGGTGGATGAAGGTGTGGAGAGGTCCTAAGAAGCCCCTAGTACCCTTCTAAAGACTTCCATTGCAATCAGATTTCGAAAAACCACTTATAGGGAATTCTACAGGAGGCTGCAGGGGATCTATAGGACGAGGCCGAGAGTTATTTTTGGAAGTTTTTAAGGTGGAAAAATGATGGAAAAGGGTAACTTAAGGCTATATGAAGGTGTTGAGGTGTCTAGATCTTGTCAAGGAAGATCAAGAGGGAACATGATGGTTGGATTTGTTCAAATGGCAAGAGGGAAGCTTATGGAGAAAAATGCAGAAATTAGGGAAGATTGGTGAAATGTTGCGAATGACTTGGGAAATCTGTGAGAAGTGAGCTGATGTTGGCTACTTTATGGATTTATGGTGAGTTGAGGTGCCCTGCAAGAGATCTGCACATCTACTTATGAAAACTGATCAAAGAAATGACTAACTATACCATGAAAACAGAACTTTCTCTAGCTTGACCTAATTTCTGACCTACAAACAGAAAATGTTGAACAGTAACCTTTGAATAGAAAAGCATGCAGAGAGATATATTGTAAAAGAATAGGAAATTATCTAGGCAACTGAATTTGAAGCAATACATTAATCTTTCCAAATCAAGTCATCACACTAGAAATTGCATGGGAGAGAAAAATTGTGTTTTTGGTGGCAGCAGTAGTGCCTTGACCTCGAATCATAGTCCCAGAAAGGGAGAAAGGAGATCAAGGTCTGCCGTTGGCCTTTTTGAATCTTATTCTGTCACTACATTAACCTACTTGAGCAACTTAAACCAAAAACAGCTATGCAAACCATCAAAAGCAACCTAATCTAAATAAAGTAAAATGAATCTATGTAACAAAAATTAACTCATGAACTGAAGAAAAAACATATAAGTACAAAGCAAGAGGTGTTGGGCAGCTTGGGTTGGGCCCTAATCCAAGAGCTTCAACCCTCTGAAAGAGATCAATGCAGGCTCAAAAACTGTTTCATCTCCATTATCAAAAGTAAAAGTCATATTACATAAACTGTTCTCAAAAAGGAAGCTCGAAAATGAGTTGAACAAGTGCTGTGCACAAAAGTGTGAAAATTCTTCTAATGACTGGCTAACATCCAACTAAAAAAATTGAGCATCTAAGCCCTGCTATTTTTACAACTCGAGCCTCCAACATCTCTCCTAAAATCAAGGAGCTCAGCTTCCCAAAACTGTAGATAAACAACAATCCTTCTTTACTTGCTTGGTTGCCCCTTGGATGCACTAATGTGGCTACTTGTGCTCCAAGTTTCTAATGGAGAATTAGAGGTAAGAGTTCATAAATGAAGGGAACACCCCCCTACAAATCCTCTTCCCTGTTTTCCTCTAATATTGGCTGCCAAATGCTCGTAAATCCTTTGACCTTTTCCAAACTGACCAAAAAATCTGCATAAAGCACACATAAGACTTCATGGCATAATGACTAACCCAATTCACTCTATTAGCATAAATATAATAAAAAACATGCAATAAACTAATGGGAATGGTGGATTAAGTCAAATTAAGAGGCAAAATGAGCCCATATAATTACCCTGTTTCTGGGGCTCATCAATTACTTGCATGGAAATCACCACTTTTATCGCATAAAGATAGATACCTTCATTGAAGCAGAGATAGAGAGATCTTCGTTTTAGAGGCCTATAGATTGACTTCGATAGAAAGATGTAACGTTCATTCGGTAAGTGTTGAACTAGGTTCTATATTCTTGGTTCTGCTTGGATTCATTTATTGATTGCTGGATGTGATATGGATGGATTATTTCTACTTAATTATAATAAAATAACATACAAAATTCCAGCCGAAAAGTATGGGACCACTGCTTCTAATTCCTTTTAAATTCAAAGAATCTGAGTCATTGCCTTTCATCTATTGCGATATGTTTTGAAAATCCCAATTTGAGAGATTGTTGCGAAAAATTTACTTGTACAAGAATAAGTCAATGAATTTCACCAGAATTTCCTTGGGGAAGGAAGAATATATGACGAGAGATTAAGACTCAAGATGATGAGGCTCATGTGAAATTTAATGATGTACTTAGATGATTATACTGATGGTGTAAATGATCAACTTCCTAGTTGAAAGAAGTGGAAATGATTATTGAAAAGTAATTGACAACTTGATGAAAACATGACACTAATAAGATAGGTAAGATAACCTAGATCCTAGGGATACATTGAATAATCTTATTTCATAGTTGGTATTCAATGTTTGTACAAGTAAATGAAATTGATTTTTCTGATGAATCATGATAAGAATTCTTATAGAGTATTATTCTATATTTGATAAGTATTGAGATGTTTCTCATATTGACGATGTTTCATGATATGATGGTAGGAGGATAATGATGTACATGTGGTTCTTATAGTGATGATGTATCCTTATGATGATAGTGATATGCATAGGTATTATGATGTTATGTCAAGGTATATTGACATATTCATTTACTACGTGATGATAGGTATTTGATGGATATGATATGCATAACGTGGCATAGGAATTATGATGTTATAATATGAGGTTATTGACATGTGGTTCATTTATTATGTGAAGTCATGATATATCTTTGATGCAATATGTTCATGTTATAACCTATGATGGTATTTCATGAGGTGAAGCATGTAATAGTTGCATACAAATTTATGACATGCATGAGCACGCAGTTCACAATGATGAATGTTCTCATAATGACATGCAAGACTTGGCATGTGGATTATTTTCTATGATACTATGATGGTATAGCTAATGCACGGTTGCATGTTGAGGTGTGATGATTAACAAGACTCCACAATGGTCCATGAGGTCTGGTTTATTTGTTGATCTCATGCGAGCCCATACGCACGAGGGAGAATAAGTAACACCATATGGGCTGGGGACAAACTCAATCAACACTACATATGACAGTGGTTCCTTTGTCTGGTGTAGCTCTTGAAGGGCTATGGGACCATCTTGAGGAGGCCAAGTGCCTGATGTTCTAGGCTAGGTGCCTGTAATACCAAGCGGTTCGAGCTTTTTGAATGATTATGAGGATAATCATTATCCACACCTTGCATTAGTGGCTAACTTGATCCATGGTAAAAAAACTAGAAAAACAAGAACAACAATCACCAACGTGATTTTCTCCACTTCCTAACTTTGTAAGGGGTTGTTGTTTTTACCCATCGTGTACATTCCATTTTTTTGAGATTACAGAGCTTCGATTTAACTAATCAAGGTTTTAAAGAAATTCTAATCCTTGCACAGAAGGCAAAGTTTCAAAACACACTTTTCCTTTTCGTGATTTATATTAATCTTCTAGTTGGTATTTTCCATGAGAAGGGGCTAATCGTAGCAAGATCTGGAATATTCGGCCTGGAAATTTCTATTCTGTGTTTTTTTTTACCACAAGTTTATAATAATTATACAGTATACTATAAAAAATCCACTGATAGGTCATAAAAAAAATCAATGGAAATAGAAATTTCTAGGAAACTTGGAACAAACCTATTGTCTACAATACATTTTAGCTATAATGATTTTATCACTTCGAATTCTGGACGAGAGAAGAAGCTTATTTTGGTGCTTGGACTTTGAACATATATGCACTTCATTTGAGGTAACCTTGTTAAGACACTCTTTGATGTGAAATCACGGTTATTAACAAAGCACCCAATCACCATTTATCCAAGAACTTGTGGACCATATTTATCTGCAAATGGCTGTAACCTGGATGCTACACAAAGAGATTACACAAACCTAAATTCCAAAGCTTTTTCCACCAAAGTGTTGTACTGACTTCTTGTTAATTTGAAATTTATTAGTAATATAAGCAATGAAAGAGTGTGATCTGCAAAAGCTAACGAATTCACAGCAGATCATTTACCATTAAGTCGTTGAAAGAGTTTGATCTCCAACAAAACAATCATAATGACAGAGTAAAGAGATCAACCTGCATTTAAATTCCAGATTTTCTGTGAAAGGTGGAAAAAATTTAGCACATGCAAATAAGTCCCTGGATCAAATCCGGTGAACAACTTATGAAGATTTTTTTTTTTTTTTTTTTTTAGAAGAAGGAAAATCGAGAGAAGGGTAGAGATGATCATTAATTGGGAAAAGAGATTCATACAACCCTTAGAGTAATCATTTAGTGGTCATAAGAATCCCAAGATACATTCAATAAATTTGTTTAACAATTTATTTGTTAAAGGTAGTCCATTTAATTTTTTCTTCTAACATAAGTTATGATTGCTTAAACAGATACTCAAAATATTTCACTCTACAACACATAATTTCAATTTATGTTAAACTTTTGATTCTTTTGTGAGAATTCTCTTGACACAAATGGTTTTATATCACTCCTCATGGCAACGAAGATTAAAATGGACGAGTTCTATCGAAAATTTGGACTTTGCATGATTTTGTGCTGGAATTATTCGTGTGTCATTACATTCTACCAATTGCTCGTTATCATGTGTTCAAACCTGATCTAGCTTTGAAAACATTTTCCAGACGTGTCATTATAACAGTGATGATAAAAAGTCTGTATTCAAGTTTTAACTATTTAGATGCCAGGATCTAGGAGATAAAGAACACTATAATAAACAAATCATTTAGAAGCTATAGCATATAAAGTGAAACAACATATTATTGATTTGAGCTGTTTATCAACTATTAATATCTAAATGCAGCAGTCAATTGTTGATTCAAGATAAGTGATCTACACTCATGATTACAAACAATTGGGTGGATGGAGAGTAGCCATAGTTTGACTCACTCTTTTTCCCAAAATAAAACGTCGTGGGTAAACCTGGACACTTCCCCACATTATGCAAGTAATACCCAGTGTCAACATGTTAATCGAATTTCGATGGATTTTCAACTCTGACTCAAATCACGCATAATCTAAGGCAATAATGGATGATGCTGCAAGCTAGGAATCTGATATTTTTTGTCACACATTAACCTCTTTTTCATTTCCAGATCACATGATAACTCTGATAAGCCATTAATTTTTGCTAACGTCAAGGCTAATACATTCTTGCTGATGATAATTCAAATCAATGAAACCAATTGTTGCATTTGCTTGTCAAGATCTTCCATTTTCATATGCCTACAGATTTCAGGGTCTCAATTCCTAAATTCCTTTTTATGATGCAAATGGATATAAACAATGGTAATTAATTTGTTGACGCTAATTCTTTTGGGAAGGGTATGTAAATTTAAATCAATTCCTGATGACATTTGTATGATGATAATACAGTTTAATAATTGCATCACTTCTCCAATCAAGGAAAATGTTTAAATGGTTCAATAAATTTCAGTCCTATGCACATTTCATCTGACTAATCTATGGAACACTGGTATACTTTATTTTTGGAAACACTAGTGGATCTCTAGATCGATTGATTACTAATAAATTCATATGTGAATGATCTCTTAACACAAAAGTGATATTTACATTTCAATGCATGGGTTCCATGAGCATATATGATATACTTCACTGAACCATGTTCCACGACACATTAATCGCATGCAATGATCTTTCTATATGTCTTTCTGATTTCAGTTTATGATACATCTAAATCGTACACTATGATTTCAGTTTAGTTTAATTAATTGTTATGATGTTGAGTATAATGTTACATGAGGTTTCGTGATTCAAGGTTAATTGCATATAGTGGATAAAGTTGTCTAAGGAGAAATGGAAAGGAGAAACTTGCAAATTTTCTAATGATGATAACTAATGATAGCTCATGTGATTATGGCCAACTTGGATCAGATGCTTAAGGTGGTTGAGAGGAAGTGTCACAACAAGGGTAAGAAATCAATAAGAAGAGGCAACCTATTTTAGAACATAATGGAAGAATTTGGTATAATCATAACTTGAGGTATCACTATAGGGTCTATCTAAGGATGATGCACATAAAGAAGAAAATATTGGCAATCAACTCATGAAGTTGAATAATCATGGTAATAATGAAGGTCAGTTTGAAGGAACCTGGAAGGTTTGATGACATAGATAGATAAGTTGTGTACATGACAACATCTATAATAGTTTTTCCCTCTAATGGGAGAGCCACATTGTAAAATTTTGCATAGGTGACTAACTATATGCATGAATTATGGATAACAAGATGTATGATCAAGCAATTTTATTAGGTTGATGTCTTAAAATAGGAAATGATAAGCGGAGTACATTTGGTAGCCATCTTAATGAATTTATTTATAGGGTATTACCCAAGTTGGGGAATAGTAACATCATTTCCAAAGTGTATCAATGCTATGCTTTTAAGATAGAAGGAAAAGAAACCACAATGACTGGAGGTGAGAAATTAAAGTCAAATGAAGTGAAGAAGTTTCCATTTTTAAGCTAGTAGACATGGAATATTAGGAAATTAAGACTAGGAGAAAAATATATATAAGAATATCTGGTAGGAGGAAATGAAGGGATGTTCTATCAAGAAGAAATTTCTTTAAGGGTATTGATGAGTGGACCAAGAAACCTAATTGGTAATGATCATAGTGATGATCTACATAGTTTAAAAGTATGAAGATATGAAGTTGAGAATTTTCATAATGACCAGTTGAAGTATAGGAAGGAATGTTGCTAGAAATTTTATAAGGATACCTTGAGAAGGATTGTATACATATTGACAAAAGAAGTGAGAGTCAATTAATAGAGGTTGTACTTCACTGGTTTTCACTCATTGTTTCATAAGCAGCACTTCACATACAGAAACTTATCAAGTTTTGTTTCCACAATGTTAAAAGAGGTTGTTCCCACAGAACACCACACATTTAAATTTTTTGGACAATGATGATAGTAGTGTTTCCAATCGTTTCAAAATCTAAAATAAAGATACTATTTAATGAGCAAGAATATCTTGTACAACTTGAAGAAGGGTGAATTTATAATAAAGCAATCAAACGGTATTGAGATAGGAACTTGACAAGATAAGAAAACATTTTTTGTGGATGAAAATGATAATTGTTAAGTGATGTATGTATAAGTCAACATGGATCAACAAACCCTAATGCAAGTAAATTAGGCATGATATAAAATTAAATCATGATGACCTAGTATTTGCATATAGCGATATTGGAATCAATATGCCAAAAGGTAAATGGATGTAAAACCAAGGGATTTTAATTTTGAGATAGACGATTTAAATAATGATTGTATAACTAGTAATATCTTAAACAATGAATTTCACCAGAATTTCCTTGGGGAAGGAAGAATATATGATGAGAGATTAAGACTCAAGATGATGAGGCTCATGTGAAATTTAACGATGTACTTAGATGATTATACCAATGGTGTAAATGATCAACTTCCTAGTTGAAAGAAGTGGAAATGATTATTGAAAAGTAATTGACAACTTGATGAAAACATGACACTAATAAGATAGCTAAGATAACCTAGATCCTAGGGATACGTTGAATAATCTTATTTCATAGTTGGTATTCAATGTTTGTACAAGTAAATGAAATTGATTTTTTTCATGAATCATGATAAGAATTCTTATATAGTATTATTCTATATTTGATAAGTATTGAAATGTTTCTCATATTGACGATGTTTCATGATATGATGTAGGAGGATAATGATGTACATGTGGTTCTTATAGTGATGATGTATCCTTATGATGATAGTGATATGCATAGGTACTATGATGTTATGTCAAGGTATATTGACATATTCATTTACTACGTGATGATAGGTATTTGATGGATATGATATGCATAACGTGGCATAGGAATTATGATGCTATAATATGAGGTTATTGACATGTGGTTCATTTACTATGTGAAGTCATGATATATCTTTGATGCAATATGCTCATGTTATAACCTATGATGGTATTTCATGAGGTGAAGCATGTAATAGTTGCATACAAAGTTATGACATGCATGGGCACACAGTTTACAATGATGAATGTTCTCATAATGACATGCAAGACTTGGCATGTGGATTATTTTCTATGATACTATGATGGTATAGCTAATGCATGGTTACATGTTGAGGTGTGATGATTGACAGGACTCCACAATGGGCCGTGAGGGCTGGTTTATTTGATGATCTCGTGTGAGCCCATACGCACGAGGGAGAATAAGTAACACCATATGGGCTGCGGACAAACTCAATCAACACTACATATGCCAGTGGTTCCTTTGTCTTGTGTAGCTCTTAATGGATAGCTCTTGAAGGGCTATGGGACCATCTTGAGGAGGCCAAGCACTTGATGTTTTAGGCTAGGTGCCTGTTATTAGATTGGGATGCTGAAGTCTGGTGCGGGTGTAAGGACTTCGATACCTGGGGCTGTGAACCTTAGTAGTTGTGGAGGGAGTGGGCCAGACTTGCGAGATGCCCGGAGTCATTGAGTACCGTACCAGATGCCTGCCTTGGGGCAGATGAGGTCTGACTCAGGCACGAGCCTTGGGGCCAACCTTGGACTAGGATACATATTGGGTTAGGCTTATGCCTGGTGCTGAAAGTGGGAAAAAGGACAGAGATTCCTTGGGATTTACCAGCTGTTGTGAAACTTTCGATGCCTGATGGTTATACTAGTTCAACAAAGGGTGTCAGCAACATGAAGTAATAAATAACAAAAATAATAAATAATAAATAATAATAATAAATAATAAATAATAATAATAATAACAATAATAATGATAATAAATTATAAATAATATTAAAAATATATAAGAAAATAAATAATAAAAAATGAATTTAAAAAAAAAAAGAAAAAAAGAATAGTAATAGATAATAAATAACCATACTAAAGCTCTAAATAAAAATAAATAGAAATAAAATAAGAAAATAGTAAAAAAAATCAGTACAGCTATCAAAAATAAATAAAACAAGAAAGCAATAATGTTGCATGTAGACACATGGAGTGTATGCATGTGGTTCCCCTTCCATTGTTTGCTCTATTTATTAGATGGTGAGGAGGATGGGAAGCATTCCATCATTCCAAGATTCTATCATTCATTCTCTTGGGAGAATAGTGCTCTAAGACAGCGGATTCACTGGCAGTAGTACGTTGATTGAGGGCTCGGGGGTGGCCAATTGTAGCAAGACCTTGCGCAATTGAGCCTACGGTTGTGTGGAGAGTCGTCCCCAAAACCTTGTTACAGTAAGTAGACTTCAAGCACAGGTAAGTGCTACTCATAGTTTGAACTTGATGTTAATTAGTTGATTAATTACATGTTTATTTTGGGTTGTTACAATGTTTTACTAAAATTATCATTTGATTAAGTCCTTCATTGGGTTATTGCACTTTAATTTCTTGCTATTATATGTTTCAGTCTACAATATTTCTTGTGTTGCAAGGTTTTTCTTTGTTTTTTATTGCAGATCTAAAGCATAGACATCCATCTTTTATTGTTAGGGTTACATGTCACCAACATTTTAAGTGAAGAATTTTTTTGCACACATACTAAGAATTTTCATAATAACAAAGGCCATTCTTACGTAATATTGGGCCGAAAAGCCACACATGTTGTCATGGCTTGTGTGTAGGAATTATAAGGCCAAGCGGCCATATAAGCATCGTATTGAATATTACAGACCAAGGGACCCATTGTCTCAAGGAATGTGAAGCTGAGAATCAGAGTCCCAATATGGTTGCAGTTCCAGGAAGCCATAGGGACAGAGGATTTTCATGAGTGAGAAAGGGTTGAGAGGTCACATATAAACTAATCTCGCAATCATCAAATAATGTCTTATGCCATTTTATTATTATCATTTCATTATAGTCTATATTTTTTTAGTGCATTGATAAGGCCAGCCACCGACCATGGGACATGAGAGCGGTTTTTGGGTCAGCCACCAACCATGGCCTATGAGAGAAATTTTTGGGTCATGGATGCTTTGATTGAGCCTGTATAAATCACAGGGGTCAGACCACCAACCATGAGTTGCACCTGAGATCGAGCCTATAGGCTTCTTCCGGTGTTCTGTGGGAATGTTCTTTAACAACAACAAATTCTGGTTATTTTTATTTTATTGAAGGGCTGAACGGAGGGACCCAACACTTGGAAAGAGCTAAATCAAAGGTTATAGTTTTATAGTGGGGCAATTCGTTATCTGCGACTTATGAATAAATCTACCCCTTAGTCAGACTATAAATAAAGAAGTGCTTCCATGGTGTTTATTTACATTCATGTGTTTGGAAAGATTCATGTTTTCTTTGCAAATATAATTATTGTTTCAATTATAGTTATTTAAAAAATTCAAGCCCAATATAGATCAATTTCTCAAAAGGGGTAAATCGTTTTTATTGAAGAAATCCAAGGAAGGCTAAGTAATGAGATCCATTGAGATCCAAGCCATAATGTCATCACTTTCCTTTTGGAAACGCCTCAAGAATCAACATAGTAATACATCTATTAATCCTATGGCCTACAATACTTTTGTGGATAAAAATGGAAACAACTTACAGATCAGAAGGAAGAACAGAACAATGGGCCTTTCTCTTAGAAGGTCCATGCTATCCTTCAACAGTCAAAAGACATATGGAAGGAAGATGTAGGAAGAAAGTGTCTCTTTCAACTTGGATCCAAATTACAGAATACAAAGTCAAAAGATGTCCTCCTACTGTTAGCCGCATGATACATGGCTTTGTGCCTCATAGAGAAATCAGATTGGAAAGGACCAATTTGGGCCTTGAAGCCACCCATGCTTGCTTTGTTACAACCTTGGTTCTTGGAGTATTTTTGTGAAAAGGTTAGACTCACAGTCGCCTCTTATCTCAGTAAAATTCTATCCTTAACAGTGTCGCTACCACCCTACAATGATGACATCATGAGAAGGATTTTTTGGTTGATGGTAGAAGCCTCCTAAGGGTTGGAAAATATCAAATTTATTTCCTTTTTTTCAGAGGTGAATTTTTTTAGAATGCATGGTGAAATTCAAATTTGGTATACCTATGCTGGATCTAGAGTGTGATGACTTAATCCTTCAGATGCTCCAATAATTCTGCACTAGCATTACAACATCTCATCCAAACTATGTCAAAACAGACATGCAAGAGATCATGTCCCTGATTTTGGGAGAAGATAAGGCCATCTGCAAACAACTGAGATCCAAATTGTTGGCCATTTGGAGGAAGGAACTAATTGTATTTTCTATTTCCTATGAACTAGTTGAGGGGTTGTTCAAATAGAACATCAAACTACTTAGGAAGAAGTTAACCAAGGAGGAACTAACAAGGATTCATGGAGACAACAAGAATGAACTTAGGAGGAAAGTTCTATGCTTTGTATGCAAGGGACCTTGGGCACTTAACCAATCATGCTCAAATTCCATGAAAGAAATAACAAGAACAAAGAAGGATTCCTCTACTATATTTGAGTCCATTTATTTGCAGGAGAATATCCATGGACGATACGAGCAATTAAGTAAAAGTTCACCTGAGCAGTTAAATGTTTCTATGAGTGAAAAATACCTAGGAAATAACATCCAAGGAGACTTGCGGGGTGAATTAGTAGTGATGGACCATCACGATGAACACTTAGAGGTGCATGGGTATAACATACATGATGAGCACTTAGGAGAGCATGAGGATGAACCATAGATTGTTTCCAGAAGTGGAGAAGGCCATGGAGAAGACATTCAGGAAGACTTGAACGGGGAACCGGTAGTAGTGAACCACCACGATGAGCGATATCATAAGGGGAAACAAGAGAAAAACAATATGTAGGATTAGCCATTTCTAGAGAGCCAGTCAAAGGCTCCAAATAAAGTTGTGATAGTTGGGCATCTGGTGTAGAGAGATGCAAAGAAATTCAGTAGGGAACCAAATTTGTAGGAGAGGACTTTTGGCAAAAGATTAAGCATTTCAAGGTAGATCTTATCATGTTGAAGCAGAGGATTCATACAATCTAAGGCACTGTCTTACAGGAGAACATGAAAATCAAAGAGCTCATAAGTGTATGTTCCAAGTCAGCATCCAAGTTGTCTATTGTTGATGAATGGCTCAAGTCCCTCACAAGGAAGCAAGAGGAGTACAGATGGGAGTTCCAGAGTATCCCTCTACAAGAGTACATAGATAGGGCTTGCAACACTACCAACCCAGCTTTATACATTGGGAAGAGTAGGAAAAAGTTTTCCAAATGGATTATTTTGGGTCTCCAAGTGGAGCAACATGAGTTGAGCATCGGGAAATATCAACATAGTAGACTTATTCCATGTGTAGACATTCATGCATTAGATCCTTCCCACGGGATGGATTGACGAGAGATTATGAGTTGGAACTCTATTAATAAAATTATTCTTAGGAGGATACTCTTATCCAAGGGCATGTCACAGCATGCACCCTTAGGCACAGACAATGATGGGGGGATGAGGTGGTATCATAACCCACAGGTCCCAAGACTTAGGTGGCATTGGGATCTATTAATGGTAGGATTAGTCAGAGGATTGTTTGGAATCTAGGTATCGAATGATCCATTCATGTCCTTCTAGCAGGGAAGTATAGGGTATCAAAATGGTTTGTATAGGATATTCATATATATATATATATATATATATATATATATATATATATATATATATATATATATATATATATATATATATATATATATATATATATATATATATATATATATATATATATATATATATATATATATGTGTGTGTGTGTGTGTGTGTCTATTATGGATAGACGTGGATTTCTTGAGGGCAGGCAATCTTGGGGCGGGAGGTTTTGTAATATTCCCTTTTCTTGATATGGTCAAAATAGACAGAACCTGCCCATGGTATTTGCCTTTTCTTTTCAAGAGAAAACAATAAAATAAGGTTTCTAAAGAGTCCATAAAGCCTAGGAAAGAGAATAGGAGCTAGGAATTTTGGCATCTGGAGTTGTCTATCTATTTGGTCTTTATTGAGAACTTGGTGAGGCCAATTCTAGTTTGATCCTGGGACGAAAACCCCACAGAGGCCTTTGTTTGGTGGATCCATTTAGGGTCCACAAGTGTGCTTCAGAGTTTAGTTGGTTGAGTTTGTTGATGAGCAGCCTTGCATGCCATTAGTAATGGTTTCTATGCTAATCATTCTGACATGTATTATTTGCAGTTGTTAATTAAATAAAGTGGCTGTGTTTTTCAAATCCCTTTTGTGTTCTTGTTCTAGTTGAAAGTTTTCTTTAATCAGCACACTAAAGTGTGCTAGATCTGTTAATTTTTTTATGTTGGGATCCTACATTATAGTAATTTTCAACAACATAGAGGACAAAGACAACATACTTCAGGTGGTTCTTATTTTCTAAACTCTATAGGAATGTACATGGTGGGCTCGTTGTAGGTGTAAGGGATAATCGTTCAAAACTAGAAACGATCTCTTCAAGCATTGGTGGCACGTATTCTCGTGTTTCTTTTTTATTATCAGTCATCAACCTCCTGTTTTGGTTATTCTGCCAAAATAGTCGAAATATTTAAATATACCTGATATATAGCAAATCTTCAAATTCTACACGGAACCGAAAGGAAACAAAATCCCGGTCTATAAATTTCTCGGGTCCAAAATCTGAATTAACTCACGTGCATATTTGGAAGCGATATCCATCGGATATCATCACTTCACAGCGAACTACTATGATTGATCAAGACTTCAAAGGATTAAACCACAATTCATACAATATCGCGTCTAAAAATGAAATTAACTCCCATTCATTTTTCAACGAGATTGCCATCGGATCTGACTCCTCCTAGTAGACGGTCACTATTAACTAAGGAATTAACTCAGCTTTATAATTTCTCACATCCATTTTCTAGTTTAACGCCCGTGCTTGGTAGCACGCGTTGACCGTTAGATCTGTTGCCTGTCGATCAGATGGTTCAGATTGTTTCCTGAGTTTCTCACAAAATTTGTCAGGGGTTTCCTCGTTCTGCCAAGAATTAGTGCTTCCACCAGGTTTAGACTATCTCTAAATTATATTACCTGGGACTTCGAAACACAACCAAGTTATCTCAGTGCATAGGGATTGAATATTTAACCACGATAACAAAAGATTATATAAATTCTAATTCAAAAGGGGCCAAACTGGAAATCAACAGAACTCAGAGATATTTCGAAGGAAATTCAAACCTTTGGGATTGACCATTCATGCACAATGTACATAGATACAGAGAAATTCCAAATCTTACAATCAAATCCTCCTCAGCCAAATCCCATTACACTAATTCGAAACTTACATAAATACCATTACATACAACAATTAGATCCTCAATCAATGGATCGAATTTGCCTAATCATAGATAATATCTACCCTACATGATATTCTCCTCGAGAATCTCAACTAGCCTAAATACTTTAAATTAATTACAAGATAACTCTAATCTCCAAATTGTAGCTCAAATCCTATCTAGAAAGCTTTGTCAAGTGATACCTAAAGGATCCCACTCCTTTGCTTGTAATTTTTTTTTTCTATTTTTGGAATAAATTCGAAGCCTTTTGTCTTCAAGCCTCATGCTCCTGCATCATACTCCCAAGGACAAAATTATTCGTGGGCTCCTGTCCATGAGCTCTTCTACAGAACTGCCCAACTTTGGTAGCATGGCATCAGTCATCCAGGTAGTATTAGCAATTGGTTGATCCTTCCACTTGACCAAATACTGAAAATTATCCTGTCCCCTTGTTCTTTTAAACAATCTCTTGTCTAAAATCCTTTCTGGATGAAATGCCTTTGTTGTAGGTAACTGGTTTACCCAATCAACCTCTTGTTCTTCTTTATCTTCTGTTGTATCCTCTGCATTTCCACTTTCATACCTGTACAAATCAACAACATTGAAAATTGGAGATATTCCAATATCAAGGGGTAATTCAATTTCATATGCATTTGCAGAAAATTTCCTCAAGACTCTGCATGGTCCAATTTTCTTAAATTTTAACTTGTTATACTCCCTTTTTCGAAATCTTTCCTTTCTTAGGTGTGCTAAAACCAAATCTCCAACCTCAAAATTAACTTCTCTTTTCTTCAAATCTACTCCGCTCTTGTACTTTATGTTGTTGTCTTGTAATTGTTGTTTTACTTGTTCATGTATTGCTTGAACCTCTGAAGCAAAATCTTCCCCTTTAGAACTTCTCATTTTAGATTTTCCCAAGTCTCTTAATTCAAACACTCCTCTTGCGTGCATTCCTTAAACTATATGGAATGGACTCTGTGCTGTACTCCTATTAGGAGAATCATTACAAGCATATTCAGCCTATGCGAAAACTTGATCCCACTATTTTGGATGTTCACCTGCGAGACTTCTCAGAAGATTACCCAAGCTTTTGTTTACAACTTCAACCTCTCCATCAATCTAAGGATGATAAGCTGAACTGAAACTCAGTTTAGTACCAAGTTTCTTCCACAAGGTCCTCCAAAAATGACCAACAAATCTGGTATCTTTGTTTGAAACAATGCTCTTAGGTATCCCATGTAACCTTACAATCTCCTTAAAAAACATATTAGCAACATGAGTAGCATCATTGCTTTTATAACATGGAATAAAATGTGCCATTTTAGAAAATATTTCAACCACAACATAAATTGAATCATGTCCTCTTGGAGTTGTTGGTAAACCCAAAACAAAATCCATACTTACCATATCCTAAGGTCTATCTGGAATAGGTAATGGAACATACAAAACTGTGTTTTGGCTCCTTCCCTTTCCATACTGATAGACTTTACAATTTTTCACATACTTCTCCACTTCTGATCTCATCTTCGGCCAAACATAAAAATGATTCAAATGCTCATAAGTCTTGTCTGCACCAAAATGTCCTCCAAGTCCACCACTATGTTTCTCCTTGATCATATTTTCTCTCATAGAGAAATTTGGTATGCACAGCTGATTTCTTTTAAACAACAATCTGTCTTGCAAGAAAAACTCCAACCACTTACTTCTGTCTAACAAAACAAGATTTTTAGAAGCTTCAAATGCCTCTTTAAAATCTAAATCTTTCTCATATAATTCCTTAAGATAATTAAAAACCAACACTTGAATTCGAATTTCCTGAACTAAAACACTTTTTCTACTTAAGGCATTTGCTATCTTGTTTGATTGGCCAGTTATATGCTTCAATACAAAATTAAAACTTTGAAGATATTCTACCCATTTTGCATGTTTTTTACTAAGCTTTGGTTGTTTCATAATGTACTACAATGCATGGTTGTCTAAATAAAGTATAAACTCCTTAGACACCAAGTAATGTCTCCACTTCTTCAATGACTTCACAACTACATAAACTTCCTTATCATAAGAAGAATATTTCTTCTTTGATTCATTCATTTTTTCACTAAAATAAGCTATAGGTTTGTCCTCCTAACTTAAAATAGCTCCAATGGCTTCTCCAATGGCATCACATTTCACTTGAAAAGGTTTATTAAAATCAGGCAAAATCAAAATAGGTTCTTCAGTGATCTTTCTTTTCAACATATGAAAGTTCCTTTTTGCTTCAAAAATCCATTTAAATGGTTGCTTATCCTTCTTTATAGTGTCAATAATAGAAGCATTGATCTTACTAAAATTCCTTATGAATTTCCTATAAAAACTAGCATGACCATGAAAACTTCTTATCTCAAAAACACTTTTTGTTGAAGGCCACTCTATGATTGCATTTATATTCTCTGGATCCATCTTTAATCCATCAGCAGAAACAACAAACCCCAAATGTACCAACTCTTCCTTCATGAATGAACATTTATTTAAATTTAACAGTAACTTTTCTTGTTATAGCTTCTGTAAAATATAAGTCAGATGTCTCATATGTTCCTCTTTAGATCTGCTGTAAACTAATATATCATCCAGATATACTATTACAAATTTACCAATAATTTTTTTTCAGAACTTCACTCATAAGCCTCATAAATGTACTAGGAGCATTTGATAACCCAAAAGGCATTATCATCCATTCATATACTCCTTCATTTGTTTTAAAAGCAGTTTTCCATTCATCTCCTTCTCTAATCCTTATTTGATGATACCCACTTTTTAAATCTAGTTTTGTAAAATATATTGCTCCACATAAACAATCCATCAAATCTTCAATTCTAGGTAAATGAAATTTGTACCTGATTGTTATTTTGTTGATTTCTCTCGAATCAATGCACATTCTTCAACCTCCATCTTTCTTTGGACTCAATACTGTCAGCACTGCACAAGGACTCAAACTCTCTCTAATCTCTCCTTTATCTAACAATTCTTGAACCTATTTTTTGATTTCTTCATTCTTTGTGGGAGTTATCCTATAACCTGCTTTATTTGACAGATTTTCCCCTAGAATCAAATCTCTATGATGGTTGTTTTTTCTAATAGGTGGTAACTCATTAGGAAAATCATCTACAATGATATTACAATAATTGTCCATCTTCTCTTGAATTTCAATTAGCAAATCATAAATTTTAGTGAAAGTAATTATTACCTTGGGTTTGCAAATCAATGCAAAATTTACCTCATCCTCTTCAATCTGCTGCAAGTATTCTTTTCCACTCAGTAGTAGAGTCTTTAGATCAACTTCCTTGATGCATCCTCTTCTTCCATAGGCAACAATGTATGATTGACACCATCTTTACCAAATTTATATGTGTTCTTTTTCCCATCATGCATAGCTCCTCTGTCATACTGCCAAGGTCTTCCCAACAATATGTGACACACATCCATAGGCATCACATCACACAAAATTTTGTCTTTGTATCTGCCCAACTGCAACTCCACTTCACACTATTCATTCACTATCAACTGATGTCCTTTTTGAAGCCATGACACCTTATAAGGTGTTGAATGCTTCTTTGTCTTCAATTTTAACTTCTCCACCACTTTTGTAGAGACCAAATTATCAGTGCTGCCACTATCAATTATCATTTGATAACATTTTCCTTGAACCTTGCACACAGTCCTGAACAAAGTCTTTCTCTGTGCTGGTTCAACAACTTCCTTTGCTAGCTTTAACAAAACTTTGTTAACTACCAAAGATTCCCCTTTCTCTGGTACATTTTCTTCTTCTATCACCTTTTCTTCTTCCTCTTCAGTCTTAGCAACAATTACATTTTTGTAATTTGTCCCTATGTTTTCTGGGCACTCATAAGCTTTGTGTCCCGACTTGTTACATCTGTAACATCTAATTTCTCTTCCTCTGCCTCTACCTCCTCTTCCTATGGAAAAACTCCCTCTGCCACTTGCATCACCTCCTATGGGTGTATGCTGACTTGAGCTACTGCTAGCTCCATCTCTAGGTGTTGTAGATCTTCCTCTACCACCTTGACTTCCTCTTCCTCAGAAAGTACCTCTATTTATGGTAGATTGCTTCCTCATGAGTTTTTCTTCAGCCTTCAATACCATTTGATAAGCCTCTTCTACTATTTTAGGAGACAACACACTTATCTCATCTTGAATCTCCATTCTGAGACCATTTACATATCTTGCAACCTTCTCATCTGTATCTTGAATTTGTCCAGCTCTTATGCTCACTTTGTAGAATTCCTCTATATATTCTTTCACTGTCAAAGACCTCTATCTAAGATTTTGCATCTGTCTAAATAATGTCTGTTGATAATCACTTGGAAAAAACTTACCTCTCAACTTTGCCATCATCCTGTTCCAATTTTTAATTGACTGCTTACCAAGTCTCCTTCTTTCTGCCTGCACTCCATCCCACCAAAGTGCTGCATGTCCTTTCAATTTTGTGACATCAAATTTCACTTTCTTTCCTTCTTCTGTTTCTTCATAATCAAAGAATTTTTCCATGTCATTAATCCAGTCTATCAACTCCTTAGGGTTTAAACCTCCTGTATAAACTGAAATCTCAAGTCTAGGTTTAGATGTGGATCTCAACACTGATTTAAAGAATCTCATTTTAGGAGTAACATTTGCAGGTTCCACTTCTTCTGCAGCTTCAACTTCAGGCTCACTGACATCTCCAACATCTACATCTCTTCCCATTTCCACTGCTTCTAATCTAGCTTGCATCTGTTGCATAGCTTCCAACACTTCAGCATTTGCAACTGGTCTTCCTCTTCTACCACGTCCTCTTCCAACTCTGAAAGCCATGTTGGATTTCTTTTTCTGATCTTTGAGATCCTGTTCAGTGTCAGCAGGCTGCTCTGATACCACTAATGGTGGGATGGTTGCAGGTGTAAGGGATAATCGTTCAAAACTATAAAGGATCTCTTCAAGCACGAGTGGCATGTATTCTCGAGTGTCTTTTCGATTATCAGTCATCAACCTCCAATTTTGGTTATTTTACCAAAATAGATGAAACTACTAAATTTACCCGACATAGAACAAATCTTCAAATTCCATGCGGAACCGAAAGGAAACAAAACTCCGGTCTATAACTTTCTTGGGTCTTAAATCTGAATTAACTCACATGCATATTTGGGCGTGATATCTTTCAGATATCATCACTTCACAATGAATGACTATGATTGATCCGGACTTCAAAGGATTAAACCACAATTCATACAATATCGGGTCTGAAAATAAATTAACTCCTGTTCATTTTTCGACGTGATTACCATCGGATTTGACTGCTTACAACAGACGGTCACGATTAACTAAGCGATTAACTTAGTTTTATAATTTCTCACATCCGTTTTCTGGTTTAACACCCATGCTTGGTAGCACGCGATTATCATTAGATCTGTTGCCTGTCGATCAGACGGTTCAGATTGTTTCCTGAGTTTCTCACTAAATTTGTCGGGGGTTTCCTCGTTCCACCAAGAATTAGTGCTTCCACCAGGTTTAGACTGTCTCGAAGTTATATTAACTGGGAGTTCGAAACACGACCAGGTTATCTCAATGCATAGGGAACGAATATTTACCCACGATAACACAAGATTATATAAATTCTAATTCAAAAGGGGCCAAATTGGAAATCAACAGAACTCAGAGACATTTCGAAGGAAATTCAAACCTCTGGGATTGACCATTCATGCACAGTGTACACAGATACAGAGAAATTCCAAATCTTACAATCAAATCCTCCTCAGCCAAATCCTTCCAAATCTGTTTACACTAATTCAAAACTTACATAAATACCATTACATACAACAATCGGATCCTCAATCAATGGATCGAATCTACCTAATCCTAGATAATATCTACTCTGCATGATATTCTCCTTGAGAATCTCAACTAAGCCTAAATACTTTAAATTAATTACAAGACAACTTAAATCTCTAAATTCTAGCTCAAATCCTATCTAGAAAGCTTTGTAAAGTGACAGTTAAAGGATCCCACTCTTTTGCTTGTAAACTTTTTTTGTATTTTTGGAATAATTTCGAAGCCTTTTGTCTTCAAGCCTCGCACTCCTACATCAATACATGAAACTCTAGATTGAGATATTCAACCCAAATCAAGGGAAGTTTTAGGAGCTGATATCCACAAGGGGGCTAATTTTCCATGTTTTTTTCCAAAACACATGATTGGTGAATTTTTATTTTTATTTTTATGTTTCTAAAAATCATTTGGACAAATTTTATAGTATAAAATTATTTTATCTTAGAAATTGCCAAAATTTTATCCATACTATATGACATCATTACAAATTTGAATATTTTTAAAAATATATCACCAAACATTTTACAATTTGCATATTAGGGACCAATAAGATTCACCAAGGTTTCTAAACTTTAAGATAAATTTCCATCCATTTTCCTTGATCTGAATAAAGAGGACTTCAACTCAACATTGATATGGATCTGCTTATACTCATCCCCGCATGAATTTTAGGAACAAAACATAGTGGAGTGTATTGGGAATTCTATTGGGTCTTTGATCATGGTATCAAAAACTAATAAACTTGGTAGATATACATCGTACGCAAGATGGTGCACATACTTAGATCTAACAAAATCCCTCCCAACAAGCATACAAATAAGATCAGGATGAAATATGGGAGCGACCTATAGACTATGAGCAAATACCCTTTAGATATAGGAAATTCCATAAATATGACCACCTATTCAGGGAGTACCCTCATAATCAAACTCAAAGGATGACACAAATGGAACAACACGAGGATCAATAAGAATTTACCAAAATATCAAATAGAAAGAAACAAACAAGAAGGGGAATCACAAAACCCTAAACCTCAGGAGGAACAAGTGGTAATCATTACTTAGTGTTGTCAATGGACGAAAATATCCGCCAAGAGAATGAGGAAAAAAGGGACAAAAATCAGTGAATGAGCAAAAACTACAAAAGAATGCAGGAAAAATCAAGAGGAACAACTAAAGAAGAAGGTTAATATGGAAGATATAGTAATGGAAGAGGAGGAACAAGAGTAACTACTGATGCAGAAGAGTAGGAGGACGTGAGTCTAGGAAACATGGATCTATAAAGGATAGCACTAGAATGGAAATTAAGGGATCCGGTCACCATACCAGAAGAACAAGTAAAACTAATCACCAAAGCATATCTCACAACTCAAAAAATGGTGAACAAGAAGTCATCAAGTAACACCTCAAAACCAACATATGTTTCTTTAGGAATAGAAAGAAAAATCAACAAGGAACATTCAAAGGGGGCAAAAGAAGATAGAGAAAAAGTAAGAAAGAGTAACAAATAACCAATACATGAAATGGGGGGATACTTAACTAGTAAAGGCAAGTAAGTGGTCTTGATGACAGAGGAATTTCAACCTCCTCCCTCACATAGTCAATGAAGATAATATCAGGGGTTTTAAAGGTGAAAAAAAACCTAAATTCCTTAAGAATAAAATAAAATAAGAAAATCCTAACATTTTCATGCTACAGGAAACTAAATTCCCTATGGAAATTCTATAAAAAAAATCTCCAAATCCATTTGGATAAATTGTCAAGCTATAGCAAATGATGCTTGTGGAGCCTCGAGAGGCATAGCCATCCTTTGGAATCCTGACAACATAACACTGCTAGACTCTCTAGCTACCCAAAAATCCATAATAACAAGATTTCAGCTATTAGGATCCACAAAACTAGGATCCATTACTAATGTGTATGGAATAACTCAACTTATAGAAAAAAATACCCGTTATCTAGAGCCTTCAAAATTTAGAAAAAATAGTGGGGGACAATTACTGGATAATGGGATGGGACTTCAACATAATCAAATCTCTACAGGAGAAAAAAGGAGGAATTAGAGGATTGGATGAAGATTCACAATTGTTCACATAATTTCTACAAAAATCAAAATTAGTGGACCAAAAAACCAACAATGGAGTCTTCAGTTGGAACAACAAGAGGGAATTTCTCCAGGAGTTAATAGATACTTTCTTTCTGAAAGCCTCTTCCTCTCAATTCAACTTTGAAGCCTCAATTTTACCTTGTAATGGCTTGAATCATTGGCCCATAAATCTCCTGTTAGATTGGAAAGGAATACCATGAAATAAACCTTTATGTTTTCAGGCCTTCTGGATGAGGCACCCCTCTTTAAATAATAACATCGAAAAGTTGTGGAATGAAGCAAATGAAATAAAAGGAAACACCATGTACCAGTTCCAACAGAAATTGAAGTTCATATGACAAGAACTTAAGGACTCGAGTATCCTAGAATTTGGTAACATACAGGAAGAAAAATAGCGATTAGAAAAAGAAATGGAAAAAATATAGCAAGAAATCATAAAGGAGGGTATATCTAAAGAACTAGAACACAAAGGAGAAATCACTCAAATGTAGATGAAAGAGTGATTAAAGCAGGAGGAAAGTCTATGGAAGCAGAAGTCAAGAGTACAATGGTTGAAAGAGGGAGAAAATAACACAAAGTACTTATACATATCAATGATTAGCACAAGGAAAGAAATAGAATACTCAGTCTCAAGAATATCTAGAATAAAAAATATAAAGTCATGAGGAAATTACTTTGGAGCTCAAGCAATGCTTCCAAGAGATTTTAATAGAACCTATAAGGGGTAGAAGACCAGTTGTCAAGAAGATCACTACACACATACATAAAATGATCACTGGAGAAGAATGATATGCTGATGAGAGAAGTAATTTATGCAAAGGTGATGATGGGAATGCCTAAAAACAAACCTCCAGGGCAGCATGGATTCACTATTGAATTCTTTAAGGAGTGTTTATATATTATTGGTAAGGATATCATGAAAATTGTTGAATATTCAAGGAAATCATCAACCTTGCTCACAACCTTATATTCAACCTTCATATCACTTGTCTTGAAAAAATCCCAAGCTGAAATCCCCACAGATTTCAAACCTATTACACTCTACAATGTAATTTACAAAATAATCTCAAAATTCATATCCATAGAATAAAGCCTCTTCTTCCTGCAATAAACTCTCAAGAAAAATATACCTCATAGAGGGAAGGAAAATTCTCCACAATATTCTTATAGCCCATGAACATATTTATTCTCTCTCCACCTCCAAAAATCTAGGTATGGTCATCAAACTTGATATCTCGAAAGCCTTCAATAAACTCAACTGGCAGTTTATATACCACATGCTAAAGGCTTATGGATTTGCTTAAACATGGATTTCATTGGTAATTCATTTAATAATGAAGGCCTTCTCCTCCATTTTAATCAATGGATCCCCTTCCTCTATTCTTTATCCATCATGTGGCCTTAAACAAGGGGATCCTCTATCTCCCTATCTCTTCCTCCTTATGGTGCAAGGTATTGGAAGATTGCTTAATCATGTTGTCTCTGAGGGTTATCTTAAATTCTTACCCATTGGGCCTTCCGATCAACCCTCAATACACCAACAATTTGTAGATGAAACATTTTGAATGGGTCAATCTACTATTAAGGAAGTCATGGCCCTCCAATATATTCTCTCTTATTTTGCCAATGCTTCACGTACTGACATCAATCTTTCCAAATATCAAAAAAAAATCTTCAATACCCCCTACCATTCAAATCAATATTTCTAAAATATTTGGCATTCAATGAAGTTCCCTTCCATCAAAATCCATAGGAGCGCCCCTTGTAAAAAATATTCTCAAAATCAAAGTTTGGAATGAACTCTTATCAAATATGGAAGAAAAATAAATTATTTCTAGACTTTCAAAGCTTTGAATTTTCCTATTAGATTAACTCTCCTCGAATTAGTGCTTTGCACCATTCCTTTGTACCTTATCTTAGCCCTTGTGGCCCCAAAATCCATCCTTCAAAAGATTAGAAATATTCAAAAATCCTTCTTATGGGGAGGATCAAAGTAGTGAAAAAAGTGGGCTCTAGTAGCTTAGGAAAAACTATGCAAACCAAAGGCTATAGGAGGCTTGGGCATGAGAGACCTAGAAATTCTCAACCAAGCCTTGGGAGAAAAGATGTGGTGAAGATGGATTAAAAATCCATGGGGGGCTTATGGAGGTAATATATGGAAAAATAAATATGCTCTAGAAATCAATCAGAATCAATTGATATGATTTTAAGGGAAAATAAGAGGATCACATCTATGGAACCAAGCATGGAGCAACAAACACCTTATTTAGGCTCACAGTTTCTAGAAAAATTGGGTTGGAAATCTAGCTTTGTCTTTGGAAGAGAGCTAGAACAATAACAATGGAAGCAATTGGAAAATAGCATGCAATGGCCTAACAACATAAACAACACATCCAAGCAGACCTTAGAAAAAGAACTAGAACCTAGGAAGATTGAAACACAAAATGAGAATGATATCCTCTGGTCTTCACATAATCACAAAGGCATGTTCAATTTAAAGGAGGCATACAACATACTTGCAGGGACAAAGGTGCAAAACGAAGAAACAACTAGAGAAAAAGGTGTAAAGCCTAGTTATGGCCCAAAATAAAAATCTTCATATGGTTTCTCTTGCAAAATAAAACATTAACTTGAGATAAATTACAAAAAACAGGGTTCTAGGGGAAAGCTCAATGCTACCTATGCACAACAAACATAGAAACAATAGGAAACCTTCTAATTAGGTGTCAATTTCGTTGAGAGCTATGGGATAGGCTAGTAATAATGTTCTGGAAAAATAATAGGAGAAAAGACATCATACACTCCACAATTGAAGAATGGAAACCAACACTATTAAAAAATATTATCATAAACAGAGCTTGGTAGATATTCACAAGATTAATTACATGGCAAACATGAAAGTAGCACAATAGAAGAATATTCAAGTATAAGTCTATCGAGATAAATATTATATCACGCTCAATTATGGAAAAACTAAGGGACTCGTGGACAACCATGGACTAGAAATTCTCTACAATGGAATCCAACATACTTAGACTTATGGGATCGCAACATTTTGCATATGCCAATTGCATGCATGCTCCTTCTATTAAACACTCCAATATAAATAAATGACTCTCCCTTTTTGATGGATTCCTAAACCTAAATTTTGATGGAGACTCAAAAGGTAATATGAGGCCAACTAGATATGGAGGAGTCTTTAGAAATGAGAAAGGGTAGATAATTCATATATATGCAAGAAAAATGGGCAATGATACTAATAATGCAAGAGATGTATGCATTAGAGAAATGAATGATTGTAGTCAATGAATTAAATCTCCAAAAACTTATGATATAAGGGGAATCTAAAACCATCATCACAATGATAACAAAAAAATCCAAAATGGATCCAACCCAACAAAAGTCACCAAGAGTTGGAGGTTTCTAGCTAGTGTAGAAAAAATAGTAGGGAAACTAGTTAAAGTTATTGCTTTCACTCCCCTGCATGTATTAAGAAATAGAAATAAGTTGGAAGATAAAGTTGCTAATGCAAGCTTAAATTATGATGGGGAAGTTCTTGACACTATTTGGAATCAATCCATTCTAGAACAAATCAAGGCTAGCTGTCAAGAAATAACAGATCGGGATCATAATCCCCATGGAGGGTGTGAAGGAATGCCAACTCATCCAAACTTGGGATGAGAGCCACATGCAATGAAAAGAAAGGCAAGATGCCCTCCATTTGGTAATTTTCATGCAAGTTCGTACACAACATCAATAGGAGCAAATGGGGGAACTCAAGGAAGTGATCTATAAACTGTCATGGATATTCCACTAGACAATTTCTCGCAACATATCTGATTAAATTGTATTTAAAGTCTCAAATTCTACACTATTACAGTTTTATTAGATATATGGATCTGTAGATTTACTGTTAATAGTGCATGCATGTGAATTTAAAATTATGCAGAAAATAGAGAACAATGAAATAAAAGCACACACACATATTTGACACAAGATATGACCTTGGAAACCCTTTCGAGAGAAAAACCCAGTTGGAAGTTGAGGCTGCTCCACTCTCTTTCTCTGAATAGAAATATGGTTGTGAGTACAAAGAAGTATAACATGTGGCATGTGGGCTACTATAGTGCACAAATCCTCTCTATATGCTCTATCTCATATCACTCTCAGCTATTTTGCTTAGTTATGGAACAAATGCACTCAAAAGAATGGAATCTTTTTTCCTCCTAGTTTCTACTATTTTAAGATACATTAATACATTAATACATTAATCATTAATATATATATATATATAGATATAGATATAGATATATAGTTGAAATACATTAATCACCCAAATAATTTTAAGATAAATTATAATATACAAAACTTAATCAATAATAAATAAATTAAATCTAATTTCAATTATGAATCATAAAAGAAATAGCTACAATTGATATAATAAAATATTATTTTTTAATTCATAGTAATAAATAAATTATTATAATTAATATAATAAAATAATTTGTATTCCAAAAAAATCAAATATAAACTCTATAATAATAACACTGTAAAATATCCCCGATCGATGTGTTTGAATTTGAGACAATGGAGGAGTAGGGGAGCCCGCCACCCCACAACCTCATATCGCATTTAAGAAGAGGGCTAGCATGGCCAACCCACCCCATGAATTCACACATGCAAACAACTATTACCTCCTTTCACAATCACATCACAGACTACTCTTCGTCAAAGCACTCTTGGTTGGGATACCTTGTCCTTATGTTTAAGTGCTTGTGACATCCCACAATAGGTGAGACAATTATGTTATGAAAGAAGTTGTGTGGGGCTCAAACCCATATGCTACGGTACATTTATGTGCGACAAGCTTTGTGTTTCCACTCTAGTGAGAGGGACGACACATTTTCATGGCCAAGGTTTGGCATGCATGGTAATTCTTGGAGATTTAGTCTTTGAGGATGTTAATATCTAATGCATGTGTTCGATGTTGTGCAAGAATGAGGGGAGAAGTTGAGGGACAAAAATGGAGGAGCTCTCTAAGACAGTAGTGGAAATAACAACAAATTGAGTAGGGGAGGGTGGTGACAACCATCAACTCGTCCTCATGACGATGCAAGTTCAAGCCTAGTGGGCTAGCCAACACTAGGTAATTCATCTTGTGTTAAATTCCTTTTGCTTTGTCAACTTGTTTAATGGTTTATATTTTACTTGGTAGTTGTTGGTATGTAGTGCGTAAAGCATAATGGGGGCAAGCATTGGTTTGGTCTCCCTATCTCTTTGTGGTCATTGGACCCTACACAAAGTCCTTTATTTTCCTCCCCTCAATCGCTCCATCTCAATATAAGCCAAAATAGACTCCCCTTGCAATTCAAGTTCTCCTAGGATTTATTTCTATTTGGTTCTCTATCTTACAATCCCCCTAGTTTCTGGGTTTTGAGGGTGATATTTTTATCTTGATTTCTGGTAACCTAGCTCAACATGCCCTAATAAAGGATGCACTGCTACCAGATGTCTAGTGAAAGAGGTCCTTAGGGTCGATCATGAGCCTAAGCCTAGGATCGAGATGGAACAACCATTTTTCACTCTTCCTCTCCTCCATAAATCAAGAGGGAATTAGTAAACTTGAAACCTTGACCAAAAATGACTCCCGAGCCTACTCAAACTCTGAAATTCAAGCTGGAGTAGCTAATTGGGTTCCAAACTGTAGACATATTAGAGGAAGACACAACCAATATTTGAACTCCATTACACTCCACTAGCAGATGAACACTCTTGGGCAAGGTCCGAAAGGAAGAACATGAAGACCACAACTATATAATATATTTTCTGAATGAAATCCAATGTCTTAAACATCATCAACACTCTTTTCTTACTAGCTTGGATGATTTTCTTGCTCACAAGGCCATTTTCAATGTGGTCTAAAACCTCTAGCACTAGCAAGAACCATTTCTTAGGATCTAGAAATGATTAATTCATCTTATTCTTGATGTTATATTCAGCCACTTGATGCATGTCCTTTACTTTTGGTAGTTCATTTTATTTTTGTTGTCATGGACATAACAATGAAAGTTGTTGACGTTTTGATAAATCTAGTCTATTGTCCATTGTCAACAATACCGGTTTCCCTTAATGTAGACCATCATTGGACGTAGCATAAACAAAGTTATCTATTTTTGTATTAAGTCATTTTGAAGCAATACAAATTCAAATTAACAAAATAAATAACATTGTAAATTAATAATAGTAAATCAATGTAAAAAATAAATAAACATTAATAAAATAAATTCAAAGATAATACATATCCTCTTAAAAAAATCTAACACAACATGGAATTGGGAAATAGAAGTGTTGCAACTAAAAGACAATAAAATATCTAGAGGGTTGGTGGAGCTAAATATTATTTGAACTAGAGGGGGGCCTTTCCTACGATATAACATGTTAACCCATACTAGTGTGGCTGCAACATGCATCAAGGGTCTCATCACACCCATTAGGGGAGTGTGAGCCTAGGCATTTTCTTGACCCTCGGCAGCGAGGCTATATGGACCGCATCATTTGGAAGGTACTATTGCCCCACCAAACATCTAGTAAGGTACATGCATACCCTAGGCATCTCAAAAAGCTAGCCTCAAAACCCCTCCACAACTCCAACAAAGAAATCAACCCTAGGCATCAAATGTACAACATCAAAACTCCACAAGTGAGGATCACTCCTACCATATTCTCGCACTTTCAGTATCAAGCATTTTGGGTAAGGTAAAAAATTCATTGACATAACTTTCTTGACTGAGTTTGTCCCTAACCCATAAGTTGTTACCTTTTAGAGTTCCTCACTCATGGGATGGGAATCCACAATCAGATCATTGAATGAACTAATCTTCTCTGTCGAGGAGTGGGTTTCCTGCCAAGTTCCTACTCACATCATAAATCCAAAGCATTAGTCATCATTTCATCATAAAGAAAATTGAAATGGATGATAACTACCACATGGCATCATAGTAGCATCAGATCATGAAATAACATCATAAATAATAAATTACTGTAGGCTAACATATGTTGGAACATAATAAGGAAATGCACAAACACACACGCAATAGTGGTGCAGGTAGCATAATTAATGTTTTTAGAAAGATCAACAAAATACCCATCTAGCTTATGGATATGCTTCTGCTAAGTTGATCTACTCAAACAGGTAAGGGAAATCCCAATGCATAACCTCTGCATCTTCCTAGGTAGCAAATCTTGGGCTATACTGGTCTCATTAGACCTTAACTTCGTTGAGTACTCATCTCCTAAGTCGTTGAACCCTTCAATCCAGTACGAAGAACAATTTGACATAGCTACCTCTAACATGTAATCCATCATGTTTAAAGACATGAGAAGGGTCAAGAACATAATGCCTAAGTGCATAAACATGAAATACATTATGCAAAATATTTTTTCTCACTAGCTTTAACTATAAGCTCACTTTTACAAATAAATTCAAGTGACCCACTATTTTTTGTTTGCTATTTTATGTGAGTCTTGAGATGACTACACAACTAACATGTGGCTTGAGTGGTTGTGACTGAGGGGCATCTAAGACATCAACATTGCACGAGGATTGCACCCAACCTGGGCCACACTAACCTTTAGCATGGCTATATTTTTGGCCACGGAGTATCGAACTGATGACCTTTACACCACTGAGTGTCTTAACATAACAACCTGTCATTGTCTGTTCTACGACTCGTGTGCATAAAGTGACCCACTTTTATAAAACAAGTGACAATCACTTTTACAATGGAGTTACTTTATAAATGAAAATTGCATACAAGAAAAAAAACATAAAAAAGGGATTAAAGCTATTTTATAGTGGTTCACTTTTATAAGATAAGTGAAATACACTTTACAATAAAGTTATGAAATAACTTACGTTTGCATCAACATTTTCAAAAAGTAACTAAAAAAAGAGATTTAAACTAAATACCTCATACTGAATAAAGTAATTTTTAACCAAGTGATTTAATGCAAAAGACAACATAATAATAGTCAAGGAGGGTAGTAGTGTTGTTGTTGTTGGAGATTTGCCTTGAACTGCACGCTTGCTAGAAAAGAAGTGTTCATCCAAAAACAAACAATACTTTCATTTTTTCCGCAAAACTCAACAACAAAGGAGTTAGATCTTGGTTAGCTTACCCAAAAAATGCAAGTTTTCTCATCGTTTCTGATTTGTCGAGATTGCACAAAACACGCAACAAAGAAAATATCCAGCCAAGAAAACACTTTTCACTCTTTTTCATATTTGCCAAAGATCGCAACATATTTTCAAATGAAAGAAAAGGTGTTCTTAGTTGAAAACAATGTTTTGGATGCAATGTAATAGTTTATTTAGGCCAAAACAATAATAATAAAAAATAACATTTCTCAGAAATGCAGCAACATGGGCTTCAAAATCTCGATCACCAATGGGAACAGTTATCCAAATGGGCTTTGATGCCATTTTCAAGTAAATAGGGTATTTGATATAGGATGAAGACCTTCAATAACCACTCACACAACTAGATCAATGATCACATGCTGATATTTTTACATGGTTAAAACCCTCTAAGAGGGAAATAATCCACGACCCTATTACCCACCACTAGTCGGTGACACCCATAAGAAAAAAATTCTCCTTGATTGTCTTAAGCCAACAACCAATAGACCCTTGCAACCACTAGATAGCTCGATGTGCCACCATCTCCGCCCCCTGAGCCAACCATGATGTGCCCTCGCCCATATTTTATGATTGTATGTTTGAAGGTGGGCCTTCCAACCCCGAAGATATGGATTTTCATTGTGTAATTGGGTATTTTTGCTACCTATCATGGACACATATGTACATGGATTAATGGGGGGCTTTAGCAAAAAGAATGGGCTTGGTTTGTACTCTTGTCTCTTTGTCCAATTTTGTGGTTAGTCTTATATCCTAGTCCCGTGGGATCTCCTTTATTGTTACTCACTTTAGGAGTGGCACTACATGGGAAATCTTGATTTTGGTTGTGTGGTCCTGCTTCCGAACACCTCACACATCACTTCCCTCTACTCATTATAACCCCTTTGCACATATTTCCCCATCCGGGACCACAAGGAGTTTTCCTCCCCCTCCCCTTGTCCACACTTTGGGTCAGGCCTAGAACGATGCCCTAGAGGTTTTTGCAGCTAAAAAGAAAATTAAAAGCACAATTTGGCCACTTGCAATAGGAAATGTACAATAAAATGAAAAGATGGTTGAGACATAAAAATTTAATGGTCATGACATAAAAAATTAGTATGTGGGAAAAATCCAAACATGAGCTCTACCCCTATCATTATGGCCATCACCTTGGTTCCTATGGCCGCTTATGCGAGCCCCCTACATCATTGAGGAACCTATGATTGTCCCAACCCCTAGTGGGCGATGAACTGCCCAATCTTAAGGGGGTATCCACTGCTATATCATTCACATCATGCCCTCATTCCCTAGAGCCCCAAGAAAATAAAAAATAAACATTAATATAAGGAAAAAGGCATATGAAGAAGGGTGGAAAAACAAAGATTGTGGTAACTCGTGTACCATGATTTCTCCCTCCTACATATGTACACCCAAGTGTGGGCCTCCCTCATTATAGCTACCCTTGTACCATGTCATGTGGCTTGGGGTCTTCCTTGTTGCCCCACTCCTTTCCATCATTATTTCATATGATACCTACCATCTAACGGATATGTGATGGACTTGTCACACCCTTAAAGGTGGAAACCACCTAATAGAGTCCTTCATTAACCTCCCTCGGTAGGATATGTGATGGACTTGTCACTCCCTTAAAGGTGGAAACCACCTAATAGAGTCCTTCATTAACCTCCCTCTTGATCTTGGAGACACTTGTACATTATAAAGCCCATCATGGAAGGGCATGCCACTATGAAGTTCCTACTTGGTTCCATGATTTGTAAGTTCATTTTCTCAATTGCACTAATGAATTGTTGTACTAGAAGGCGAGGAAACACATTAGATCTTATACATGATTACAGGGGGGTCTTCAAGTTCGGGTTTGGTCTCCCTATACGGGATCCAAGCCCTCCAAAGGGTCATAATGGCACTTGTAGGGTGAGCATTGAGAGACATGGACCTCATCCATAGTAGAGAGTAGATAATCGCACCACGAGATCCTTCAACATGACCAATTTCTTGCTCGTGTCCCAGTTATTTGATGATGATGATGCACTTGGACTACATTTCCCAGCAGGCTACACACTGCACCACACACTTAGCAGTTGATCCAGGGCCTAGATGGGGTTTTGTCTCACCTAGGGACACAAGGGAGGGCTTTCATCATTATTCAAAACCTTATAGATGGAGAACAGGTTTGCTTGATTCGGTTGGAGACCCATGAGGCCATTCTTTGTGCCCCCACAACCACTTGGGAGCACCATTGGTTATTTTCTTGGAGATTAAGGGGCCACCCCCTTCATCATTGTTATTGGAGCCCTCCTATTCATTATGGGTCATGAGGGACTTGATTTGGCCTTCCAATGACCCTATTAGCTATTTTTCTATCATTTTGACCCTCTTGAGAGGTTTGTCATTTACTTTTGGAGCTATTTGGTGGGCTTGTCACCAATTTTGTTGTTGTTATTTGCACATTAAAATATTAATTAGTGTCTAATTAGGCTAAATCAGACCAATTCGAATTGCTAGAGGCTCATATAAACACAAGTGAGGCCTCATTTGTAACTTGTCATCACTTGGACTTGGATTAGCTCTCTTCAAGATAATTTCACACTTTTTCTCTTGGTTGTCTATTGGAGATCACTTGATGCATTTCAATATTTTTGGAGCTGAAATTTTATTCTATGTTGGAGCCATCTTCTTGATCTTGGATTTGGATACATCTCTTGTTATCTTGCAAGTAAATTTTGTCAAGGACTTTTTGCTTATGAATAACATCTAATGTGTGGAAATTATACAACTAGCTCTTATTCTCTCTTGCCCTAATTTTTCAATATCATTGTAAAAGAATGTTAGTCTACAAATTTGTGCATGTTACTCATTGATAACAAGTAGATGAATGTTCCTAGTGGAGTAAAACTTGTTTTCTTTCCATGAAAGTCCATAAATCTTGGGTGGGTAAATGCTAGAGAGTGCTTGCTATGCAATAATTTTCTAGCCTCCCCGAAGGTGATTTTGGCTAAAATTTCAAAGCACATAGACTCCATATCCCAAGGATAAGACACTAACCCAATAAATTTTGGTGATTTCCCTTCTCCAACCTTTCTTTTTCTCCTCCCAAATTTTCGACCTCCAAACGAATATGACCTTGCTAGGGCTTTCTATGAATTCCTTTAGGAGAGGAATTTCTCAATTCTTGTTGGATAAAGTATTGTGTTGGTGCCTCCTCTAGGATTCCTAAAGTTTTAATTCAATTCCCATGGTTCATCTTGAAGAAACCTCAATCCCTAGCTCTAACTTTGAAACTCATCTTGAACATTTAGGTACGATGGTCTTCTTAAGGGTTTTTACACCTAGTATTCAGTGGAATAAATCATTTAAAACCCTCCTTGTCCTAAGTTGACCTAGTATCCCCCTTGGAGGCCTCCATTTCACGATAAATCATAAAACCCCAGGTCTTGTGTGGACCCAACCTAGGTCTCTCAAGTATAGAAAAGCTTATTTTGGAAGCGATTGATCATTCTAGAGATCTTATTGAGAGGTCCCAATCTCCCTTGGAGTCTTGACTTGAGGCATTCCCATCATTATTGAATATATATAGCCTTAGGACTAGGTCTTTATCATATGTATTTCTTGTATATCCCTTAGCTTATCTTCAAGCCTTGAGCCTTAATTGAGCCTCTCCTTTGAATGGGCCTTGGAAATCACAGCATATCTCATCATTTATCCCATCATCCTAAGTGATTTCTTCCATATTGAGACTCCTCCCATTGGTAAAAATTCAAGAAGAGAAGGGGACATAAGTTGTGGTAATAGTGGGCCTTTGTCCCATTTGTTTTTGTGCCCTAGTATTTTTCCTTTGAGGCCCCCCTCCTATGACCCTTGCTAATTGGTGCGGTAACAAGCCCCAACCAATGCAGCCTGTAACACCCTCCTCCCACATTTACCCAAGCTAACTTTTCCATTGGGGTAAACGTGTGACGAAGAGTTTCTATCATATGATTCGACTTCCCAGGTATAGTTAAGGAAGTGGAACCGAAATGACAAGGCCAATCTGACCTTCCACACATTCTACAAAACATCATGAGCCAACAAACCCTTCGAGGTGACCAACTGCTGAGGCAACTTGCTTTTTCAGTGCCCTAGAGCCTCAGTCACTCCAATGGCATGCATGCAACTGGGACCCTCTAGTCACTCCCATGGCAAGGCATCCATGCGACTGTGGCCTTTATCAGGCAACTCTATGCCAACAACCCCAAATTCTGTGCCAATTTTTCAGGGGTAGGGCTAAGGCCACTACCCAGAACTTCATGAAACTTCCAAAAATGATAAATAACATAGAAACAAGGGTAATAATGCAAACATTTGATCAATTACTTGACTATACCCCTAATAACCATGACATGCATTTCGTCAAACATATCACAAATATGTAATCTACATGTCATAACAACAGAACTGAGCATAGGGGTCGCATACTTATATGAGATTCATAAGTAAGTATTGATGCCTTATCAAAATAGCTAGATTATCATATATTAGGTCATATATTCATTTCTCATTTATTTTCTAATTAAGACATGTTGAGAGCCATACATAAGGACTATCGTAAAACATCTTCATAACCAACATATATTCAATAAAAATAAGAAAGATATAACAATAATAAAAAACACATATGAACAAGTATATTTACCCATAAAATAAAAGAGGAAAGGACGACCATAAATTGGCTGAACAAAATCTTTCTTTTAGAAAATCACCCCTGTGCCATATTCCAAGCACGAATGTGGTATCTCATGGAACAAATCCATCAAAACCAAACTAGGGCTCCAGAGGCCAAACCACCCCAACCCTCAACCAGTGATTCCACCTCATAGTTGGACATCACTAACCAACACCAGATTAGTCTCTACCCAAGTTGTCCAGGGCTCCAAAGTGTTTGTTCCAACCACAACTTCCAGGACTAGCAACTCAACCCACAACTATTGTTGGGCTTCCAGAGAGTTTGTTTAACCAGGGCTTCCAGTACTAGTAAATCAACCTACTAAGGGATTCTAGAGCATTTTTCAAACTAAGGTTTCCAGGACTATTAACTTAACCCAAGATGTTACGGGGCTTCCAGAGAGTTTGTCCAACCAAGGCTTCCAAGAACTAGTAACTCAACCCACAACCATAAGGAACAGGATAACCAACCAAAAAACAAAATGAAACACACCCACAAAGCCATGGCTATCCAAGAAATGACAAGGCTAGGAAAATCCACTACTAATGCAGGCAATCCTCCATGCCAATGACAGATCATGACCAAGAAACCACAATATGCATGCCAAAACTAAAAAAGAAATTATACATGCAACTCAGTACCTGCAAGAAAAACCCATTGTAGATGTTGATCTTGATGTCCTCTTGCACTTTCCTCCTCTTCCTTTGCCTTCTTAATGCAAATCCAAAGTATGCCACACTCCTCCAAGAGTGCTCCAAGAAACTCCAAGTGTCCAAGAGAATGAGAGAGAAAGAGTACAATAGAGAGCTCCAAGCCTCAACTCACATAAGCCACACACTGATCCTCAGAATAATTGTTATTAATGAGGCCTCTATTTTCTTCAATTTTCCATTATTTTCCTTTAGTTTCCTCCTCACATGAAATATGTGACCTTTCACCTTCCTTTTCTCCTAATATCCATTATTTTCATAAATAGAATGCTAATAAATGTCTCATGCCTTTCAAAATCCTTTACTGTTGTCTCTGCCAATTTCCATTGCCATTAATTAATCACAAGTGATCCCCATCACTATGTCTTTGCCCGAAATTCAACTTGGAATACATGTCCCATGACCATGGTTATTATTTTGCATTTATTAACTCTATTACATGGATTTTTGACTAGGGTTGTTACGGAACCCTCCCCCTTGGGGGAATACCATCCTCAGCGTTTAATGACACCTGCAACCAACAAGACTACTGAAAAGAAAAACATACTACCCATGGAGCTTTATAAATTAGCTCGTTGTAGTATTTACAATGCTCATCTCACTGAGAACCAAACCAACATGAGAAAGATAACAACATGAAAACCATAATGACATGACACCCATACCTCTTATTGGAGCTTTATAATGTAGCTCATGGCGGTATTTACATCCATATACATATACCAAACATCACACCCAAACATTCACTCAACTAAAGAATAGAGAAGGATACATAGCCTGCATATGATCCACCATCTCCCATGTAGCTTCATTGGGCCCAAAGTGCTTCCATTGAACTTTAACCTACTCAATTGCTCAGTTCTGAAGCTTAAGCGTCTTACTCTACCAAATGCACTGAGATTTGGGCTGATATTCTCCATCTAGCTCCACCTGCAATATAAACCAGTCAATCACATGATCAACAAATTTAACATTTCTTTTAAGTAATGACACATGGAAAATATCATGGACTTTCACTGTCATAGGTAGTGCAAGTTGATAGGACATTGGTCCAATCCTCTCAATAATTTTGAAAGGTCCACGATATCGAGGTGTCAGCTTGGCACATGATCCAATCCTCAAGGAGCTCTTCTTGGGCTTGACGTGCAAGTACAAATGATCCCCAACTTGAAACTCCTTAAACAACCTATTCTGATTTGCATAACTCTTATGTTTATCCTGTGTTGCCTTCATATTCTTCTTGATTACCTGCATTTCCTGTTCCATCACTTCCAACATGTCTGGTCCAATCAGCACCATGATCACCGGATAACTCAACTCATGGGAGTATTACCACTCCACCTATACAATGCCTCAAATGGACTCATCCTCAAAGATTCTTGGTACCCATTGTTGTAAGCAAACTCAACCAGTGGAAGATACTCTTCCCACTTCCATTATTGATGCATCACATACGTCCTCAACATATCCTCCAATATCCTATTGACCCTCTCTTTTTGTCCATTTGTCTGCAAATGATAAGTTATGTTGAAGGCCAACTCTATACCGAAACATACAAATAACTCTTTCCACAATCTAGAAGTTAACTTGACATCCCTGTTTGACACAATTTTCTATGGAATACCATGCAACCTCACTACATATCTAATGAAGACCTATGCTACATCATTAGATGAATAAGTAGACTTCACTGGAATGAAGTGTGCTACCTTTGTCAACTTGTCCACCACAACCATGATGGAATCATGTTGTCTAGATGTCCTCGACAAACTTGTAATGAAGCCCATGGAAATGACCTCCCATTTCCACTCTGGAATCATAATCGTCTGTAGTAGAACACCTGGATGCTTACACTTTGCTTTTACCTATTGACAATCCAAACATCTAGCCACAAACTTTGCCACATCCTTCTTCAGGTTCGACCAACAGTAGAACTTTTTCAACGCTCTCAATGTCTTCTAATATCCTGGGTAACCTGAGTATGGCTTAGCATGAAATTCCATCAAGATAAGCTTCTTAAGCTCACTGTCATCTGACACAAATATCCTGTCCCTAAATCTAACCAAGCCATATGGTGTGAGATGATAGTGCACATCTTGATCACTGGTACCCTGCTCTAACCTATGCCTAATCTCTCTATACATGTCATCTTGTTGTCCTTCCTACAAAATCTTATCCTATAAGTATGTACCATAATAACTCATAGTTGCTATGTGATTTACCTGCATCCACCTGCTAAGAGCATCTGCAACTCTGTTCTCTTTATGTTTAATGTACTTGATCTCAAAGTCAAACTCACTGATTGTGGCCAACCATCTAGCTTGTATGGCATTCAGATTTGATTGGTCAAATAGATACTAAAATCCACTGTGATCACTCATTAAGATGAACCGCCTACCCAGAAGATAGTGCCTCAACATCTTCAAAGCAAGGATGATCATTGTCAACTCAAGATCATGTGTTGAGTAATTTTGCTCGTGCTCGCCAAGTTTCATTGATTCATAGCTTGGTAGACGTCCTTCCTACATAAGGACACCACCAAGACCTCTCTAACAAGCATCTATACATACCACAAACTCTTTGTCTAGATTTGCAATCTTTAGAACTAGAGAATTTGTCAACAACTACTTCAACTGCTCAAAACTGGCCACACATTCCTTTGTCCATTCAAATTCCTTACCTTTCCTTTGTAATGATGTAATAGGATAAACAATCTAAGAGAATTTTCTGATGAACCTCCTATAATAACCTTCTAACCCCATAAAGGGCCTTACCTCATCAACATTCGTAGGAGATGCCCATTCCATGATAGTTTTTATCTTCTCTGGATCCACTGTTATGCCTTCCTTGGAAACCACATGTCCCAAGTAATGCACCTTTTTCTGAAAGAAATTGCATTTACTGAGCTTAGCATACAACTGATGCTCTCTCAGCAATATCAATACTGCTTCTAAATGTTCAACATGTTCTTCCTCATTCTTAGAATATACCAATATATCATCAATGAATACAATAACAAAATTGTCCAGATAAGGATGCAACACACTATTCATCAAACACATAAAAGTAGTTGGAGCATTAGTCAAACCAAATGGAACTACAACAAACTCATAATGCCCATACTTGGTCTAGAAATAAGTCTTGTAGATGTCTTCTTCTTTGATGCATACCTAATGCTATCCTAATCTCATATCAATCTTCGAGAACATTGTTGCTCCCTTCAACTAATACAACAAGTCATCAATCCTCAACAACGGATACCTATTCTTGATGGTCACTTTCTTCAAATGCCTATAATCAATGCATAACATGAGAGTGTCATCCTTCTTCTTCATAAACAACACTGGTGCACCCAAAGGCAACACACTTGACCTAAGGTATCCCTTGTCAAAGATGAACTTAATTTGCAACTTCAACTCCACTAGCTCCTGTGTGCTTGTAAGGTGACTTTGACATTGGTGCTACCCCTAGTACCAACTCGATATAAAATTCCACTTCCTTGTGAGGCAGAAACTCTGAAATCCCTATCAGAAAGACACCCTAAAACTATTGTAGAACTAGGTATCTGCTCAATACATCCACATCCTCAACTTCCTTACCTTTGTCACTAGAAATATGCACTACGAATAACACACCCCCTTTTTTGTGACTATGCTTCACCTGCATAGTTGAAACTATTATAACTGATGTTGCCTTCTTCTTACCGTGCAAGTCTCTTTATTCCCCATTGTCATCTAGACACTCAATATCCTTTTCATAACAATCCACTATGGTCCTATGAAGATACAACCAGTCCATACCCAACAACATACTATATGATCCCAATGGAATTACATTCAAATGTGTTGAAGTAAGCATACCATTTAACTTGAATGCATAAGATATTAACCAATGATGAACTCTCTTCGTTGTACCTACAACCAATTGCACTAACCAAGATTCTGCATGCACTTCTACCACACTTATCCACTAGGTCAGGATTAACATAACTATAATTTGATCCAGGGTCAATCAAAATAGAAACAACTTGATCACAACTTACCATCTATCTCGATAATAGACACCCGGTGATCTGCCTGCCTGTTAGATTCATGGAACACTCTGTCTAAAATCCCCCATTGTCTATGCCTCCTGTGCATTGTAGATCTATGATCTACCACCCTGATGTTGTGGAAAATCTCTCCTACAATGCTATCCACCACAAGTCCAACTTTGTAAAGGCTTCTAGCATGCACCCTCGCTTTTCTCCTCAGGCCAAAATCCCTATCCTTTATCATATGCATAGAACTTCTTATGCGGTGTTGCATTATCTTTGTTACTTGTATCTTGAGGTCTTGTTCGCTTCTTGTCCCATTTTCCTTTATTCTTTGCATTATCTTTTCCAATTTGGCTTCATCTCAGATCTATACTTTGATTGCTCAAAACAATGCTTTAGCTTCTGGATGGCCTCCTCCAATTATCTAAGCTCATCAAACTCAATCATGTCCTTGAATGCTACCGATAACCCACTGATAAGTCATTGGATCTTGGCCTTCTCCTCCTTGAGGTAAGGTACACATCTCAATAGTTAGAAGAATCTACTAGTGTACTCCTCATCAGTCATAGAGCCTATCTTCAACTCATTGAACTCTTTTTCCCTGCATCATAGTATCTCTTCGATAAATACTTCTTCTTGAATAGTCTCTCGAACTCACTCCAAGTCAACTCCTCTTCATGAATAACTCTAACATTCTTTACATTTTCCCACCAAATATCAACTTTACCTTTAAGATTGAATGTCGCTATCATGGCCTTCATGTTCGCTGACTAATCATGCAACCTGAGTAGGTGGCTTTGGTTTATGGAATCTGACAAATATCCCCTGTCACTCTTCCTATAAGGATGATATCGATGATTACCATGATACCTATTTGAACCAGAACTAGAGTACAACCCAAGTCCACTGCCTCATCTATCAAGTGTATCCAAAAATCTACCATTTATGATCACGTCATTGCTATCCAACCTGTGCCCACCATGTGACCTGCTACCATGTTCTCTGTTAGTCATATTCTCTTTTCTATGAGTAATTCTAAGTGGTCCATTTTTCTACAAGTCTGACTAGCTATGAAGAATCACCGCACTGAGCTTTGCTTGTTTCTCATGTGCCCTAGCAAGTCTCTCTTGTGATTGAATGATTCAATCATTATCTTCTTTGCAACTCCTTATTTCTTCCTTCAAACTTCTGAAATTGTCTGCTATGTCAAGAAAATATCCCTCACCATGTTGCTCATCTAATCTATAGGGAGAATCTCATGAGTTTTAGTCTACCATATTGCTAGCCATCTTGATCTTCTCTTACTGCAAGGTATATAATGTCAACTAAACCAAATCATAAACAAACCAACATACCTCAATTTAGTTCAGGGGAGGATATCTCGTCTACAAGACCAACTATATTAGCGCAATACACATATAATCATAATCACATCAACATTTAATCATCATTCCAACCATTATCCAATCGTCAATGCATGACCATACCCAACACATAACATGACTCCATGCACGACAACTATCACCATGTCAATGTATTCATAACAACATATAAACACTAACATGGATGACCAATGCACAACTAGCATGCACTCATCAACTTTTCACATGGCGATATCATTGCACATCCAAAAACAACACCATCAAATTTTCACATGGTGACATCACTACAACTATGACCAAAGCCATGCATATGAAGCAAGCACATATACCACAAGCATAAGGAACACATATATAATCGACATGTATGCATGACCAACACACACCACCTATCCATTCCAAGGGGTGAACCATTCTTTGATAACACTTTGTAACACCATCCTCCCACATTTACCCAATCTAACTGGTCCGCTTGGGTAAACATGTGACAAAGAGTTACTATGATATGATTCAACTTGCTAAGTATAGTTAAGGAAGTGGAACCAACATGACAAGACCAATCTAACCTTCCACACATGTTACAAAACCTTCATGAGCCAACCAACCCTCCAGGATGGCCAACCCCTGAGGTAACTTTCTTTTTTGCTACCCTAGAGCCTCAGTCACTCCCACAACAAGGCATCCATGCGACTGTGGCCTTTTTTAGGCAGTTTTGTGCCATGTTTTTAGGGTTAGGGCTCAGGCCACTACCAAAAACTTCATGAAACTTCTAGAAATGATAAATAACATAGAAACAAGGGTACTAATGCAAACATTTGATCAATTATTTGACTGGACCCCTACTAGCCATGACATCCATTTCGTTAAACATATCACAATTATGTAATGTACAGGTCATAACAATAGAATTGAGCATAGGGGTCTCATACTTATCTGAGATTCTTAAGTAAGTATTGATGCCTTATCACAATAGCTAGATTATCATCTATTAGGTCATATATTCATTGTTAATTCATTTTCTAATCAAAACATGATGAGAGCCATATATTAAGACTGTCATAAAACATCCTCATGACCATCATATTTTCAATAGAAATAACAAAGATATAACAACCATAAAAACCACATATGAACATGTATATTTACCTGTAAAATACAAGAGGAAAGGAACTCTTATTAACATATGCAAAATGTAACCAAGTCTAGGACTTCCACATACCACCTAACCATAGATTGGCTGAACCAAATATTTCTTTCAGCTAATCACCCTTGTGCCATATTCCAAGCATGAATGTGGTATCTCATGGAACAAATCCAACAAAACCAAACTAGGGCTTCCAGAGGCCAAACCAACTCAACCCGAAAACTAGTTACTCCACCTCATGGTTTGACATCACTAACCATCACCATATTAGCCTCTACCCATGTTGTCCAAGGCTCTAGAGCATTTGTTCGAATAAGGGCTTCTAGGACTACTAACTCAACCCACAGTTGTTGTCGGGCTTCTAGAGCATTTTTCCAACCAAGGCTTCCAGGAATAGTAACTCAACCCACCAAGGGCTTCTAGGGTGTTTTTCCAACCAAGGCTTCAAGGACTAGTAACTCAACCCAAGTTGTTATAGGGATTTTAGAGCGTTTGTCCAACTAAGGCTTCTAGGAACTAGTAACACAACCCACAACCATAAGGAACATGAGAACCAACCATAAAACAAAAGGAAAGACACCCACAACACAATGGTTATCCAGGAAATGACAAGGTTAGGCAAATCCATTATCAATCCAGGCAATCCTCCATGCCAATGACAGATCATGACCAATAACCACATGCATGTGCCATGAATGCCAAAAATAGCAAGAAAATCATACATGCAACTTAGTACCTACAAGAAAAACCCATTGTAGCTGTTGATCCTGATGTCCTCTTACACTTTCTTGCTCTTCCTTTGCCTTCTTGCTCCAAATCCCAAGTATGCCACACTCCTCCAAGAGTGCTCCAAGAAAATATAAGTGTCTGAGAGTATGAGAGAGAGAGAGAGAGAGAGTAACATATAGAGCTCCAAGCTAAAACTAACAAAAGCCTCAACTTACAAAAGCCTTTATTTTCATCAATTTTCCATTATTTTCCTTCATTTTCCTCCTCACATGTGATCTATGACCTTTCACCTTCCTTTTCTCCTAATATCCATTATTTTCATAAATATAATGCTAATAAATGTCTCATGCCTTTCCAAATCCTTTACCATTTCCTCTGCCATTTTCCATCACCATTAATTAATCACAAGTGATCCCCATCACTATGTTTTTTCTCAACATTACTTTTGGAATACGTGTCCCATGACCATGTTTGTTATTTTTCCTTTATTAACTCTATTACATGGAGTTTTTACCAGGGTTGTAAAGAACCCTCCCCTTTGGGGGAACGCCATCCTTGATGTTCAATGGCAACTACAACCAACAAGACTGTTGAAAAGCAAAACATACTGCCCATGGAGCTTTATAACTTAGATCGTTGTGGTATTTACAATGGTCATCTTGCTCAGAAGCAAACCAACATGAGAAACATAACAACATGACAACCAAATGACATGAAACCCATGACGCTTATTGGATCTTTATAACACAACTCATGGTGGTATTTGCATCCATATACATACATGCATATACCAAACATCACACCAAAACATATGCAAAAACATTTGCTCAACTAGTGAATAGAGAAGGATACATAGCAAACATCTGATCCTCCATCTCCCATGTAGCTTCATCGGGCCTAAAGTGCTTCCATTGCACTTTTACCTACTCGATTGATCAGTTCCGGAGCATGAGAATCTTTCTTTAGAAAATGCATTGAGGTTCGGGCTGGAATTCTCCTTCTGGCTCCACCTGCAATACAAACCAATCAATCACATGATCAACATCTTTAAAATACTTTTTAAGCAATGACAAATGGAAAACATCATGGAGTCTCACTGTCAGAGGCAGTGCAAGTCGATAGGATACTGGTCAAATCCTCTCAAGAATCTTGAAAGGTCTACAATATCGAGGTGTCAGCTTGGCACATGAACCAATCCTCAAGGATATCTTCTTGGGCTTGATGCACAACTACACCTATTCCCCAACCTGAATATCCTTAAACAACCTTTTCTGATATGCATAACTCCTATGTCTATCCCGTGTTGCCTTCAGATTCTTCTTGATTACCTGCATTTCCCATTCCAACTCTTCCAACATGTATGGTCCAACCAACACCCTATTCACTAGATCACTCCAACTGATGGGAGTATTACAACTCCACCCATACAATGCCTCAAACAGACTCATCCTCAAAGATTCCTGGTACTCATTATTGTAAGTGAACTCAACCAGTGGAAGATACTCTTCCCATTTACATTGTTGATGCATCACATACATCGTCAATGTATCCTCCAATATCATGCTAACCCTCTTTGTCTGTCCATCTGTCTGTGGATGATAAGTTGTGCTGAAGGCCAACTCTGTACCCAAACCTGCAAATAACTCTTTCTAGAATCTAGAAGTGCACTTGAAATCTTTTTCTAACACAATTTTCTTTGGAACAACATGAAACCTCACTATGTCTATAATGAATACCTGTACTACATCATTAACTGAATAAGTAGACTTCACTGGAATGAATTGCACTACCTTTGTCAACCTGTCAACCACAACCATGATGGAGTCATGTTGTATAGATGTCCTAGGCAAACCTGTAATGAAGCCCATGGAAATGACCTCCCATTTCCACTCTGGAATCAAAATCAACTGTAGTAGATCACTTGTATGCTTACACTTTTCTTTTGCCTATTGGAAATCCAAACATCTAGCCACGAACTTTGCCACGTCCTTCTTCAAGTTTGACCAATAGTAGAACTTCTTCACTGTTGTCAATGTCTTATGATATCCTAGGTGACCTGAATATGGATTAGCATGAAATTCCCTCAAGATAAGCTTCTTGAGCTCACTGTCATCTGACACATATATCTTGTCCCTAAATATGACCAAGCCATATGTTGTGAGATGATAGTCCACATCTTGATCACCTATACCCTACTCTAACCTGTGCCTAAGATCTCTATACATGTCATCCTATTGTCCTACGTGTAAGATCCGATCATGTAAATATGTCCCATAAGAACTCATAGCTACTATGTGATTTACCTGTATTCGCCTGCTAAAAGCATCTGCAACCCTATTCTCTTTACCTTTAATGTAATTGATCTCAAAGTCGAACTCAATGATTGTGGCCAACCATATAGCTTGTCTGGCATTCATATTTGGTTGGCAAAATAGATATTTCAATCCACTGTGATCACTCATTAAGATGAAACTCATGCCTAGAAGATAGTGCTTCAAAATCTTCAAAGCATCGATGATCATTGCCAACTCAAGATCATGTGTCGGGCAATTATTCTCATGCTCACTATGTTTTTTTGATTCATAGCTTACTACATGTCCTTCCTACATAAGGACTCCACTAAGCCCTCTCTTGAAATCATTTTTACATACCACAAACTCTTTGTCTCGATCTACAATCTTTAGAACTGAATCATTTGTCAACAACTGCTCAAAACTAGCCGTACATTCCTATGTCCATTCAAATTTCTTACCTTTCCTTTGCAATGATGTAATATGAAAAAAAATCCAAGAGAAGTTCCCGATGAACCTCCTATAATAAACTTCTAACCCCATAAAGGACCTTACCTCATCCACATTCCTAGGAGCTCCCCATTCCATGATAACTTTTATCTTCTATGGATCCATTGCTAAGCTCTTACCCAATGATGAACTCTCTTCCTTGTACCTGTAGCCAACTGTACTAACCATGATTCTGCATGCACTTCATTATTCAAACCACACTTATCCACTAGTTCAAGATTAACATAACTATAATTAGATCCAGGGTCAATAAAAATAGAAACAATTTGATCACAAATCTTGTCGTCCATCTCAATAGTAGACACTTGGTGATCTACCAGCCTGTTCTCCAATGCTGCATAGATCCGTTGAACACTCTGTCCAACATCCCCCACTATTTTTGCTTCCTGTACATTTTAGATCTGCGGTCTACCACCGTGATGTTGTGGATAGTCTCTCCTACGATGCTTTCCACCACAAGTCCAACACTGCAAATGCTTCCAAATTGCACCCTCATTTTAATCCTCAGACCGAAATCCTTGTCCTTTGTTATATGCATTGAACTTCTTATGCAGTGTTGCATTATCTTTGTTACTTGTATATTGAAGTCTTATTCATTTCTTATCCCATTTTCATTTATTATTTGCATTAGCTTTCCAATCCGGCTTCGTCTCAGATCTGCCTCCTCCAATGATCTAGGCCCATCAAACTCAATCTTGTCCTTGAATGCTACTGACAACCCACTGATGAATTTTGGATCTTGGCCTTCTCCTCCTTGTGGTAAGGCACATATCTCAATAGCACCAATAATCTACTAGTGTACCCCTCATCGGTCATAGATCCCATCTTCAACTCATATAACTATTTTGCCTTGTCGTCATAGTGTCTCTCTGATAGATACTTCTTCTTGAATAATCTCTCGAACTCACTCCAATTCAACTCCTCTTCATGAATACCTCTGAAATTCTTTACATCTTCCCACCAAATATCCACTTTACCTTTAATATTGAATTTTTCTATCTTGGCCCTCATGTTTGCTAAGTAATCATGCAACCTGAAGAACTTATTCATGCCAAGCAACCATGCTTCCGCATCTCATGACTTCTTCATTTCCCCATCAAATGTAGGTGGCTTTGCTTTATTGAAATAATCTGACAAATATCAAATGTAGGTGGCTTCACTTTCTTGAAATCATCTGACAAATATCCCCTGTCACTCTTCCTGTAAGGATGATATCGATGATGACCATGACACCTGTTTGAACCAGAACTAGAGTAAAGCCCAAGTCCACTGCCTCGTCTATAGGGTGTATCCAAGAATCTACCATCTCTGACCATGCCATCTCTATCCAACCTATGCCCACCATGTGACCTACTACCATGTGGTCTGTTAGTCCTATCCTCCTGTCCATGACTAATTCTAAGTGGTCCTTGTCTTTGCAAGTCTGACAAGCTTTGAAGAATCACCACATTGACCTCTGCTTGTTTCTCGTGTGACCTAACACGTCTCTCTTGTGACTGAATGATTCATTCATTATCTTCTTTGCAACTCCTTATTTCTACGTTCAAACTTCTCAAATTGTTTGCCATGTTAGAAGAATATCCCTCATGATGTTGCTCATCTGATCTATAGAGAGAATCTTGTGAGCTGTAGTCTACCATCTTGCTAGTCATCTTGATATTTTCTTACTGCAAGGTATATCATGTCAGCTAAAGCAAATCATAAACAAACTAACATACCTTAGTTTAGTTCAGGGGAGGATATCTCGTCTCCAAGACCAACCATATTAGTGCAATACATATATAAGCATAATCAAATCAAACATTTAATCATCATTCCAACCATTATCCAGTCATCAATGCATGAACATACCAAACACATACCATGACCTCATGCACAACAACTATCACCATGTAAATGTATTAATAACAACATATAAACACTAACATGCATGACCAATGCACAACTATCATGCACTCCTGACGACTACATCCAACAACAACCCCATCAACTTTTCACATGGCGACACCACTACAACTATGACCAATTCCATGCATATGTAACAAGCACATAAACCACAAGAATAAGGAAAACATATGTAATCGAAATGTATGCATAACCAACACACACTACCCATCCAGTCCAAGGGGTGAACCATGCTTTGATAGCACTCTACAACACCCTCCTCCCACATTTACCCAAGCTAACCATTCCGCTGGGGTAAACATGTGTCGAAGAGTTACTATGATATGATTCAACTCCCCAAATATAGTTAATGAAGCATTATCGACATGACAAGACCAATATGACCTTCCACACATGCTACAAAACCTTTAGGATCCAAACAACCATTCCAAGTGACCAACCCTTGAGGCAACTTACTTTTTCACTGCCTTAGAGCCTTAGTCTCTCCCACAACAAGGCATCCATGCGACTGTGGCCTTATTCAGGAAGTTTTGTGCCAACGACCCTAAATCTATGCCACATTTTCAATGTCAGGGCTTAGGCGACTGCCTAGAACTTCATGAAACTTCCAGAAATGATAAATAACATAGAAACAAGGGTACTAATGAAAAAATTTGATCAATGACTTGATTGGACCCTTACTAGCCATGATATGGATTTTGTCAAACATATCACAAATATGTAATCTACAGGTCATAACAACATAACTGAGCATAGGGGTCTCATACTTATCTAAGATTCATAAGTATTAATGCCTTATCACAATAGCTAGATTATCATATATTAGGTCATATATTCATTGTTCATTCATTTTCTAATCAAAACATAATGAGAGACATACATCAATACTGTCATAAAACATCCTAATAACCAACATATATTCAACATAAATAAAAAAGATATAACATCCATAAAAACCACATATGAACACGTATTTTTACCCATCGAATACAAGATGAAAGGAGTTCTTATTAACATATGCAAACTACAACCAGGTCTGGGACTTCCACATACCACCCGACCATAGATTGGCTGAACCAAATATTTCTTTCAACCAATCACCCTCGTGCCATATTCCAAGCATGAATGTGGGATCTCATGGAACAAATTCAACAAAACCAAACCAGGGCTTCCAGATGCCAAACCACCTCAACCCTCAACTAGTGATTCCAATTCATGTCCAGACATCACTAACCATCACCAGATTGGTCTCTACCCAAGCTATCCAGGGATCCAAAGTGTTTGTTCCAACGAGGGCTTCCAGGACTCATAACTCAACCCAAGATATTGTAGGGCTTCGAGAGCATTTTTCCAACCAACGCTTCCAAGAATTAGTAACTAAACCCACAGTTAGTCTCCTATACCAATAGGGTTTCATTTTTCATGATTGACAGTGGAAGTGCCAAAAATGTTCATCTTTGATGATACAAAGGTTCCATATTTTGTGAAAGAAATAGACAGTTAAAAAATGTAAAGAGGGTATGCCTTAAAAGAATAATCAAAAGGCAAAGAAAATGAATTGGTCAAAAAAAATAATAGAAATGAACCCCAAAGAAAGAACAGGAAAGTGGCCAACCAAAATGCCACTGCTATCTTGATGGATGGCCCAAACAGTTCAAGCTAGGCCATGCCATGTTTTAAATTTCCTATTCTAGACTAGAGAATGAATACCTGTTCAAATAGTTCAAGCTTGACAGATGAGTAGCTGGATAGAGAAAGGAAGGAGCCCAATTGCTTAATCTGGGCCCTTGGAAGATATAAGGGTAGATTTAGATAGGAGGGCAGCAAAAAGAAAAGAGGATTATCAGGGTTTGCAAGGCTAAGTGCACCCATCCAAAAGAAGAAAGAATGTTAGGTCTATTAGGCAGGGTAGGCAGTTGGAGGTTGCAGAAGCAAGGTCTAACCACATGATATATGGAAAATCATATCTGATCTCACCAATAAGAGAAGGGCAAGAACAATGGTCTATATGGCAAAACTATCAAAGCATGTCTAACTTCCCTCATTCCCTTCAAAAGATTTCTTACTAACATCCCCTTGAGGACTTTAGGATCTGCCTAAACAGTCCTCCTTGCATTTCTCCCTTGTGAAAGCCATTACAAGTTGTGACCTTCTTCTTCAAAAAGAAGCCACATTTCTTGTGTAAAGCCCTCACTTCATACTTCATCTATCTCTGGTTTCCCACTTCACCTCACATTCAAACCCATATTAACTTCTAACCCTATTATATAGCTCCCTAGTACATCCCCACCCCTATTTCTTACAAAAAACTATAGCAAATTCCCAAAAATATATTAAATATCCCCCCCTTTAGCATTATAGCTAAGTAACATTGTCATGGGAGACATTAGTCCATCTGGGACTATAGTCAACCCTTCTGCGTCCTTACCCCGGAATTAATCTAACCCCTGGTTAAATTAATAGCCTATACCTAAACCACCATTCACCTAAACCCTTGCAAAAATTGCCCCCTCAAAGTTAAAACCCAATGTTTTTAATGGTAAAATGTTTAAATACTTTTTATTACACATTGTGGCGCCATGGCCTGCATTATTTTCAACCCCAAAACCCACCAAAACTAAGGTTTTAAACCCGCGCCATAAAATATCATTTAAATAATGGGCGGGTCCCACTCCCAAACCTGCACGCCACACCACAGGCCCCGCCAGCCGTTGATCTCCCACCACGCCCGATCCAACGGTGGGCGGGTGATATGAGCCGCCAACATGCCGGGCTTTAACGTCTGGGGGATGGGCGGTTTTGCCGCCGTACCCCCGCCACGTGTCGGTAGCCCGGGGTGTTTGGAGGCCTCCCCCCCGAAACCGCTTCTCCCCAAAGGCGGTGCGGGGAAACTAGAAACCGTGTCCCGCAAACCGGCCAACCCCATTACGTCAGCGCTCTCGTCACTGTGACGTCACGCTCGGGCCCCCACCACTATCCCACATCGCCCGCCATGCTATCCTGACACCCCCGCATTGTGCCACCGTGTCCCACCACGCTGTCATCCCAGTCAGCATCCACGTCACCCGTCCGTGCCCGGGGCCCGCTGATGACGTCATGTTGATGTCATCGCGGGAAAGCGCCAAAAGCGCGTATGCACCAAATTTATCGTTAAAAAGGCCGAAAGTGACCGTTTTTTGTCATTTTCACTATACAATCGTGGCTGCGTTGTTCTACTGGTCACCTCCAACAACCTCCAGATTTCATAATTCACTGCTTTGGATGCCGCCACCTGCAAATTCGAGGATAGTCTTCGTCCTCCAATCAATTCGACCACCCTCGGCGTTGGCTAATCCAGGTATTTTCCAAATTCAACCCGTTTGCCCGTGTTCTTCCCATTCTCTACAAAGTTTTCCACTAAAGTGCCTACAAAACTCCTTAATTTAATGGTATTGTCATGCAAATGTTTGCCTAAATTATCTAAGGCACCCCCTGTTTAAGATAGCCGAGCACTATACATAATTTCACTGTCACAGAATCGTTTTCGGGCGTGAATTTTCGACATATTCTCACACCTGCCCGGCATTGTTCCCTTTTGCCGTGTTTTGATTCAAGCTCTCATTATACTAAGCTACAATCCTTTTTCTCCTCTGCAATTACCCTCACTGTCTCTAAATTCTGAGAGTTCACCAGAAGAAACCAAAGCTCAAATCAAGCTCTTCAAGTTGTTCTTTTCAAAAAGCAACTTTGGCTCCAGCTACACTCATTCTGCCACTCTTCTTCAAATCCTCATAAGCTATCATCTTCAGCCTGTTATACTCAAAAACTGTATTCTAAAGATAACACCTGAAAGTTCTACAATGGCTACACCATCAGCTCTCAGTGTCACTCCTATGAATCCACCAAACAAGGAACTTGAAGCCATGCCTCTTGCTGATAGAGATTACCTTATCCAAGATCTTGTTGGTGACAGAAACCACTTACAGACCTTCTGCCAATTGAGAAACAACTATCTAAGCAACAATGACACATATGGTATATGGGAGTCCAATCTGCCTTATTATTTCCTCCCATCTGTCAATATCTTTCCAGAGCTCATCCGGGAGCATACTTTTTCACATTAATCCTGAATCCATCAACCAAATGCTCAATTTCAAGCAGACTCAGCTATTGTTTCTATTCTCCATGAACTATTTGCTATATGCAGGCGCCAAACTCTCCAGTGCTGACATTGAAAAAGTCACTCAGACATTCATGAGGGCAGACCGCCAGCCTACAGGGCCACCTCCTTTCTTATATGCCCATTTCGATGATGTAGGCAAGCTCCTAGTTGATATGATCTCCTATGTGATGGGCCTCAAAACCAGTGAGCACATTGATGAGACAGTGTCGGTATTATTAGCTGCATATAGTCCAGGCCAGCCCCCTGCTTACAAATATAACTTTGCCAAGTTTATAGCGAATAAAATACATGACCAGCTATTGAAAGTGGATAGGGAGGGAGTATTTAAATATTCATCATATATCTACCACTTATTCATGTATTATCAGTCTTAAATCTTCCAATGCCCCATCAAGAAATTGGATTCTAGGGGTGAAAAGAGGTCTGTCATCTTCTGGTCATCAGTTTTCCACCAAGTTCAAGACTCTCCATATTCTTATTGTGAGTTTGTTGACCAATTTGTTTACCCAGTCTCTTGCCTCTTGATGAGATCCCCTCCTCCCAGACTGTCATTTGAAATTCAGAAAACTTTGCAGCTGTCCAAAAGTCATAAAATAGGTGATTGGTACCTATATCAAAACCATACTGTCATCAGAATCTATGGCTGTGAGCTCTGTCCTTACAGGCTCCCAAGGTATGTACAGATGAGATTGTTCGACTTGGAATACTATAGACAACTCATTAGTTCTGACCTCACCCACTTTCTTAGTGCCAAGAAAAAGGCACATCTCAAATTCAAAGATCATCTATGCCCCTTCTTGATGAACAAGAAAGAAGGTTGGCAAGATCTTGATCAAATTCTCAGGGACAAATATAAACTAAAGAGGAGCTTCTGGTGGGTCCCTTATGACCCAGAAGGCTTCATCAGTGCTAGAAGAGTAAAATACAGGCTGCTAGGTTATGATCACTGTAAATATCCACAAATTGAGCAGTATGCCAATCAAGATGAGTGGTTGCAAGGCACATTAGTTGAGGAATTAACTCAAGAGGAAATAATGGAGAAAAATGTCAAGGATTTAGAAAAAACTCTTGACTTGGATTCTGTGCAGTAGGTAACTTTCAAACAGCCACATCAAATTGGAGAAGGTACATCCACTGCTGCATCTGCAACAGCCACCCAGGGGCCATCCACATCAGCAAGAGGTACAGAAAAGGGCAAGGGGATAATGGGTACAGAAAAGGAAGTGGTCACAGAGCAGCCTGCCTCTTCAATTGGGTAGCAGCAAGAACAGACTCCTCCACAACAAACAGAGGCACCAACAGTGCCTGCCTTGCAGACTCCTGCACATGAGGAAAGAGGCAAAAAACGAGACCGAGAAGAGTCCACACCTGCTAGTGGATCCACTCAGCAACCCGAAGCCAAAAGGCAAAAGGTTGATTCTTCAGTTATAGAAGAAATTAGTGAAGAAATCCTTGGAAGTCCAAGGAAAGATAAAGAAGATAGCCAACAAACAGCCACAAGCTCTTTTCAACAAGAGCAAGAAAGATAGCATGGCATGGAGGTGTCCTCCTCCACTCAGAAAAGCAAGAAGCCATCTAGCACCAAGGCCACCTTCAAAGAAATTAAGGCACAAAATGAGCTGCTAAGAGTGTAGTTATATGACCAATTTCTCAAGGCAACACCGGCCAAGCAAGGAAGACTGATCGCGGCATATGATATCAAAGAGGAAAAGATGATCCTCAGCCATTTTAAAGCCAAAATATAGCAGCCTCACTCAGCTACAGATTTTGTTAGAACAAAGTTGGAGGTCATGGCAAAATACATTCACCCCATGGATCAGATAGAACTGCATAAGAAAACAGGGGAAATGGTCTATGCCACATTGGTAGACAGGGCCACAATGGCACATGAATTAAAGATATCACTGAAGAACACTAATACTCAGCTTGATTTAGAAAGAATATCCTCCACAGCCAAAGACAACGGAATCAAAACATTGGACGACATTATTGTGGACTTAGGACATGATCCTAAGGATCCTAAGGGTGTGAGGGCCCTTATGAAAAAGAAGGATGATGACATTGCTGCATTGAAGAAGAGATTGAGATTGCTTCCTACTGAGCACCCTCAAATAGGAGAATTGCAGAAAGAAAAGGAAGCTGAGGATCAATTGGATCTAATGATGAAACTGAACCAAAGAGTAATTGATCTGGAAGGGGAGCTGGAGAAAGCACTGCAAGACAAACAGGGAGAATCAACCTCCCAACCTCCTCAAACTGCCCCAACTACTGCAGCAACTACAGAGGCAGTAGTGACCCCTCCAACGGCTACAACAACTACAGATGCTGCAGCGGCAACAACAACAGCTCCTGAGGCTAGCATAAACATGGATGATTTGACCAAAGCTGTCAAAGAGCTGGAGCTTCAGGCTACAGAGATCAAACAAGCCAAAGAAAGATTGGCTGAGCTGGAAACAAAATATGACAAATCCAAAATGACAGTAGCAGAGCAGAACAGAGAGATTAAGGCCCTAAAGGACAAAATAAAGGCCTTGGAAAAGGAACTAAATTTAGAGAATACTCTGGCAGAGATAAAGAAGATTTTGTGGACCCGGATTGACCACTCTATTACCAAATAGTGGAAGTCAATCAAAACAGTACATGAGCAGATGGAGTTAATAGGCCAAGCACAAGTTGAAAGCCAGAAGGCCAGAACAACAGTAGGGAATATGCTTGAGCAGGCCAACATGATGATACATTTCCTCAACAATCACACCAAGGAGGAGTTGGCAGCCCTAAACATCAGCAGCAGAACAGATGCTGTTCTAACAGCTAAAAAAGTGCTGACCCTCAGAAATTTTGTGCAGACTGTGGAAAGAAAATGTCAGGAAATGCAGGCTGAGGTGGATGACTACAAGCTTAAAATGGGAGCATTACAAGACAAAGGATTGCCCAGCCTTTTGACCAGTGCAGGAAGACTGCTCACCCATGAGCAATATGCCACTAGGATGACCAATTTTATTGCAAATCAGATCACAACATCCACTAGCACTTCTGAAGAAGCAGGACCTCCATCAGGGCAGAGCCTCTATAACAAGCTAGAAAATTTATTCTACATTGAGCATGAAATTAATCACTTGTTTGAGGTCCCACCAAATTTTTACAGGTACACAGAGGCAGATGAAACTTTAATAAAAATACGAAGACACCAACTGCCTAAGGAGGATTGGTGGCAATCCATGCTGCAAATTTTGCCCCACTAATCTCAGTTCGGTCTCTTCTAATCAGCTTCAGGTCAACAAAAATTAATGCAGCATGAAGACAGCAGGCAGAGCGGGTGAGAATAATGACTCAGCCAAATACTGGGACAGCAAGCCAAAGAAAGGAAACGCGCAAATTTTGGACAGCACGGCTCCAGCCGACTCAATGGGTCACAAAAGTCAATATTTTCTGACAAAGATGGACAGCTAATGCACTAAATAGTTATTTCAACATTTACTCTCTCAGCTGTAATTCCTCAGGGGTTGGCATAGAATTTATGAGCCATTAACTCATCAGCTAGATATTTTTGTACCAAAATTTTGTATATATACCTCCCCACACAACGTATTTGGGGTTGGTGATTTTCTCTCTGAGACACTGTTTTGTATATTTTCAGACTATCTAATACAAAAGGCTGGAAAAGTTCACTATCTCTGCACTGTTTGATGTCTAAATGATGATCTGCGTTCTGCTACAGAATTCCTGTGTTGTCTAATGGAACAATAAGTTATCCTGAACTATGTTTTGTCTTTTTATGTTTGTTTAACTCATATATGTGTTTCACTAGCTTAGCAATAGAGAAAAAGAATAGTACAGGAATTGTTTGACTACACCCTATGCTCAATCTCTGTTGTTAAATGTGTTTTCTTCAGAATTAATCATAAACATGAATTCTTAATTGCTCATGTTTGTATTTGTTCTATCAATATGAATGTTATTCAGGAATTCTTAAATGCTCCTAAGTAATGCTCCCACTATTCCCCCTATCAGTTCACTGAAAGATCCTTAGTTGCCTTTCACTCCCTGATTTCATCCCATCATATTACAGATTTGAAAAAATTGTTCCATAGACGCTTGTCTGGCTCTGTAGCATAACCTCTTCCTCAAAAGGACACTTCCAGCAATTAACCATCATGGACTCCATGCCCAATGGCCTAGATCATCCTGCAAAAACATACCTGTTCTGACTGAAATCATCATCCCAACAAATTCAAAACAAAACCCTGTGCACCATAACTAGCCTAAAACCACATCAAAACAGAGCTAAATCAGACAGAGAGAGCCCTCTCTGGTTACAGGTAGGCTAGGACCTGTGGCCAAAAGATTGGTTAGTGGTTACCTCGGCCGTATTCCCTTCGGAGTCAAAGGGAACAACCTGAGTGATAACATCATTGGCGACTCCACTGGGGAACAGAACAAATTTTTCAACTGCTCTCTACTTTTTAAGACTACAGATGAAGCCTGAATGTCAGCCAGGAAGCCTTTGAAACTGTTCTTGCTTTGCATTTATAGGACTAGATAAAAGTTGCTTCAGTCAAACTTCATGCTAGTTTTAGACTCTAGATAGCTGTTCCAAAATTTATGCAGTTCCTTGTTAGTTCTGAAAACATTCCCAAAAATACCAAAAACAAATTTGGAAGCTGGCTCCTAAAAAGAAAACTAGGTATACCAGATCAAATCCTGACCCAAATCCTCCAGCTGTTTTTGACAATCCTAATTTAATTCCTAAGATTCGTAGGAAGCAAGAGGAACAAGAAGAGCTTGTTGATTCTAGCCCTGAGGCAGTTTAGCAAAGTTATATCCCAACCCCTGCTAAACCATCAGTTCGTCCTCACATAACCCCATCTTCTCCCTCTTCCTCATCCACTTCTCAAAACACATTCTTCACACCTCCATCCACTACACAAACTGTCGTTGTTGTCCCTGTTGTTCCGGTCGTTCCTCTCCTTCCTGTTGTCCCATTGATCCCTGTAAATATGGAAAATCGTTATGCCCCTCTACAGCTACCTGGTAATCCTGGGGCTATGCCTCAGGACTACCAAAGTAAGATCACTTATTTTGATGGTACCAACACATATACTGCCTTACAGCACACCAAGAAAATGCAAGATTACTTTGAAAATTATGAAATAGATGATGATGATGTCAGAATGAAAATTTTTGTCCAAAGTTTAACAGGTGAAGTAAGAACTTGGTTCAGAGCACTTGCTGCAAATTCCATAGCCAATTCGGGTGCTCTTTATCAATCCTTCCTGAACAGATGGGAAAAGAAAAAAGACCCACTACATATTTTATCTGAGTATGACACCATAAGGAGAGGCCCACAAGAAACTATCCTAGATTATTGTGCCAGATTCAACAATGTTTATGATGCCATCCCTCAAAACCTTAGACCTCCACCTGATTTAGCCTTAATCAAATTCCTTGATGGGTTTGATGCTGATATGGCATATCAACTAAGGGAAAGAGCCCCTGCAACCCTGGCAGACATGCAAAACATAGCTGTCAGTGTAGAGGCAAATCTTATTGCTAAAAGAAATCAGGCAAGAGCTGAAAGAAGAACCACTTTTAAGGAAGAACCCTCAGCATTTGAACAAAAGCTAGATGCAATCATCAAAGGCATGGACAAACTTGGGGACAGGGTAGAAACCATAGAAAGAAAATCATCATGGAAAGGGCAACCAAGTACTGCAAGAAACCCAAATTTTAGAAAGAATCAAAATCCAAATGTTGGAAGGGCTGATCCTAAACAGCACATTAGACCTCCTTTTCAAGAAAATTGTGCTGACGCTTCAACATCTAGCGAACCAACCGAGGATCCTCACATCAACCTAATGGGTCTAGATAGCGAACATCAGGTCTTTCTAACACAAGAAGATCAAGAGGCCTATAATTATAATCAATTTCAAACTAAGTCAGGAGAGTCTTTTGACTTTAGGGAAGGCTTTGATGCAGCGGTGTATGAGGTACATAAACAGTACAAACTAAGGAGTAGAACCATAGATGTGCCTGAACCTTTCAAACCAAAGGACAGTAAGCAGCCAAAAAAGACCAAGGATAAAACTGTTCTTCCAGAATCCGCTGATAACACAAACCCCCATCCCACAGAAGTCACTGTGGAGGATATATCAGATCAACAGCCCTCTGGAAACCAGCCATCCCCATTCCATCCTTCAAAAGCAACTCCAAACAGCATCCCTGAAAATAAATTTGGTACCGATTTCATTCAAAATCATACCAATCATGAAGAAAGGATTACTGAAAATCCAGCTGAAAAGGAAAAATCTGCTGCACTTAATGCCAAGACTCAAATCGAAAAGCCCTTTAACTTAGAAACAAAAATTAGTAAGCTAAAGATATCTGTTCCTCTTTCTGAATTGGCCAAGCATCAAGTGTACAGGCAACAGATTAATAGGTCACTCCAAGTATCAGACAATAACGATGCTGTGAATGTTCTAGATGATCAACCTGAGTTATTGTTTGGTCCTGAGGTTAACGGAAAGATAGCCAATGGAGGGGTTCCACCCTTCTATGTCAGTTCAAACATTCATGACAAGGTTTTACAGAATGCAATGTCTGATTCCGGGGCCTCACACAACTTAGTGCCCAAATCTGTAATGCAAAAACTGGACCTAGATATCACAAGACCTTACAAAGATCTATTCTCATTTGATTCAAGCCAAGTTAGGTGCCTAGGCTTGATTAAAGATCTGTGTGTTTCCCTGGTCCAATACCCAACCAAAACAATTTTGATGGATGTGGTGGTAGCTGACATACCTCCTAAGTACGGTATGCTCCTGTCCAAATATTGGGGTGCCAAACTCCAAGGATCTTTGCAATTAGACATGTCCTACGCCACCATTTCAGTCTTTGGCCAGCCAAAGAGACTATACCGTGAAACATTAATGAAATATGTGGTGAGGAGTCAAGAGAAGCCCCAAAACTGCCCTATCTATTCAATACATTCTGATATGGATTCATTTATTCTATACAATGCTGACATGTGTAGCAAGGCTTATTCTAAACTATTAGTGGCTGCACAGACCGAGGAATTGAATGAACAATTTGCCTCTTAAGACCAAAAGACTTTTGATATAATTCATATAACAAAGGAGAATGACGCATCAAATGAATTGCAAGTAACCAATCTACCCATGATCCAACTTTCTAAGAGTCTCAATCCAAACCTTGACCATGAAACCTTCTGGTATTTAGAATTTGATGGTTCTGTAAACAAGTTAGGAGCTGGCGCGGGGGTCTGGATTCACAATATGCAGAATGACCAAGCTGAAGGTCATGCATATAGGTTAAACTTTCGATGCACGGACAATATGGTTGAGTACGAAGCCCTTTTGTTAGGTCTCAAACTCATAAAAAATTTAGGTGCAACCAAAGTTTCAATCTTAGGAGATTCAAATATGATCGCACAACAGATGAAAGGAAACATTATCACAAATGATCTAAGGTTAATAGCTTATAAGGGAGCAGCTATCCAAGTACTTGATACTTTCTCATAATCTCAGCTAACTAAAATTTCAAGGAAGCTCAATTTACATGGTCATAGCTTGGCAACCTTTGCCAACACTTGCAAGCTACCTTTCAAACCCAATCACACTTTTACTGCTGAAATCAAACATAGGCCTACAGTCCCGGATAACATCAAGAATTGGCAATTCTTTGAGAGTGACACACAGATAAATAACTTCCTTACTCTAAAAGAAGAATTTTCCAGCATTAACATTGACACTAGCACTATGGATGATCAACAACAAGCATACACAATCAAGCAGAAAATATCAGCTGAAACAGCAAATCTGGTTTTGCACCCTACTACCTTTAATAATGAAAATATACAAGAGTTGAGGCAAACAGATTTAAATGAAATAGCTGAGACAGAGGCCGAAGTAATTGATCTAAAAGACAATTTTCTGCCCACAGGTTTAACCCTTTTGGAGGATTTGTTTGATTCAAATGATATCTCGAGAAAACCAAAAATGCAACCGCTGAATGCTGAAATTGAAGACTGTAACATTGGAACCACAGAAAATCCCAAAATGATAAAATTATCTAAGGCATTACCAGCTGATCAAAAGTTGAAATACATTGAATTGTTCAAAGAGTTTCAAGATATCTTTGCCTGGAGTTATGAGGACCTAAAGTCCTATGATACCTCAGTCATCCAACACACTATACCTTTAAAAGAAAACCAAAAACCTTTTAAACAAAAGCTCAGGAGAGTCAACCCTGTGCTCCTTCCCCTCATTGAAAAAGAAGTGAAACGTATGTATGAAGCAGGAATCATTGCTCCAATCAGGTTTTCAGAGTGGATTTCAAACCTGGTCCCTACTAGGAAGAAGACGGGAGAGATTAGACTGTGTGTTGACCTAAGGAATTTAAACAAAGTCTCTCTCAAAGACCATTACCCCTTACCAAAAATGGATCATATCCTACAAAGGGTAGTGGGAGCCTCTAGGATCTCATTATTAGATGGATTCTCTGGATTCAATCAGATTTTAGTACACCCGGATGATCAAGACAAAACTGCCTTCACAACACCTTGGGGAACTTTCAAATATGTCAAAATGCCTTTTGGACTTAAAAATGCAGGGGCCACATTCCAAAGAGCAATGGATATAGCCTTTGCCAAAGAAATCCATGATTTTCTGGTGGTCTACCTGGATGATCTTACTGCCTTTTCAAAATCAGACCAAGAACACTTAGAGCATTTGAGGCAGGTTTTCTTAATTTGTAGAAAATATGGCATATCTTTGAATCCAAAGAAATCACTGTTTGGTCTAGAGGAAGGTAAACTCCTAGGGCATATAATCTCAAAAGATGGTATTAGGATTGATCCGGATAGAATTCAAGCTATCCTTCAGGTCCCTCATCCAAGAAACATCAAAGAATTGCAAGGTTTTTTAGGTAAGATTAACTTCTTGAGAAGATTCATTCCTAATTTGGCCGAGCTCATAAGACTGTTAAATAATATGTTGAAGAAGGATTCCAAGGTCAAATGGACCATGGAAGCTAAACAAGCCTTTGAGGACATCAAAAGAGCATTGACAAACACACCAGTCCTAACAAGCCCTAGGTTTGATAGAGACTTCATCATTTTTTCCTTTGCATCTGAGCATACAATTGCTGCAGTCCTGTTACAAAAAGATGACTAGGGCTATGAAAAACCCATTTCATTTTTTAGCAGAGCCCTTAGAGATGCTCCCTTGAAATATCAGATTATAGAAAAGCAAGCCTATGCATTGGTAAAGGCTATCAAAGACTTTAGAATCTATATTTTGTACTCCCATATAATTGCCTATGTCCCAAATGCAATGGTTAAGGACATTTTAACCCAAGAAGGAATTGAAGGCAAAAGGGGCAAATGGATTGCCAATATCTTAGAATATGACATTCAAATCAAGCCTACCAAACTCATAAAAGGAGAAGGTCTAGCCAAGCTAATGACTGAAACCAATTTCCAAGCCCTTGACATTAATGAACTGGACAACGAACATGAGATGGCGACTCCATAGATCAACCAAGCCTTTTTGCATTCTCCCTGGTATGTTGATATATGTTTTGTATTGTTAAACCTGCAAGCTCCTCCAGGGTTGTCCAGAACTAAGAAAAGGTTCTTGAAAATGAAAGCATCAAAATTTTGTATCATAGATGACATTTTGTTTTGGAGAAATCATGAAGGAATCTTACTTAAATGCTTAACATGCAATGAAACTGACAATGCCCTCAAGGAATTTCATGCAGGTGACTATGGAGGACACCTATACTGGAAATCCACAGCTGATAAAATCCTAAGGGCTAGGTTTTATTGGCCTTCCCTGTTTACTGATGTGAGAAAATTTGTAATCTCTTGTCATAAATGCCAAATTTTTGAAGGCAAAAGAAAGCTATTGCCTTTACCACTCAAACCTATCTCAACTGAGAGACCATTCCAGCAATGGGGTTTAGACTTCATTGGTGAAATCCACCCTTCATCCTCTGGTCAGCATAGGTGGATTTTGACTACTACAGACTATTTTACCAAATGGATTGAAGCCATCCCTTGTAGGCAAGCCAATGACTCCATCATTATACAATTCCTAGAAACCAACATCTTGTCTAGGTTTGGCTGTCCAAATAAAATTATTACAGATAATGCTACTGCTTTCAAGTCCAAAAAAATGATCAACTTTTGCTATAAATATCATATGACCTTGGGTCATTCCACAGCTTATTATCCGCAAGGCAATGGCCTAGCTGAGTCTTCCAATAAAAGCCTCGCCAACATCATCAAGAAAGTTTTGGAGGAGAACAAAAAGAATTGGCATAAGAAGCTGGTAAATGCACTATGGGTAGATAGGCTGACCACCAAGAGATCCATTGGCACAAGCCCATATGAACTAGTTTATGGAATGGAAGCAAGATTTCCTTCATCTTTGGGGATCCCTGTAATCAAGTTACTGTAGGAGATACAAGCTGAGCCAAATGACATTCAAAGAAGGATCAGTCAGACAATTCACCTACAGCAAACAAGAGAGGAAGTCTATCAGAGAACCCAGATACTGCAAGATAAGCTCAAGAGAATATTTGACAAGAGAACCAAAGCTGAAGACTTCTTCATAGGAAGTAAAGTGTTGAGATGGCATTCCAGGAGAGAGGATAAAGGAAAACATGGCAAGTTTGATTTCTTGTGGAAGGGACCCCATGTCATTTATGCTGTACAGGGTAATAACACCTATTTTCTGAAAAGCCTAGATGGCTCAAACACTGAGGAAGGCCCAGTCAATGGGAGGATGCTCAAGCATTATTTTGACCCCCTTTGATCAAGCACTGCATAGTTGTATATTGTACATAAATATTTGTATTTTCAGTATTTTCATTTTACAGCAAATAGATAAGGGACCAAGTGGAGCTGATTTTGAGAAAGATCGATATACTGCACCATTTTTTGATACATATTTTGATCCCATCACTGGAAAATAAAAGAAAGCACTTGGGAACTATCATGGTGATGAGGAACACTCAGAGAAACAAGTAAAAAATATAGCTGTAATTTCACAGCAAATCAGCTTGCAGGGTATTTCATACAAGTTTCTAAAGATTCAGATGAATGGTCTTTAACAAAAGAAGAATTCAGGCTGCAGCAAGATTGAAAAAATAAGGCGGTCTGACCTGCTGTTCTTGACTTTTCATCTGGAAAAGTCGTCCCCAAGTGGAGCCACTGTTAGTCTCATATACCAATAGGGTTTCATTTTTCATGATTGACAGTGGAAGTGCCAAAAATGTTCATCTTTGATGATACAAAGGTTCCATATTTTGTGAAAGAAATAGATAGTTAAAAAATGTAAAGAGGGTATGCCTTAAAAGAATAATCAAAAGGCAAAGAAATGAATTGGTCAGAAAAAATAATTGAAATGAACCCCAAAGAAAGACTAGGAAAGTGGCCAACCAAAATGCCACTGCTATCTTGATGGATGGCCCAAACAGTTCAAGCTGGGCCATGCCATGTTTTAAATTTCCTGTTCTAGACTAGAGAATGAATACCTGTTCAAACAGTTCAAGCTGGGCCATGCCATGTTTTAAATTTCCTGTTCTAGACTAGAGAATGAATACCTGTTCAAACAGTTCAAGCTTGACAGATGAGTAGCTGGATAGAGAAAGGAAGGAGCCCAATTGCTTAATCTGGGCCCTTGGAAGATATAAGGGTAGATTTAGATAGGAGGGCAGCAAAAAGAAAAGAGGATTATCAGGGTTTGCAAGGCTAAGTGCACCCATCCAAAAGAAGAAAGAATGTTAGGTCTATTAGGCAAGGTAGGCAGTTGGAGGTTGCAGAAGCAAGGTCTAACCACATGATATATGGAAAAACATTTCTGATCTCACCAATAAGAGAAGGGCAAGAAAAATGGTCTATATGGCAAAACTATTAAAGCATGTCTAACTTCCCTCATTCCCTTCAAAAAAATTCCTACTAACATCCCCTTGAGGACTTTAGGATCTGCCTAAACAGTCCTCCTTGTATTTCTCCCTTGTGAAAGCCATTACAAGTTGTGACCTTCTTCTTTGAAAAGAAGCCACATTTCTTGTGTAAAGCCCTCACTTCATACTTCATCTATCTCTGGCTTCCCACTTCACCTCACATTCAAACCCATATTAATTTCTAACCCTATTATATAGCTCCCTAGTACATCCCCACCCCTATTTCTTACAAAAAACTATAGAAAATTCCCAAAAATATATTAAATATCCCCCCCCCTTAGCATTATAGCTAAGTAACATTGTCATGGGAGACATTAGTCCATCTGGGACTATAGTCAACCCTTCTACATCCTTACCCCGGAATTAATCTAACCCCTGGTTAAATTAATAGCCTATACCTAAACCACCATTCACCTAAACCCTTGCAAAAATTGCCCCCTCAAAGTTAAAACCCAATGTTTTTAATGGTAAAATGTTTAAATACTTTTTATTACACATTGTGGCGCCATGGCCTGCGTTATTTTCAACCCCAAAACCCACCAAAACTAAGGTTTTAAACCCGCGCCATAAAATATCATTTAAATAATGGGCGGGTCCCGCTCCCAAACCTGCACGCCGCACCACAGGCCCCGCCAGCCGTTGATCTCCCACCGTGCCTGATCCAACGGTGGGCGGGTGATATGAGCCGCCAACATGCCGGGCTTTAACGTCCGGGGGATGGGCGGTTTTGCTGCCGTACCCCCGCCACGTGTCGGCAGCCCGGGGTGTTCGGAGGCCTCCCCCCCGAAACCGCTTCTCCCCAAAGGCGGTGCGGGGAAACCAGAAACTGCCTCCCGCAAACCGGCCACCCCCATTACGTCAGCGCTCTCGTCACTGTGACGTCACGCCTGGGCCCCCGCCACTATCCCACGTCGCCCGCCACGCTGTCCTGACGCCCCCGCATTGTGCCACCGTGTCCCGCCACGCTGTCATCCCAATCAGCATCCACGTCACCCGTCTGTACCTGGGGCCCGCTGATGACGTCATCGCGGGAAAGCGCCAAAAGCGCGTATGCGCCAAATTTATCGTTAAAAAGGCCGAAAGTGACCGTTTTTTGTCATTTTCACTATACAATCGCGGCTGCGCTATTCTGCTGGTCACCTCCAACTACCTCCAGATTTCAAAATTCACTGCTTCGGACGCCGCCACCCACAAATTCAATGACAGTCTTCGTCCTCCAATCAATTCGACCACCCTCGGCATTGGCTAATCCAGGTATTTGCCAAATTCAACCCGTTTTCCCGTGTTCTTCCCATTCTCTGCAAATTTTTCCACTAAAGTGCCTACAAAACTCCTTAATTTAATGGTACTGTCCTGCAAATGTTGGCCTAAATTATCTAAGGCACCCTCTGTTTAAGATAGCCGAGAACTATACATAATTTCACTGTCACAAAATCGTTTTCGGGCGTGAATTTTCAACATATTCTCACACCTACCCGGCATTGTTCCCTTTTGCCGTGTTTTGATTCAAGCTCTCATTATACTAAGCTGCAATCCTTTTTCTCCTCTGCAATTACCCTCACTGTCTCTAAATTCTGAGAGTTCACCAGAAGAAACCAAAGCTCAAATCAAGTTCTTCAAGTTGTTCTTTTCAAAAAGCAACTTTGCCTCCAGCTACACTCATTCTGCCACTCTTCTTCAAATCCTCATAAGCTATCATCTTCAACCCGTTATACTCAAAAACTGTATTCTAATGATAACACCTAAAAGTTCTACAATGGCTACACCATCAGCTCTCAGTGTCACTCCTATGAATCCACCAAATAAGGAACTTGAAGCCATGCCTCTTACGGATAGAGATTACATTATCCAAGATCTTGTTGGTGAAAAAAACCACTTACAGACCTTCTGCCAATTGAGAAACAGCTATCTAAGCAACAATGACACATATGGTATATGGGAGTCCAATCTGCCTTATTATTTCCTCCCATCTGTCAATATCTTTCCAGAGCTCATCCGCTTATGTGCTGAGAACTATGATCCAACTCAGAGAATTGTTAAGTCTCCATCTGGGAGCATACCTTTTCACATTAATCCTGAATCCATCAACCAAATTCTCAATTTCAAGCATACTCAGCGGTTGTTTCCATTCTCCATGAACTATTTGCTGGATGCAGGCGCCAAACTCTCCAGTGCTGACATTGAAAAGGTCACTAAGACATTCATGAGGGCAGACCGCCAGCCTACAGGGCCACCTCCTTTCTTATATGTCCATTTCAATGATGTAGGCAAGCTCCTAGTTGATATGATCTCCTATGTGCTGGGCTTCAAAACCAGTGAGCACATTGATGAGACAGTGTTGGTATTATTAGCTGCATATAGTCCAGGCCAGCCCCCTGCTTACAAATATAACTTTGCCAAGTTTATAGCCAATAAAATACATGACCAGCTATTGAAAGTGGATAGGGAGGGAGTATTTAAATATTCATCATATATCTACCACTTATTCATGTATTATCAGTCTGAAATCTTCCAATGCCCCATCAAGAAATTGGATTCTAGGGGTGAAAAGAGGTCTGTCATCTTCTGGTCATCAGTTTTCCACCAAGTTCAAGACTCTCCATATTCTTACTGTGAGTTTGTTGACCAATTTGTTTACCCAGTCTCTTGCCTCTTGATGAGATCCCCTCCTCCCAGACTGTCATTTGAAATTCAGAAAACTTTGCAGCTGTCCAAGAGTTATAAAATAGGTGATTGGTACCTATATCAAAACCATACTGTCATCAGAATCTATGGCTGTGAGCTCTGTCCTTACAGGCTCCCAAGGTATGTACCGATGAGATTGTTCGCCTTGGAATACTATAGACAACTCATTAGTTCTGACCTCACCCACTTTCATAGTGCCAAGAAAAAGGCACATCTCAAATTCAAAGATCATCTAGGCCCCTTCATCATGAACAAGAAAGAAGGTTGGCAAGATGCTGATCAAATTCTCAGGGATAAATATAAACTAAAGAGGAGCTTCTGGTGGGTCCCTTATGACCCAGAAGGCTTCATTAGTGCTAGAAGAGTCAAATACAGGCTGCTAGGTTATGATCACTGTAAATATCCACAAATTGAGCAGTATGCCAATCAAGATGAGTGGTTGCAAGGCACATTAGTTGAGGAATTAACTCAAGAGGAAATAATGGAGAAAAATGTCAAGGATTTAGAAAAAACTCTTGACTTGGATTCTGCGCAGCAGGTAACTTTCAAACAGCCACATCAAATTGGAGAAGGTACATCCACTGCTGCATCCACACCAGCTACCCAGGGGCCATCTACATCAGCAACAGATACAGAAAAGGGCAAGGGGATAATGGGTACAGAAAAAGAAATGGTCACAGAGAAACCTGCCTCTTCAATTGGGCAGTAGCAATAATAGACTCCTCCACAACAAATAGAGGCACGAACAGTGCCTGCCTTGCAGACTCCTGCACATGAGGAAAGAGGCAAAAAATGAGACCGAGAGGAGTCCACACCTGCTAGTGGATCCACTCAGCAACCCGAAGCCAAAAGGCAAAAGGTTGATTCTCCAGTTATAGAAGAAATCAGTGAAGAAATCCTTGGAAGTCCAAGGAAAGATAAAGAAGATAGCCAACAAACAGCCACAAGCTCTTTTCAACAAGAGCAAGAAAGACAACATGGCATGGAGGTGTCCTCCTCCACTCAGCAAAGCAAGAAGCCATCTAGCACCAAGGCCACCTTCAAAGAAATTAAGGCACAAAATGAGCTGCTAAGAGTGCAGTTATATGACCAATTTCTCAAGGCAACACTAGCTAAACAAGAAAGACTGATGGCAACATATGATATCAAAGAGGAAAAGATGATCCTCATCCATTTTAAACCCAAAATACAGCAGCCTCACTCAGCTGGAGATTTTGTTAGAACAAAGTTGGAGGTCATGGCAAAAGACATTCACCCCATGGATCAGATAGAACTGCATAAGAAAACAGGGGAAATGGTCTATGCCACATTGGTAGACAGGGCCACAATGGCACATGAATTAAAGGAATCACTGAAGAACACTAATACTCAACTTGATTTAGAAAGAATGTCCTCCACAGCCAAACACAACAGAACCAAAACATTAGAGGACATTATTTTGGACTTAGGACATGATCCTAAGGATCCTAAGGGTGTGAGGGCCCTTATGAAAAAGAAGGATGATAACATTGCTGCATTGAAGAAGAGATTGAGATTGCTTCCTACTGAGCACCCTCAAACAGGAGAATTGTAGAAAGAAAAGGAAGCTGAGGATCAATTGGATCTAATGATGAAACTGAACCAAAGAGTAATTGATCTAGAAGGGGAGCTGGAGAAAGCACTGCAAGACAAACAGGGAGAATCAACCTCCCAACCTCCTCAAACTTCCCTAACTACTGCAGCAACTACAGAGGCAACAGTGACCCCTCCAACGGCTACAACAACTATAGATGCTGTAGCGGCAACAACAAAATCTCCTGAGGCTAGCATAAACATGGATGATTTGACCAAAGCTGTCAAAGAGCTGGAGCTTCAGGCTACATAGATCAAACAAGCCAAAGAAAGATTGGCTGAGCTGGAAACAAAATATGACAAATCCAAAATGATAGTAGCAGAGCAGAACAGAGAAATTAAGGCCCTAAAAGACAAAATAAAGGCCTTGGAAAAGGAACTAAATTTAGAGAATACTCTGGCAGAGATAAAGAAGATTTTGTGGACCCAGATTGACCACTCTATTACGAAACAGTGGAACTCAATCAAAACAGTACATGAGCAGATGGAGCTAATAGGCCAAGCACAAGTTGAAAGCGAGAAGGCTAGAACAACACTAGGGAATATGCCTGAGTAGGCCAACAGGATGATACATTTCCTCAACAATCACACCAAGGAGGAGTTGGCAGCCCTAAACATCAGCAGCAGAACAGATGCTATTCTAACAGATAAAAAAGTGCTGACCCTCAGAAATTTTGTGCAGACTGTGGAAAGAAAATGTCAGGAAATGCAGGCTGAGGTGGATGACTACAAGCATAAAATGGGAGAATTACAAGACAAAGGATTGCCCAGCCTTTTGACCGGTGCAGGAAGATTGCTCACCCGTGAGCAATATGCCACTAGGATGACAAATTTTATTGCAAATCAGATCACAGCATCCACTAGCACTTCTGAAGAAGCAGGACCTCCATCAGGGCAGAGCCTCTATAACAAGCTAGAAAATTTATTCTACATTGAGCATGAAATTAATCACTTGTTTGAGGTCCCACCAAATTTTTACAGGTACACAGAGGCAAATGAATTTTTAATAAAAATACGAAGACACCAACTGCCTAAGGAGGATTGGTGGCAATCCATGCTGCAAATTTTGCCCCACTAATCTCCGTTCGGTCTCTTCTAATCAGCTTTAGGTCAACAAAAAATTAATGTAGCATGAAGACAACAGGCAGAGCAGGTGAGAATGATGACTCAGCCAAATACTGGGACAACAAGCCAAGGAAAGGAAATGCGCAAATTTTGGACAGCATGGCTCCAGCCGACTCAATGGGTCACAAAAGTCAATATTTTCTGACAAAGATGGACAGCTAATGCACTAAATAGTTATTTCAGCATTTACTCTCTCAGCTGTAATTCCTCAGGGGTTGGCATAGAATTTATGAGCCATTAACTCATCAGCTAGATATTTTTGTACCAAAATTTTGTATATATACCTCCCCACACAACGTATTTGGGGTTGGTGATTTTCTCTCTGAGACACTGTTTTGTATATTTTCAGACTATCTAATATAAAAGGCTGGAAAAGTTCACTATCTCTGCGCTGTTTTATGTCTAAATGATGACCTACGTTCTGCTACAGAATTCCTGTGTTGTCTAATGGAACAATAAGTTATCCTAAACTATGTTTTGTCTTTTTATGTTTGTTTAACTCATATATGTGTTTCACTAGCTTAGCAATAGAGAAAAAGAATAGTACAGGAATTGTTTGACTACACCCTATGCTCAATCTCTGTTGTTAAATGTGTTTTCTTCAAAATTAATCATAAACATGAATTCTTAATTGCTCATGTTTGTATTTGTTCTATCAATATGAATGTTATTCAGGAATTCTTAAATGCTCCTAAGTAATGCTCCCACTATTCCCCCTATCAGTTCACTGAAAGATCCTTAGTTGCCTTTCACTCCCTGATTTCATCCCATCATATTACAGATTTGAAAAAATTGTTCCATAGACGCTTGTCTGGCTCTGTAGCATAACCTCTTCCTCAAAAGGACACTTCTAGCAATTAACCATCATGGACTCCATGCCCAATGGCCTAGATCATCCTGCAAAAGCATACCTATTATGACTAAAATCATCATCCCAACAAATTCAAAACAAAACCCTGTGCACCATAACTAGCCTAAAACTACATCAAAACAAAGCTAAATCAGACAGAGGGAGCCCTCTCTGGTTACAGGTAGGCTAGGACCTATGGCCAAAAGATTGGTTAGTGGTTACCTCGGCCGTATTCCCTTCGGAGTCAAAGGGAACAACCTGAGTGATAACACCCACAACCATAAGTGTTATAGACATTTTTGGGTACTGCAACCCCAATCATAAATGTCCATAAACCAAGGGCTCTTATGTCCCTAAAAGTGTTGTTCCAACCTCTAAAAGAACAAGGTCAACTGATTACATCTTCTCCCAGAAGTTCTCCATGAAAAACTACTCAGAACTGGTCAAAACTGGACCATCTCACCTGCTCCATGGTCAAAGTGCGCTGCATCCCAACTAAATACACATGGGAGGTGCGATGCATACTGAAAAGCCCTTCTATGGGATGCGATGGGTGAGAGTGGACAAATGGCAGGGTCAATCTGTAAGGTGGAGGATCATGAAATCTTCCAGAAACTTCTCCTGTGACAATTGCCTCTTTGCATTCACCCAGGGATGAGTAATAGATCATCAATCTCGAAGTGGAATCAAGAACTATCAGAGAGAGGACACTAATCAAATCTCAAAAGCTGACTCACCCCCCTCGCAAACATCTATATATGGATCCCTCATCCCAGAGATCCAGAGGCTGGAATTTTGTATCTTGTAAAGAAGTGCTGCTGGTTTCTTGGTGTAACATCATAATGTTGGGTGATCTAAGCCTTTCATGAGGTGAAGAAGGGCTTTCTTGCTGAGAGGATGACACTGGGTCAGAACAATTAGTTCTAATCCTCTTTTCTATTCTTGATTATTAATAAAGCTATTCAAGTTTTCCTCCACATTCTTGTATGATTGATGATATGTGCATTTGTGTGGTCAATATATATCTAGTCCTATATTGTTTATGATAGTAGATCTCTGTTCTCAGATAGTGTTATGTTGCTTTGATTCTACAGGTGCTCTTTGAAGCTAGGTAAACGAGGAAGCGAGTGGCAAAGATCTATCAGAACAGAGAGGAATCGAGTAAGGAACCAAGTGCAAGACAGAGGTTGGTCTCCTTCTTTCCCCTCTTATCTACTTCTCATAAAGGAAAATGAAAGTGGTTTTAGTTTGTTTGTTTCTAAGGGAGATACCAGCCTTAGTGGGACTAGCAGCTCTGCATAGACACTAGATTTCCCAATAAGAAAATGGCGACTCCGCTGGGGAGCGAATAGATTGTTTGTTTGTCTATATTTGTTTGCTTTATAAATTTACACATGGAGCCTAAAGTCAAGCCAGCTAGCCTTCGAACTGCAGTTACTATGCAAGTGTAAAGTAGATCAATGTTGCTTTAGTCTATCTCCAGGCTTTTTTATGAACTGAACAATTGATTTACAAGCTCTCTAATTTCCCTTGTGGTGGCTCTAGTAACCTCCTTAGATCTACCCCTGTGATTGATTTACTGATTACCACTTGCTCGGCCTAAATCCCTGAATTGAGCTGCAAACTGTGACCCGGAACCCAGTTGAAGTCTCGTCCCTGGATCATCGCACTGTCTCTTCTCTGGAATCTGGATGCATCGCACTTCCCGAGTGTGGTAGGTGCGCTGCATCTCACTTTCCCTGTGTTGCAGTTGCGCTGATCAGACAGGACCTCTTCTGCTCTTAGATTCTAGTTTCTGTGTTCACTCTTTTCAGCTTTATTTAGGAGTTTTGCTGTCTATAGTCAGTATACCTCTGTTGAAACCCCCTTCCTTGTCATTATTCTGCCTCTATTTTGCAAAGAAGTGTAATTTTTTTAATGTATTATGATCCATTTTTAGTTCTCTTTTACAAAGAGGTAGCATAATTGAACTGTCGTTTCTTGATTTGAAAGTGTCGCAAGTGTCGTTTTCAGTCATAGAAGAGAATCCGATTGTTCTTGATAGTCAATTACACTGTTACTCTTGTATTTGATTTGGGTTAATAGTTTTTCAAGCGTCGAAAGCAAGTTTTCAATTCCAAATAACAAAGTGTCGTCATTGTCTTCATTTTGTCTTGAAAAGAAATTTGTTAGTAATGTCACTTTGAAAAATAATTCAGATTTGCACTTAGCTTTCTTTTTATCATTCACACATTAAGAAGGTTGAGAACAAATACATGCATGTGCATTTGCATTTAGACTGTTTGTTGGTTTGATTTAGGACAATGCATATAGTGAGTGCTCTCTGCTCTATGTTGAAAGAATATCGTCTCTCTTTCCTTAGTAGTTAGGATTTTCATTGCAAAAAGAAGATTAAACGATTGTTTATCATCTTAGATTACATTTTAGGAAATTGTATATCTACATCACATGGTGAACCTGAAAGGCAAATTTCTTAAGCAAGATCAACTATAAAATAAATTTAGTCAATATAAAAATGCTTTGGAATCTAATGCACAACATTTAGAAGTCTAGGCTAGAGATGTATTCCAGCGTCGTAAAGCCTGGTAATTGTTGTTTTCATTGATGGTTGGGTGATTCCCCCACTTTGAGACGATAAGTGCTAGTACGGACTTGTGCTCCGATGTACCATCGAGTATATATTGGGAGACCACAATAGGATTTATCCTTTATCCATAGGAAGCCGTGTCTGCCGCCCTATCGATCGCAATGCACTGAACACAACATTCGGGAAGATTGAATGCCGTACTGTAAAAAGTATTCTGCAATTTTGCGATTGGTTTGGTAATCCCTCTGTCTAGATTTCCAAAGTAGTCTCTTTCATTCCTTTTCAGACTCCTTAAAGGAAAAGGTCCATCTGAGCACTTGTCACTTCAAGCTCATTAAAAATCGAATGCAAGTAGAGTCATCTTTCGTTATTTCTCGACTCTTAAAAATTGAGAAAACAAGTTGTGTCAAAGAGTCTAAAATTTATTTTAATCGGAATAAATATCACCTTTCCTACGTTGGTCTTAGGTTGAGAAAAATGGAGTCCACCAACCAAGGAGTTCCCCTTGGTGGAAATCCTAGTCCTTTCTCCTCTTGGGGAGATGTTGGTGCACCCCATATGGCCACCTTGTCGCTTCCAGGATTGACAATCGGCTTGCCCGTATGGCTCTTCTCGACCTCTGTTGTTCAGAACACCGCAATTCCTGAACAATCAAATCAACAACTAAACGATACTAGAGTTATCCCCCGACCTTCTACTTCGTCCAATTCTCCCTCTCCTCCTTCCTCTTCGCCTGATGAAGCTGGTAAAGCCAAAAATCAAGTAACCGAGAAGAACAAGGAGAAGAAGAAGAAAGAGAAGAAGAAGAAGGAGTCAAAGGCGAAAAGCGGCAACCAGGCCTTGTCTAGCGAAAATCCACACACTGCACCATCTAGGCCTAAATCGCCATGTGTCATTTGCAAAGGAGACCACTATTATTGAGATTGTCCTTGCATCCCTCGAATCTTAAGGGACTGGTCTCCTCATTTGCACAATCCGGTGTCATCAACCCCTGATAATCATATTGAAGATACACTGTCAACTAGTGAAAGTGAAGCCCCTGGACAAAAAGGAAAATGTAAATTTCCTTGTAAACTGTGTGAAGTTGATCACGCTATCCACCATTGTCCTTTCTTAGATGAGGCTAAAAGAGTCTTGGACAACCGTCCGGTTTCACCATTACAGCTTCCTCCTTGATATAAGAAACTCTTGCCGAGTCCATCACTAGTTGAGAGCCCAGCCGACACACCATTGTGGTCAGCCGAAGCATCTATCATTTAAGATAAACCATTTAAATCCACGCCAGATGAAAGTCAAAAGGTCGAGGTGGCAGTTGTCCCGGTCTTGCTTTCAGAGGATCCATCTTTAGATGATATAGTCACCGGAGAGAACAAGAATGACACCGTCCAAATTCTCTTCGTAAGCACAGACTCCGATGAACATGGGAGCAGTCTACCCGTTCCTTTACCACAGGAAGGAAGTTCATTAGAGTCGTATCCGACCGTCTATTCGGTCCCACCTCCAAGCAACCTAGTTGTTTCCTTCGATTGGAATCTGCTAGGTAGACCGTGTTTACCGGCTAGTGTACCATTTCGAATCATTGCTCAAATATATAGAATGGTCATGGCCAATACCATCATAGATGAAGGGGCTTTTGTGAGTATCCTTTCCTCAACTGCTTGGAAAGCGCTTGGTTCGCCATTGCTTTTGCCTGAAATGAGAAATCTAACAGGCTTTGACAAAGGAACCAGTCAACTGTTAGGGATCGTTCCCATTGTGTCGATAACAATGAGAAGGAAAACCGTTCACATAAATGTAATGGTAGTCCAAGAACCCCTGGATTATAATCTACTCCTTGGACGTGACTATATTTATTGCATGGGAGCCATTGTCTCCTCACCCTTTAGAGTAATGTGTTTTCTGCATGAAGGAAGAGTGGTCAAGTTCGTAGACCAGCTTTCATTCCCCGGTTCACACATAGCAAATAGTCTTATACCATCCCTGAATGGTCTTTTCACGCAAGGAATGTCTCATCACTCCCCAGTAAATCCTCCAGATGAGCGCGAGTGATTCAGAGGACATGACTGAAACCTAGGGGGCATGCACCCTGGCCTGTTTCGACAGGAAAACCTTGGGTATAGGGTAGGTTTCTGCGAAGGATATATGACTGGCTGATACACCCGTCCATTTAGGAAAATGGGGTTAGACCGAAATAAGATACCTCTATTAAAAGGTCGGCCTTTCCTGATAAAACAAATGTTTTGTCTGCAAATTGAGGGGTAACCTGGAAACTCTACTTCACTATACCTAGGGGCATGCAAACCTTTTGGCATGCAAGCAAAGAGAGACCATTTATTTTTTAAATTTGTAGGTCCTCTAACCCTTTAAACTTGTAGGATTGGTCGTTTCCTAACTTGCATAAAGAAAGGATGCGGGGCAAAGCTTTGAAAAAATGCCATTTTTAAATGAGACATCCTTATTATATGACTGGATCGAGTAGTTTTAACGGGGAATTGAAGCTTGTTAAAAAATAAACATAAGCAATGAGAAAATGTTCCCCTAGAGTTTAAGCTCATTAAAAAATAAACCAATTTCCGGTAAATAACCATCGTGAATGTATTATCATCAGCCTTTGAAGCCTTGGTCATGTTCTCATCATCACCTCCACGCTGTATTGGCCGATCATTCACCTCCATTTGATTGTTTACCCTTTTTAAGGAACAACTGCAAAGAGTGATCCTATTAGCCATCCTTGTGACACTGCCATGATTGGAAAATTCCAAACCTTACCTGGAATTAGCTGCTACCCAAATTTATCACTCATTCCTAAAAAAACGAGTCTCCTTTAAGCTCTTTTCAATTGACTCGTAAAATATGAAAAGATTTCCGAGCGATTGGCCTCTCCAGCTTGTTAAAGTGACCAGAAGTTCTATCCCTCCTTTAGATTTTAATCTTTTCGGACCTAAGGGATTATTACAAAAAAAGATCGAGCGTTTGTTTTGTTTGGCTCATTAAAAGTACCAAAAATTCATCCCTTTTGTATTGTTTTATACTTTTTCGGACTTAAGGGATTATATGACGAAAAAGGATTATTGGAGTTTTCTTTACATCCTTTTTTCAGACTCTCTAAAATTGAAAAGGACTGAGTTATATTTGTCGTTAAACTCGTTAAAACCGAATAGAGACAAACTTGTCCATACAGACAAGAGCGAGTTTCATTATCGCTAGGCTCATTAAAACATAGCGATGGGTTTGCACAAAGGGCAGATTATAGAACAAGCATATGTTATCCTCCTCAAGCTTGACAAAAATAAAGAGGTACTGGTCAGCAATGACTGGGGAAAAATTGGGAAGAAAACTTGAAGAAACTTTATTGGTAGCAAGTCGCTCTTGAACATGACACTTTCACTCCGCATCCGAGTCGGGTTGGGTTGTTCCGTTCACTGGTCATATCACCATTGCTCCATCACACCATCCATATTTGGGGTTAACACTACCAATCCATCATGTCAGCGTCGCCGATATGTTCAAGAGAAGTCGCTCAGAGAATTAACCTGTGTCTCATCCACTGTAATACATTTACGCTCCATTCTTTCATGATCGCCACCCTGAATCTTATGTCGTTAGATCGTTTTCACCTCCATTAAAATCATTTGCTCCATTCCATGTCATTGATGTGGGATTCACTAAGGCCCTCCTAGGACAGATCGCTTCTTGTCGACATCAGCTCATTATCTAGGAAGTCGATCTAGGAACAACCCTTTCAATACTTTGAAGCTTGCATGCCTCAATGGCAAGTTTCTCACTTCCGGCGACAGGTTTACATCAATGGCCTTTGACCGAAAGATTTTGTGTGGTGTTCGACGCCAAGTCCCTTATTCACACCACGTGAATTGTACTGTAGTACCTTGAGGGTCATCATCATTATCGGTGATTCCTCTCGCGCCTGTTAACAGCTTTCATCATTGGCTGGTAATTAGGCGATGTCTTTCCATGTTCGACTCCAAAACATCTCTCACATGGATCGACTTGTACTTTGAGTGAAGATCGAACGAGATTGAAGACCTCGGATCTAGTTTCATCCATCTGTACTACGATATATATTCAGGAAAATAAAGACATCAAATGTACATCATTGCTGCACAGATAATCATCCAATCCAAGGTATGATGGCTCTACCAGAATCATCAGTCTGCACACAGACGATTGTCTGTCTTATGTACATGAAAATGAATTTATAAAGCTGAGCATGGGAATGCCCGCCTCAGCTAGATCATGAAAATGTTATGAATATAATGTGTTGTATTGTATCTTATTACAGGTCGCCTTCCAGCTCGAAAAAACTTCGAATCCTCATGATAAAGCATTTCACCCGACATCAAAAGGGATTAATGACCTCATGCTTTAGGGGGCAACTGTTATAGAAATTTTTGGGCACTACAACCCCAATCATAAATGTCCATAAACCAAGGGCTCTTAAGTCCCTAAAATTGTTGTTCCAACCTCTAAAAGAACAAGGTCAACTGATTACATCTTCTCCCAAAAGTTCTCCATGAAAAACTACTCAGAACTAGTCAAAACTGGACCATCTCACCTGCTCCATGGTCAAAGTGCACTGCATCCCACCTAAATACACACGAGAGGTGTGATGCATATTGAAAAGCCATTCTATGGGGTGCAATGGGCGAGAGTGGACAAATGGGAGGGTCAATCTGTGAGGTGGAGGATCATGGAATCTTCCAGAAACTTCTCCTGTGACACTTGCCTCTCTGCATTCGCCCAGGGATGGGTAAGATATCATCAACCTCCAAGTGGAATCAAGAACTATCAGAGAGAGGACACTAATCAAATCTCAAAAGCTGACTCACCCCCCTTGCAAACATCTATATATGGATCCCTCATCCCAGAGATCTAAAGGTTGGAATTTTGTATCTTGTAAGGAAGTGCTACTGGTTTCTTGGTGTAACATCATAGTGTTGGGTGATCTAAGCTTTTCATGAGGTGAAGAAGGGCTTTCTTGCTCAGAGGATGATGCTGGGTCAGAACAATTGGTTGTAATCCTCTTTCCTATTCTTGATTATTAATAAAGCTATTCAAGTTTTCCTCCACATTCTTGTATGATTGATGATATATGCATTTGTGTGGTCAATATATATCTGGTCGTATATTGTTTATGATAGTAGATCTCTGTTCTCAGATAGTGTTATGCTTCTTTGATTCTACAGGTGCTCTTGGAAGCTAGGTAAACAAGGAAGCGAGTGGCAAAGATCTATCAGAAGGGAGAGGAATCAAGTAAGGAACCAAGCGCAAGACAGAGGTTGGTCTCCTTCTTTCTCCTCTTATCTACTTCTCATAAAGGAAAACGAAATTGGTTTTAGTTTGTTTGTTTCTAAGGTAGCTACCAGCCTTAGTGGGACTAGCAGCTCTGCATAGACACTAGATTTCCCGATAATAATAAGGAACATGAGAACCAACCAGAAAAAAAAAGGAAAGACACCCTCAACATCCTGGTTATGTAGGAAATGGCAAGGCTAGATAAATCCACCATTAATCCAGGCAATCCTCCATGCCAATGACAGATCATGACCAAGAAACCACACGCATGTGCCATGCATGCCAAAACTAGCAAGGAAATCATACACACAATTAGGTACCTGCAAGCAAAAGCCACTGTAGCTATTGATCCTAATGTCCTCTTGCACTTTCCTGCTCTTCCTTTGTCTTCTTGCTCCAAATCCCAAGTATGCCACACTCCTCCAAGAGTGCTCCAAGAAACATTAAGGGTCCAAGAGTATGTGTGAGGGAGAGAGAGAGAGAGAGAGAGTAGAATATAGAGCTCCAAGCTAAAACTGACAAATGTCTCATGCCTTTCCAAAGCCTTTGCCATTGTCTCTGCCAATTTCCATAGCCATTAATTAATCATAAGTGATCCCCATCACTATGTTTTCTCCTAACATTCAACTTGGAATGAGTGTCCCATGACCATGGTTATTATTTTGCCTTTATTAACTCTATTACATGGATTTTTAACCAAGGTTGTTACACAACCACTTGAGATAATTTTATTAATATGAAACAAAATATTTTTCATACGATAGTTCCCACAATCAATCATTAACCATGATGCTCCATGGCCTTTAAATAGAATTCATGGACCAATCATGTGTTAAGCCACAAATTAATAGTTTTTAGTATCACAGAGAATGAGCCATCATATTACTCTATGTCTAAAACATATCATGACCGCCATATTACAACGCAATTATTGCATGATAAAGAAACACAGTAACAAACACACTTGTACCTAATAGACACATTAGACCAAGTTGAACTTAACTAACTCCTAAGTTTCTAAATATCCTAACATTTGAGGTTCAAATATTTGAGATCTCCCTAAAACAATTAGTAGGTTCAAGCATTGTACTTTTTAAAGGAAGCCTAATGGCTTGAAGATATGGTGAACTTTTGAAGCAGGTTTGATGAGCTATATACATGGTTCCACATTCAAAGGAAGGGCTAATGGCCTAGTTGTATGTTGAGGTTCCAAAGAGGATTGATGCCCTAAGGTTTATATAGGTACAACATTATAATGTGCCAAGATAATGGCATGTAGTAGGTTTAATGAAGCTTTGAGAAGGTTGAATCTGGTCTTTTGATCCATGCAATAGGAGTTTAGTTCGAATGGAAAAAGGAATTAGGTAAGCCTAAGGATTAAGTTAGTGGAAAAGAAACAAAACATGTGGCCCTCCTTTCGAATATTTCGTAGAGGAAGATGGGTTAATTACATATAATGTAGACTTTACTCAAGGATTAGGGCATACAATATGACAACACATCGACAAATAAAAAACATTACAAAATCATATTTAGGAATGCTACAAAGGGAAATGGAAGAAACATGCTAATAGGAAAACTACAAAATGAAGTAAAACTTCAATAAGAAAGGGGAAAACAAAATTTAAGAATATCTAAAGCTAAACACATGATGGTGTAAAAAATACATGATGGCTCAGCTAATAACAAGCTCCCATAGGCTACGATGTGAAAAGTGAACATGGGAGCAACTCAATGAACCATGGGAGGAGAGATTATTTAGGATGTGTAGAAATGATGAAGTTGAATTAAAACAATATTTATTTCCATCGCATACTCACACATTATAGAAGGGCCTAAATGTTGGAGTGAGGACTAGAATGTTGAATTCCAAGAGAATCAAGTAGGGCCATTCCATGATTCATTAAAAGATAATAGTAGGGAAGAAAGGGGTTGTTAAAAAAGAGTCTAAGAAGGTGATTAATTTTTATTTGGGGTAGCATCGAATGTGCTCTAGGCCTCAAATTTTGTAGGAAGGCTTGGACACATGTATTCCAAAGAGCCCAAAAATTTGGGAAATTCCACCCATAAACAATTTTATTAAAATAATTAATATTTTTTTAATGGCCCCCCTAAGTCTAAGAAATTAAAAATATTAATGGTATTAATCTAATTGTGGGTGTATCTTCTAGAATAAGATGAGGATCAAGCATAAATGATCTTAGCCATTGATTAACTTCTAATCTAGGTTGTTGAATGTCAACGAGAAGATTATTTAAGGAAGCTTGAAGGTCATTTGGAAAACGCACTAAGAGATCAAGAGATCGAATTTCTAAAGTGAGAAGTTCTTAGGAGGAAATTCCGATCGAGTAGATTTCTTGTAGTTGAGGGGAAAGGATAGTTGGGTTGGAGTATCTTCTCCAGAGCCTAGGATACGTAGTAGAGAGAGGCAGAGAGACACCATAGGGGTTGATGCTAAGCTAGAAGGGCCCACACAGAGCTTGACGCTGAGCCAGAAGGGCTCACATAGAGGCAGCTCACCCATCAATGCAGAAGTCCAAGTTTTGTAGAGGAGGTTACATTTCTGAGCAGGGAGGGCTGGAAACTGCTCCAGAAGGCAAGAAGTTTCCTAGTTGAGCTGATGGAGAGCCTCAGAGAGCTCCACGCAGTTACTGCGCAGGGGCAGTGTAGTTGTAGTCGGGGATAGTTGATTCAACTGCCAGAACAACCGGGATTTGTCGGGTAGAGTGAGGTAATCTCACAATTCGTCTCTACTAGATGTATTTCTATGTAATTGGATTGTTGGGAGGGCATCCGGAGTTGTATTCAGAAACTACTGCTTAATAATATAAAACTCTCAGAGTTGTTGCACTATTTTTCCCGCATTGGGTTTTTCCGGTGACATTTGTCCAAAAAAAACGATGTCATTTGTGTTGTATTTTGTTTCTTACTCAGTCTCTTGTTTTCGTGTAATATTTAATTAAGTGAAGGTTGCAGTGTATGTATTATGATATTTCCCATAGGAAACAACAAGTAATTTGTTTAAAGGAATTTAACAAATAGGAGTAACATTATAAATTGTTGTAGTAGGGATTCTAGTTAAGGAATTTTCACATGGTATCAAAGTTGCAGGTGAAGCAAGAAGAGCAGAGCTGGTAGATCCAGCGTTGAGTAGAAGAGGGAGATCAAAAAGATGCAGGAGGCAATAGTTCGAAACCCTAGAGGGTTTGCAAAGTTCTTAGCTGGAGGGATAAAATTTCAAGGAAGTCTCTCCCTAAGTGAGTTGATGGAGAGAAGGACTCCTAGTTTGAATTTTTACTAGGGCAGAAGGAACAATGCTAAAGCCTTAGCGTAAGGAGAGCTGGTGGGATGCACATTTTTCTGTAGGCAGTTTTCTGGACAGAAAATCATCAGAAGAAAGAGGAGAAGCATGACTAAAGGAATTTCTTCCTCAGAGAATTCCCAACCAAGGAATTTGATTTTTCTATAGCTGAGCAACAACAAGGGGCAAAAATTTTGCTAGCTGCAACAGGGAGTGTGTAGGCTAGCCCAAAAAAAACACAGAGGAGAGAGAGGAGGTCATTTGACTTTCTATTTTTGGGAGAAATGACAACTAGTGGCTTGAGGGATCAGGACAAGTTGGACGGAGCATCCAACTATGTCATCTAGAAGGCAAGGATATCATTCCTTCTAGATGAGCATGCCATCAAGACATGCATCGACAACATGGTGTTTGTCCCTACCAATGCATATCCATTGAAGAAGTACAGATCAGAAATGGTGAAGGTCAAGAGGATGATCCTTTATGGAGTAAAGGATCATGTGGTGTGTCATGTTGCTAGTAGAGGGACTGCTAAGGAGATCTAGGATGCCTTGGATACATTGTATCATGGATCTTCCAAGAAACGGAAGATGTACTTGGAGTAGAAGCTAAGATTTGCTCAAATGGAAAAGGGGGAGTGTGTGGATTCATTCCTCACAAAGCTGAAGGAAGCCTGTGATGAGTTGTCTGCTGCGGGGCATACACCTCAAGATTCAGAGTTGGTTGGACTAGCCCTCAATTCTATCTTAGATGAGTGGCAAGTCTTTGTCCAGAGTATCCTGGGTAGAGCAACATTACCGAATTAGGATGAGATGTGGGCAACTATAAATCAAGAAGAGCTGACGAGAGACTTAGTCAAGGTCAAACTTGATGGAAGCAACAACATCAATGGGACGAAGCCCAAGGAGGAGGAGGGTAATGCAACCCTTGAATCGAAGGGACAACAGGAGAAACAAAGACGTAAGAAGGATGTCTCAAAGATCAAGTGTTTCATGTGTGGTGAGATGGGTCACTATGCTACTAAGTGTCCTCTCAAGAAGAAGGACAAGGATGAGAAACATGATTCAGAGGTTGCGCCCACAAAGATCAAAGGAGAAGAGTTCGCCATGACATCCAAGATACCTCCAGGAGGAAGGTGGGCTGATTTGGAGTTATAATTCGAAATAGCTAAACATGGGCATGATCCTTGAGGAGTCGATCTCTAGGATCATTTCCTTGCTACAGGAGTCAAGATCAGAAGTAACATGACAGAATAGCATCAGATGGTGCTGAGGAATGTTGGGGAGACATTTGTAGTGGCTAGGAGTGCCAGAGATGGAACAATGTAGAGTAGAGTTGGCAGTAGTGCATATGGCATAGAGTAGAGGCCAGTAGTAGTGCAGAGCAGAGTTGGCAGCAGTGCAGATGGCACAGAGTAGAGTTCAGCAGCAGTGTAGAGTAGAGTTGGCAGCAGTGCAGATGGCACAGAGTAGAGGTCAATAGTAGTGCAATAGATTTAAAGGGTCAATGCTGAGACTAGCAGCAGTCAGGCTTCAACATTCATGTGGTATCATACTAAACACAATTAGTTCAGTAATTTTGGATGTTTTTCCATTGCTGATGGAGTAGCAACAACAATTTGCAGTGCAATGGCAGTTGGCAGTGGCAATGCTAGCAGCAACACAGATGCAACACTTGAGAGGGAGATGTAGTACAGATGCACCGTTGACAGTGGTAGTGTCAGCAGCAGTACAGTTGCAGCAACAGTGCAGTAGTTGGTGGACAACATGTCAGACATCAACATCACAAAGGACGATGCTTCAGAGTCAAAGCAGTGTGCAGCAAAGTATATTGCTAGAGTACATTCCTCTCTAAGAGGGACTGTTGATTTGGGGTAGCATCAGATGTGCTTTGGGCCTCAAATTTTACAACGAGGCTTGGACACATGTATTCCAAAGAGCCCATAAAGCGTTTTGGAAAATTCCACCCAGAAACAATTTTATTAAAATAATTAATATTTTTTTTAATGGGCCACTAGGTCTAAGATTAGGAAATTAAAAATATTAATGGGTATTAATCTAATTGCGGGTGTAACTTCTAGAAGAAGATGAGGATCAAGAATAAATGATCTTAACCATTTATTAGCTTCTAATATGGGTCTTTGAATGCCAATGAGAAGATTATTTAAGGAAGCTTGAGGGTCATTTCGAAAACACACCGAGAGATCAAAGAGATTGAATTTCTGAAGTGAGAAGTTCTCAGGAGGAAATTATGATTGAGTAGATTTCTTGTAGTTGAGGAGCAGGGATAGTTGAATTGGAGTATCTTTTCCAAGGCCTAGGATACTCAGTATAGAGAGGCAGAGAAACACTAGAGGGGTTGACGCTGAGCCAGAAGGGCCCACGGAGAGCTTGACACTGAGCCAGAAGGTCTCATGCAGAGGCAACTTAGTCACCCATGCAAAAGTCTGAGTTTTGTAGAGGAGTTAACACTTATGAGCCGGGAGGGATATAAACTACTCCATAAGGCAAGATGTTCCCTAGTTGAGCTGATGCATAGCCTCAGAGAGCTCCACGCAGGCCCATATAGTTACTGCGCAAGGGCATCGTGGTTGTAGTCGAGAACAGTTGATTCAGTTGCTGGAACATCATAATTCTTCTCTACCAGTTATATTTTTCTGTAACTGGATTGTTGGGAGGGCATCCAAAGTTGTATTTAGAAACTACTACTTAATAATATAAAACCCTCAGAGCTGCTGCACCGGTTTTCCCATATTGGATTTTTCCGTGGACATTTGTCCAAAAATAATGGTGTCATTTGTGTTGTATTTTCTTTCTTTCTCAGTCTCTTGTTTCTGCATAATATTTAATTAATTGAAGGTTGCAGTGTATGTATTATGATATTTTCCGTAGGAAATAACAAGTAATTTATTCAAAGGAATTTAACAAATAGGAGTAATATCATCAATTGTTGTGGTAGGGATTTTGGTTGAGGAATTTTCACATCAAATATCTACAATAGATCCTTAGTTTTATAATATTTTTGTATTATAATTGAGGTAGATACCATCTTTATTTTCTTCTTTTTTTTATTGATATTTTTTGTCAATTAAGATAACTTTAGTGATTACATGCATTTTTTTTCCTTATTTTCCATTCTAATAGTCAATTTACAAATCACACAAATGATAATTATAACTATGTTCATGTCATATATGACCTACAAGCTCATGAATTGTTTAATAAAAACATATCTATGTAATAGACTTGGTTTGATCCCTCTAGCCCTTGTGCTAATTGCTCTTAAAATTTTCATAGCCAAAGATATCCATGAGGTATAAACCATCTAGTTCATGTAGGGCTTGGTCCCCGTCAGGTCCCTATTTTAAACCTCACGGGAAAGGGATGAGGGTGGGACCCACTTGTGTGGGAAATAAAATATTCCAAAAGATGTCTGTTGCAAAACATTATCCTACTGGTGAACATATCATTCTCCTAAATATGATAAAAAAAACTAAAAACAAAAACTTCTATAACTAGAAATACTCTAATCACATAGACACAAGTCCCTTTTTCTAATCTAAACTATACTAAGCTACACCTTTGGACTAATCTATGCTAATCTAAAAAATGTTTTTTTACGACAACATTCCTTGTGTTATTAGTAAAATAGTCTAAATCCATCTTAACTATCTTAAGCATGGAGAGGGAGCAATTCTCTTCACTCTAAAAGAGGTTTGCATGTCAAGAGATCCCTCTTGTTGTTTGGTAGATCCGAAATTAATATGGATCTAGGGTGCCTTAATTCCCTCTTTTAAATAGCTATATTCCACATGAATACCATGAGTCAATACCATAGTTTCTTATAATCTTGAAGCTAAAAAGCCACAAGTAACTTGACCAAATCAAATTTACCTTAACTACTCAACAAAAATTAATAACATAAAAAAATTATTTTTTAATTTTAGTTTGAAGTTATTTTTATTTTATTTTGATTGAATCAAAATATTTACCTCCTAGTTTTTATTATATGACCACTATTGGCTTTATTGTCCCTGCCACCAGGCAGGACTACACATTGCATTTTAGTTTGACCAGTTATTATTCAATCAAACATATCAAATATTTTTAAATTTTACAAAGTATAACTTTCACAAATTATTTTTTGATTTTTAGAAATAATTTTATTTTTATTTATCTATGATTTAATTGGCTTTTTATTTGTTGATGTTATTGCCAATTGCCTCATTTGGAAAAATGTTTGCAGGAGTATGATGAGCAGACTGTATTTCATTGGAGCTAGTTTGCAGAGCAAGGACGACTCCATTTATTTCTTTTGCTATGCAAGAGTACGATGAGCACAGACAACCGTTGACACACGACTTTACCAGACAGAAGTGGAGACCTAGTACGGTTTTATCCTGACATCACCCAAGTTGTTTTCTCTACTGAGTGTTAATGGGATTTAAGACTCCATTGATGACATGGAATTAGCAGCCTCACTCCCAGATACCCTCTCAATTAGAGAATATTTAGTAATAACAACTTGCTTTGTGGAAAAAGAGCTTGGAGTTGAGTGAGCTACCTTTAGTATCGACATTAACTGTATTAACCTAGCCTTCATGATGAGCGTGTTCCCTTTTTTCCTAGAGCTCAAATTGAAAGCTATAATGATTTAGATGTGTGCTCTTTCATTAATCCCCATGCACCATGGCAAGCTCATCACCAATCTACTCCCATCAAGATAACACAACTTGCGTATTGGGAATTTGATCAACAACAACAACAACCAGTAATTGATGAATACAAAACGAGTCAGTTTGGATTCAAGCATCAAAAATATTATCATGGTGATGTGAATTAAGATCTTCACATCCCATACAAAACACAAAGTACAAATTTGTGTAGGAGAAAAACATATTATAATAAAAATTCATATCGACTTCCTCTCACATGTGTGAATGAAGATCTTCACATTCCTTACAATGTACAAAATCCCTTATACTCTCGATCTAGTTGTATTCATATATATATGTAAGTGTGACATTTTTATAGAATGGGCTGGAGTTTATTTTTTCAAGAAAGTGAGACATTGAGCGAAAAAAATTAGAGGTCAATAAATGATCAAGAAAATGCATAGCAGACACCATGCGAGTGATCTCATTTCACCTTCATTGATAAAGTCATAGAAGAAGGATTCATGAATCCCATTCTTACACATCAAAAGTTGTGCATATAAAATCATCTACTCATCCAAAATCAATGTTAAATATTAATTAATTTATATTTATCCATATACAATACAATGGGTAATTTAACTATTTTAAATATTTTTTTAATACAAATATTTTAATTTATATTTTATTTTTTAAATAATAAAAAATTAATATTTTAATATTGACAAATTTAATTTAAATAATTTTTAAAAAAACTAAATAATATAGCATTAATTTTCCCAAATAATTTTGATAAAAAAAATCAACATTCCATTTCATTGGGGAAAATCTTATAATTAATAAAGATTTATTCAAACTTCTATACATTGACAATTCATTTAAAGCCACATTTCTTGCTAAATTCAACTTTTGTTGCAAATTACAATTGACTTCTCTTTTAACAAATATAACTTTAATTATGATATTGACCATGCTTACTTTTGGAAAGCAAAAAAAAATGACTAAATTAATAGTATGAAATAACATGGATTCTCAAAACAAAATAAAAAAAATCTAACCTAATAAGAAAATATTTTTATGCATAGCTTTAAGAATTAATTGTTATAACATCCTTCATAGATATAGGGGAGAGATTCCTAATGTTGTGCAGGGACCAGTAATTGATATAGTACTCGTCCCACCAAACCACCATAAATTGAGACTTTTGAAACCAATACTTGACAAAAAGAAATAACATTAAGTATAAATAAGTATTAATTTATGTCCAAAATTTCCCCATACATTGACTGGGCCCACAACTCTCCATTAATAGTATTTTACTACTTAAGACTGCAAACCATATTTACCCAACTAGAAAACAGCTAAAACCATAAAGGCTTCCAAAAGGGTCTGCTCCAGAAGTACAAAGCAGCAGTCACTTCAACCCCCACTCATCAGAATTGCAGCTTTGCATCCCAAATAAATATGCCTACCTACACATAACAAAAGGGCATGTATGTCAGCCATAACTGCTGTGTTGTTCAACAACTAAACACCCTATGTTCAATAAATGACACCCAACCCAATAAGATTTAAACCCACTTTGTTCGATAAATGACACCCAGACCCAATAACTGCAATAAATGACACCCAACTCACTCTATTTCTCATTAAAATACATCAAAGCACATAGATAAAAAAATAACCAATTCCCAACCATTAGATCACATCAAATTAAATCCAGACCACACATTCAAAATGAAGCCATTGCAATCCACATGCATCCATGTCCACCAATTAAATTCAAGTGCCAAAAACTATAAAAGAAGTCTACCCACTGTTGAAGTTGCATCTTATGCTTTCAAACTATTCAGCAAACTTGAAGTCAACATCACAAAACAGTTGCAAATATATCCAGGTTAGTTATATCAATTACAACTCATTCTTCTTACAGTTCTATTTTCATTTATCAGATTTCTTACATGATCTCTCCGGCCATAACTGCTAGAAGGATACCTGGATGGTTTCACAAACATCCATTGAAAGTCACTGTTCTTACAGTTCTATTTTCATTGTTTTCATTTATCAAAGTTCTTACATGATCTGTTTGGCCATAACTGCTAAAAGGATAGCTGGATGGTTTCAGAAATAGCCATTGAATAAAAAGTAGGTTCTAAATATAGCTATTTAGAAAAGTTAAAACCATTCCATAAAATAAAAAAAAAATGAATGCCTTCAACATACTTAATTTTTTCAGTTCAATTTTCTAAAATGTTTTATAACTGATAAGTCCATTCCAAGGCTGATCACAAATGCAAGTTGTTCCCAACATAGAATTTATGCCTAGAATGGTGGCCATGGACTGCAATGGAGAAGTTGCAGTACTGAGACATTTTTGGCAATGCCTTAAAATAAAAATAAAAATGAATGCCTTCAACATACTTAATTTTTTCAGTTCAATTTTCTAAAACTTCTTATAACTGATAAGTCCATTCCAAGGCTGATCACAACTACAAGTTGTTGCCAACATAGAATTTATGCTTGGAATGGTGGCCATGGACTGCAATGGAGAATTGCAGTACTGAGACATTTTTGGCAATGCCAAATAGTAGAAAAAATGGAAAATGATATTTGAAACAACTATCATAGAATCCTACTTGAATCCATATAAAAGTTGCTAAACTGATGAACAGGCAGGAAATTGAGAGACTACAAAGTAATTTGCAATGAGAGACTACGAAGTAATGCAATTCGATTTCCTGTAACATACATGTTGATAATTTCCTGTAATAAAGGAAAAATATGTTTGCAGAAGTAATAAAGCATAATTTACAAATATTCTAATGTCTAAATGCATGCAATAATTTTACAGGTTGTTGCATCTATGGAAAAAGGAAGTTACTCTACTCGTACAAGGAGAAGTGGTAGGAGAGTGACAAGGGTTGCACAACTGCGATGCACATCGTCTGATGAGGATAGGACAGCTGATGTCAATTCCAACAATGCACCAGGGAACATTGTTGAGGATGAGCATGTGACAGCAGCTGATGCTAACACACCATTAGCCACAGAACCACCATCAACAATAGTCCAAGGAGCAAGCTCAACTAAAAAGACCAGTGCTATAAGAGGATGGACAAAGGAACATATCTTAGTTGCAATTGACGACATAAAGTTTAATGCATACTCAGTTCGGGCATCTGCAAAAAAACATGGTATTCCTCCCTCATCAATACATTATTGGATAAATGGACTGACTCATACAAAACATAAAGGGCCTCTTATAGTTATGATTGAGGAGGAGGAGGCCGAGGTGGTTGAGTGGTGTAAAGAGATTGCCCAACTAGGACATGGGCTAGAGTTGATACAACTTAAATCAATAGTTGTTAAAATCTGTCAAGGGAGGCCAAACCCATTCAAAGATGGGTTTCCTGGTAAATCGTGGTGGTTTGGGTTTAAAAAAAGGCATCCAGAACTTGTATTGCGTACTGCTGAGGGCCTTGACAGAGACGGAGCATTAAATTTGTGCCCTGTAGTTCTACAAAAGTTCTATGACACACTTTCTAGTGCTTAAGATAAACATTCTTATGGAGCAGACCATATATGGAACTGTGATGAAACAGGTTTACAAGCAGGGAGGAATTGTGGCATGCGGGTAATTGCCAAGAGAGGTAGCCAAAATGTGCCAAATATTTGGCCCAAGAGTAGGGAGTGGATAACTATTTTATGTTGTGTCAACGCAATTGGTACTTCAATCCCAGGATTTTATCTATTCAAAGGTAAAAATCAACTGAAAAACTATGTACATAACTGTGAACCAGGTGCATGCATGGCTGCACATCCCCATGCATGGATGACTAAGGAACTATTTCCAAGTTGGCTTTTTCACTTTGCTGCATCGGTACTAGGTAGCGTCTCACCTAATAACAAACACCTTTTGATATTAGATGGCCATGGGAGCCACATGGTTGTACAAACAATTGAGGAAGCAAACAATTTAGGCATCGACCTATTGACATTGCCCACTCATACCACTCATAGACTGCAACCCCTTGATGTTAGTGTGTTTTTCCCTTTCAAGAGCTATTTCAGGTGGAAGCGCGTTGCATGGATGGCAAAGAATCCAGGGGTTAAGGTGAAAAGGTTTGAGCTAGCAGAGCTTGCAAGTAAGGATTTTAAAAGGGCTTTGACACCATCAAATGTCAAGGCTCGCTTTATGAGGGTAGGAATCTAGCCACTGAACTATGATGCTCTTATGCATGATACTGGTTGTAGCCAAGTGTTTCATGTGGATGGTCAGGAAGAAGGGAATGCCCAAATAGGTGTTGAAGTGCAAGAAGTAGATTACCAAGATGATGTTGTTGCAGCTGGTAATATGATTTCCCTATCTCAAGGATACTTATATGCTGAACATGATGAAACTGTATGTGAAACACAATATAAGAATGAACAAATTTGCAGTAACATGGAGATCGTTCCACCAACTCAAGAAAATGAAATTCATGTTGCTGATATTGTTAATGATATTGTTGAACATGCAGTTGACAATGACCAATTGACATTGCCAAGCCAAGTAACCCCACCTTCATGGCTAGCAGAAGCAATGATCAATATGAATGCACATAGTGTCTTAGCAACCAATGAAGAAAGAATGAACATGCCCTCACAACTAACAGAATTGAACAGTGAAATTGTTCATTTTTTTGTGGACAATAGATCAATGGAAGAAGATGAAGGACATAAGGAGGCATCAAATGAAGATAATGATATTGTTCAATTAGTTCCAACAGATATTGAAAGGGAAGTACCAAGCAATGACATGCAGGTGGGAGGGGTGGAGAAGACACTTGGATGGTTCCTAAAGCTACGAGTAGAGAGAGTATAAATGAAAAAAAAGCAAGGTGCACCGGGAAGTCTTCGTTTGGGCCGAAACTCATAGTTACTCACCTCAGAGGACTATATAAACCTGTTAGTTGAGTCTAAAAAAGAGAAATCTGAAATGCAAGAATTAAAATAGAAAAAGAAGGATCTAGTCAAGGAGAAGAAGGCAGAAAGGATTGTTGCAGCACAATGTCGAGCAGATGAAAGGATTGAAAGAGATAAAGCAAGGCAAGTTAAGGACCAACAAAAGGAAATGGCAAGATAGGAAAAGGAAAAACGAAAGGAACAACAAATGCTTGAAAAGGAACAAGGGATGATCAACGATACAAGAATAGCTGATGAAACCAGGATTCTTTCAAACTCATTGGACTCCATTGCAGATAATACACCATTATTCCAAGATCTCATAAACATTCAAGTGCCTCACTATCAAACTGAGGGCTTACCCACTTGCCTTGTTCCTACCAGAGTTGGTGTCAATTCTCTGTATGCTCATTACACACCTCCACTTAATGCAGGGGTCAGTAGTGCAAATGTGAGGTATGGGTACTCAGTACCTCCATGGTTGGAAGCTACAAATTGGAATCAATCATATGGCAGCAATCAACCATTTCCTAATCAACCCTTGACTGGTAGGCCAACCTACCTGGCTCAAGAAGGTAACTCGGGGAGTTTTGGCACTCAAGATTCTTAGGGCCATAAAGAATAGGGGTGTCATATGTTTTTGGTTCTAACCACATTATGATGTGGATTTTGGATGGATTGTATCTTTTTCTTGGCACAAAAACATTTTGGCTTACAACACTAGATTGTATCTTTTTCTTGTCACAGAAACATTTTGGCTTACAACACTAGATTGTATCTTTTTCTTGTCACAGAAACATTTTGGCTTACAACCTAGTAGTGATTTCTTGTGGCAACCTAACTGTGTATGTTGAAAAGAAATTTTCAATGGAATATGTCTTTCTGTAAAATATTAATTATGATAAAACTATTTCTATAAGTTATTCTGTGAACTTTGTGTGGCTAGCTTAGAGGAATAAAGGAAGGAAACCGATAAAGTATTGAAAAATAGTTTCCTTCATTGATGGTCAATTAGCTATACTCGAAGCGGCTGGGTTAAACTATGTCACCGTGGTTGTGTTGAAATAAAGTTTCTAGAACTAAACTAAGTTGTTGCAGATTAACAAAACTATTTATGGCTTCTATTAAACTCAAACTGAAAACTATTATTTCAGTGGTTGTAGCTAAAAGAGAAAAGGAAATTAATGAAAGAGGAATCCATGAGTAACTTTGTGAGATAACTGGGGTTAGTTTCTGGGCCAAGTCGATAGGGTCAACATGTTAGAACTGATCCCCATCTCCTTGAAGGATCATTCAAGAGAATAGAGCCTTCAAGAGGATAACTATTGTCTGGGTAAATCTCAGTTAAGCACTTCAAGATTATTGATAACTGATAGACCATGTTGCACTGAAATAGACCTTGGTAAAATCCCATCAGTCGTAGTAACCAAGATTCATAACAAAATAATCATTGGTCTATTGATATCGTAAGGAGTTCAATAATAACATTCCATTCCAACTCTAGACAAGAGATAATGGCCAAAGGCTTAGGAAAATGGCTAAATACAAAAATCAAATGACCAAACAATGTCAAATGAGGAGGCAATCTACCTCATAATAAGTTTTATTAAATGTCAAAAAGCCACTGATAATTTTATTCATTGAGGGGACACTTGAAAAATCGAGAGCACTCATTATCAAGTTGCATATGAAAAAGGCTAAATAAAGAAATCAAATGACTAGACAGTCTTATCTCATAATAAGTTTTTGAGAGCACTCATTATTAAGTAGAGTAGGAAAAAAGCTAAATATGGCAATAATAACCTAAACCAGAGTCCAATAATATAATGTTTGTAGGAGTTACTAGAGTCAAGTAGCAGATAAAGAAATGTGATGATGTAATTTCTCAATGCCTGAAGATGTTGAGTCTTTCACCTGAATGATTGTTACCACATGCCAGTCGAGGACATTAATATTTTCCTCAACCATAGGATGAGGAAAGGATAACACAAAAGATCACACAAAGAAAGTGGTATAATGAACTTTCAGTTAACCATTACTTTTGCCTGACAGCAACTAGATTTGATCAGAAAAATCATCCGATAATCTTGCATCATCCAATCCAGAATCATTAATGCTTTACATAATTGGGAATCTCTTCATTTCCTTGCCCTTGAAACCATTATTTAGCAATTTATATCTGAGAGAATTAGATTTAATTCAGATAATAAAATTTATAGTTTTTTAGTAAATTTAATTGATGATTGTATTATTATGAAATATAATATAAATAATGAAATTTAAATGGTTGGATTTGAGATGTTATATTGTAGAATGAATTTTTCAGATTAATGACATCATAAAGATTTAGTTGACCTTTTGAAATAAATATTGTGATTTATCTTTAAAATATAGTTGACATCTATTTATAAAAAGGAAAAAAATAATGAAATTTGTATTATAGGATTCTGAGGGCGTTAGGATTATTATTTTAGTCATTTTTTAGATTCGATAGGGGAGATTCAAAGTTGCGAGTAGGCGTAGAGACTTTATGCAAGAGACAAAACCAACAATTAAATAATTCTAAATTGACCAAAAATTGCGTGGGAAGAAGAAAATTTCTCATTAACAAGAGGAATATGCCAGCAAAGCTACAAAATGATTTTTTGTTGTTCGATGAACGAGAAAAACAATCTTCTAATTCAAAATACTATTATAGACCAATAAATGAAATAGTCATTGCAGAAGTGGCAACACTAGATATGAACAATAGACAAGAGATAATGGCCAAAGGTATAGGAAAATGGCTAAATACAAAAATCAAATGACCAGACAGTCTTATCTCATAATAAGTTTTGAGAGAACTCATTATCAAGTAGAGTAGGAAGAAAGCTAAATATGGCAATAATAACCTAAACCAGAGTTCAATAATATAATTTTTGTAGGAGTTACTAAAGCCAAGCAGCAGATAAAGAAATGTGATGATGTAATTTCTCAACGCCTGAAGATGTTGAGTCTTCCACCTGAATGATTGTTACCACATGCCAGTCGAGGACATTAATATTTTCCTCAACCATAGGATGAGGAAAGGATAACACAAAAGATCACACAAAGAAAGTGGTATAATGAACTTTCAGTTAACCATTACTTTTGCCTGAGAGCAACTAGATTTGATCAGAAAAATCATCCAATAATCTTGCATCATCTAATCTAGAATCATTAATGCTTTACATAATTGGGAATCTCTTCATTTCCTTGCCCTTGAAACCATTATTTAGCAATTTATATCTGAGAGAATTAGATTTAATTCAGATAATAAAATTTATAGTTTTTTAGTAAATTTAATTGATGATTGTATTATTATGAAATATAATATAAATAATGAAATTTAAATTGTTGGATTTGAGATGTTATATTGTAGAATGAATTTTTCAGATTAATGACATCATAAAGTTTGAGTTGACCTTTCAAAATAAATACTATGATTTATCTTTAAAATATAGTTGACATCTATTTATAAAAAGGAAAAAAATAATGAAATTTGTATTATAGGATTCTGACGGCGTTAGGATTATTATTTCAGTCATTTTTCAGATTCGATAGGGTAGATTCAAAGTTGCGAGTAGGCATAGAGTCTCTATGCAAGAGACAAAACCAACAATTAAATAATTGTAAATTGACCAAAAATTGCCTGGGAAGAAGAAAATTTCTCATTAACAAGAGGAATATGCCAGCAAAGCTACAGAATGATTTGTTACTGTTCGATGAATGAGATAACCAATCTTCTAATTCGGAATACTATTACAAACCAATAAATGAAATAAACATTGTAGAAGGGGCAACACTGGATATGAACAATAGACAAGAGATAATGGCCAAAGGTATAGGAAAAGGGCTAAATACAGAAATCAAACAATCAGACAGTCTTATCTCATAATAAGTTTTTGAGAGCACTCATTATCAAGTAGAGTAGGAAAAAAGCTAAATATGGCAATAATAACCTAAACCCGAGTCCAAAATATGATGTTTGTAGGAGTTACTAGAGCCAAGCAGCACATAAAGAAATGTGATAATGTAATTTCTCAACGCCTGAAGATGTTGAGTTTTCCACCTGAATGATTGTTACCACATGCCAGTCGAGGACATTAATATTTTCCTCAACCATAGGATGAGGATAGGACCATGCTAGAAGGGAAACAAAAGAAATAATCTCTCTATCCAGAATTTGAAGGAAAGGCCTAGACTGGTTCCAGACATATAGACAGTAGGCTTCTTCTTTACACCAACCTGGTTTTGAAATGCAAGTCCTAAAATCAAATAGCCAAATACAGTTCTATGCTATTAAATTGAACAAAAGGGTGGAAAATTTTACCTCCATAGTCCACACAATTGACAAGGAGGAAGCATTACATGAAACTAGCCAATATAAACACGAGTTAGTAGAAGAAATACAAAGAGAAGAGGCTTAGGTGCAGGATAACAGAGAGCCTTGACTTCCATGAAAAATCCTAACAAACAAATATGAATCAGTGTCAACCCATATTTAACCACCAAATTTCAGTGCACCATTGAGGCACCCAGTACCCATCCTAAGATCTTTGTCGAGCAGGTAGCAATAAGAGACCCCCCACTATAAAAAACACACCAACCGAGCGTTCCACCAAAGAAACCTTCAAGGAATCTATCAGACATATAGACAGTAGGCTTCTTCTTTACACCAACCCGGTTTTGAAATGCAAGTCCTAAAATCAAACAGCCAAATACAGTTCTATGCTATTAAATTGAACAAAAGGGTGGAAAATTTTACCTCCATAGTCCACACAATTGACAAGGAGGAAGCATTACATGAAACTAGCCAATATAAACATGAGTTAGTAGAAGAAATACAAAGAGAAGAGGCTTAGGTGTAGGATAATAGAGAGCCTTGACTTCCATGAAAAATCCTAACAAACAAATATGAATCAGTGGCGACCCATATTTAACCACCAAATTTCAGTGCACCATTGAGGCACCCAGTACCCATCCTAAGATCTTTGTCGAGCAGGTAGCAATAAGAGAATTGGATATTCCCCCCACTATAAAAAACACACCAACCGAGCGTTCCACCAAAGAAACCTTCAAGGAATCTATCAGACGTATCAGAAATTAAGTCATACCAAAAGTCAAGAGGGTTTCGAGGGTTTGTTTGGGGTCATTGCTGCGATGTTCCATTTTCCCTTTGTCTTTCTGCTCGGGGCCGGTTGTTGGGCGAAGCCCTCTGCCGAGGATGGCACGGGACGGCCAAGCATGATAACAGCGAAAATTCACAAATACCATCATGAAAAGCCACAAACAACATCAAAATATCCACAAAAACCCTAAACCCTCAAAACCTGCCATAGAAAGTTTACAAAAAATCCAAATAGAGTTGTTTGTGTTGAAAAACACAGAGAAATTGCTGGTAGGATTAAAATCCTACCGGATACAGGCCATGGATGGTTGCCGACCTTCCCCGGAGCTCGCCAGACCTTCTCCACACCTGCAAGGACCTTTTCCACACCTGCAACAAGAGGAAAAAGTTATTGGACAACAGAAAACCACCAAAAAAACTAGCACAGAACAACAAATTAAGCAATTAACTATTAAAAAAGACCTTCCACCTCGAGCTCAGTAAAACTGTAACTGGCTCTTCCCCAAACAACAAAAACAACGAATAAGACCACCACCAAAGAAACCCTAAACAACCGGCGGTCCAGAACGACCAACAAATCCAGGCGGAAAACCACAAGAAAGGCAGAAGCAATGTTCCAACCACAAACCCTAAACCTCGAACAAACATTTGCATCAGCACCTGCATACCAGACGAAGCGTGCAGGTCCACAAACCCTAAACCTTGAACAAACGTTTGCATCAGAACCTCAATACCAGACGAAGCGCGCAGGTTCTGGGGCCGTCCCACGCCATCTTCGGTGGGGGCTTCGCCCAACAACCGGCCCCGAGCAGAAAGACAAAGGGAAAATGGAACATCGCAGCAATGACCCCAAACAAATGGAGGAAATGGCACGGACATAGAATTTTATGTGATGACACGATGCCCAACACATGGACCTCCACAGTGGACAAGTGTCGTACTGGATCCATGCGGGTTGACATGTGGTTTTGCGACGTGGCGGGAAGGGCACACATGTAATGACGGCCCTCCCCTATATTGAATATAAAATGGAATAACTTTCAATAAAATGTACATTTACAAACCCACATAAATTTTCTTTTAATATAGAGCACAAACGAGCACTTGTTATATAACCCCACGCTACACGTAATCAGTGAAAAATCTTTAAACGAATAGTGTAGTTTCACTAAGTTGGGGTTAGGGTTTTGGAGGTTTGCCTCGCTTTAATGTTAGGGTTTGTCGGGGTCGAGATGAAGTTTCATTTACATCAGTGCTCTTAGTTCCATTAGAGCTGTTCTCTTTTTAGCTTTTAATATATGTTTACCATTCAAATGAGGGTTTTCTGCAGTGTCTTGATTTCGTGTGTTTTACCCGATTGAATGAGGTCTCTTATTTCCGTCTGTTGTCGTCATTCTGTATTTTGGTCTTTCTGTCAAATTAATTGCGTATCTGTGTATGTTCCCATCGCTAATTGTAATTTTCATGAGAGGGCAATCCAAACTACGTTCGAAACCCGTCTGTTTTAAACATAAGACTGCGCCCAACTCTGAATCGAGAAAAAATCAGTATTGCAGGTTCTCAGACTTTTAGGATTAGACCTTCTCTGTTTTTGGGTAAACTAGGTTAGGGTTTGTTTAGGTATACATGGGGTTTCCTTCATATCACTACTCTTACTTCCATTAGAGCTGTTCCCTTTTTAGCTTTTAATATATGTTTACCATTCAAATGAGGGTTTTCTGCGGTGTCTTGATTTCGTGTGTTTTACCCGATTGAATGAGGTCTCTTATTTATGTCTGTTGTCGTCATTCTGTATTTTGGTCTTTCTGTCAAATTAATTGCGTATATGTGTATGTTCCCATGGCTAATTGTAATTTTCATGAGAGGGCAATCCAAACCACGTTCGAAACCCGTCTGTTTTAAACATAAGACTGCGCCCAACTCTGAATCGGGAAAAAATTAGTATTGCAAGTTCTCAGACTTTTAGGATTAGACCTTCTGTATTTTTGGGTAAACTAGGTTAGGGTTTGTTGAGGTATACATGGGGTTTCCTTGATATCACTGCTCTTACTTGTATCAGAGTCTTTCTCTGTTGAACGTTTTAACATCCACGGAAGTCTTCCTTTTTATGCTTGTCGCGAAAAAGAAGGTGTTTTTTGTTTCCTGTGTATCGATTTCGTTTCATTGATTGATTGAGCTCAGTTATTTCCGTCTCCTGTCGTCATTGTGTATTGGCCTGCCTGTCAAAGAAAGTGTGTATGGTGTCACAACTAATTGGAATTTTAGTTAGTGAGGGCCCATGGCTAATGATGAAGAAATTGTCCGTACCATCCGAGACAATATGTTGTTGAGGACTAACCTCTAGCTTCCTGAGGCCCATATACTCATCATTTAAGTTATTTGTATTCTTATTGTGAGGTAGATGTTTATATATGCAAGGATGAAGAACTGCACTGGGCACTGAGCCTGTTGGCTTCCATGATTAATCTGCATGGCCTGAAAAACCATTTCTGACTTGCCAAAATTCTGAAAATCTGTCTATGAACATTTGTGATTTTCGATATACGTCTTTAAAGAGAACCGTCTGTGAGGGTTACAGAAAATGTGACAAGAAAGGTGGGCGTTATCTCTGTCATTATCTTTTGCTTGAACCATTCTTTGAGTTTTTTATTATGCTGGAAGTACAGAGATGTGATTCAAAACACACACAAATTTAAATTCGGGTGTGTGAGTAAGATGAAATAAAATAGTGTCTTCAGTTAAATGTTAGGATTGATATGCGACAAGAAGAAAGGTTACTATTTAGTATTTCAATTTTTTTGTTTTTTTGAAGGCGTCATAGTATATGATTCCTCCATGGGTTTTGACATGATTTTGTATTACTGAATTCCCAATGAAGGCAACATTTAGAATAAATATAAATGGAAATCTCAATGGTTAAGTCCCGTTTAGTACACTAGGAAAGATCTTGGTTGTAAACTGATCTGAAAGGAGTGGTACCTCGGCTCCACGAGGATCAGGGGAAAACATTTATCAATTGAATGGCGTTGCAGCTCTCAGTTTCTTTATGGATGTTTGAGATCAACATATATGTATTTGATGCTGCGAAGATATCAAGTGGGGAGTAATATTTATACTGGTAGAGGACTCTATTCCTAGCTGTCCATAATGCGCAGGAAATTATTCATGGCAAAGCTTTATGATCATCGACTAAGTTTGACTTCTAACTTCTATAGCTATCCACAAGGAGCTCTTCCTCCCAGTTACCTGAACGTCGTGCCAGAACTAATAACTTTTTCGATATTTCCTGAGCGAAGGTGCAGTTCTGACACAAGGTATGCATACTTGGCCCTTGCCAAGATATTTTCTTCAAATCAGGAAAATATCCTGGATATGATGGGGATTTCACATGCCATGGAGTATCCCAGCGTCAACATTTCTCCTGGTTAGCTGGTAAGAAACTTGCTTTGTATCCCATGTTAACTGCTTTCTTTCTAGAGGGATTTCATGACCAAATCAGGTTGTCATCTCCCTCAGATAAATGCATAGAACACAACTGAGGCCCATATACTCATCATTTAAATTATTTGTATTCTTATTGTGAGGTAGATGCTTATATATGCAAGGATGAAGAACTGCACTGGGCACTGAGCCTGTTGGCTTCCATAATTAATCTACATGACCTGAAAAACCATTTTTGACTTGCCAAAATTCTGAAAATCTGCCTATGAACATTTGTGATTTTTGATATACGTCTATAAAGAGAACCGTCTGTGAGGGTTACAGAAAATGTGACAAGAAAGGTGGGCGTTATCTGTCATTATCTTTTGCTTGAACCATTCTTTGAGTTTTTTATTATGCTGGAAGTACAAAGATGTGATTCGAAACACACACAAATTTAAATTCGGGTGTGTGAGTAAAATGAAATAAAATAATGTGTTCAGTTCAATGTTAGGATTGATATGCAACAAGAAGAAAGGTTACTATTTAGTATTTCATTTTTTTTTGTTTTTTGTTTTTAAGGCATCATAGTATTGTTAGAATATTAATTCCAACTACCTTGCAGGACAGCAACAGCAGCCCGGTCATCTGCCGGAATCCGCCATCAAAACGGCAACTGCAAACAGGATTTCGTTCCGGAAAAACTGTCATGAGTCCATCGGACCGCCTTTCTTGCAATTGTCGTTTTCATACAAATGCCTCCGATACAATCAGCTGCTGACACGTGCCCGGAGCTACTGTTCCAAAACAGCTCTTCATCGGAGCATAAAGGTCAGTCAGAAAAGTCCGCCCGATATTGATTGCAACCGTTCGATTTGAGATGAGTGTTGTCCACCGTCCGATTGAACCAGGGCTGCGTACCCTGCAGTTAATATTGCGTGGAGTAAAACAAACTTTTGTTTTGACCCCCGACTTGTCAGTGAATTAATTTATGAAGTACCTTTGCCATGCTGAGAATTAAATGGCGTTCGTAGATTGTTGGTGAAGTTTTATTACACGGGAGTATGGCAAGTGAAATTGAATTGCCCTGTTATGTTTTTGTTGACTACTAAAAAATAAAATGAGAAGCACAGCAGTGTGAATGTGATGCAGTGTGAGTGGGATGCTTTGTTGTCCATGATGAAATGTAAGACAGGTGCAGCAGGACACGAGTGTTTTGTTGAGAAAACTAACTGCAAAGAAATGGAATGCGCAGTAGCACAAATCTCATAGTTTTGTGTGTTGACTTTTTAAGTATTGCACATGGGATGTAATAGAGGGCGTGCAGTAGCAAAGAAAATAACAAAAGAAAACTGTGAATGCACAGTAGTGCAGAGGCGAAGCAGCATTGAGCTTGTGGAAGCAGAAGCCGTGAAGGTATGTGTTTGTAATGGCTGTCAAGTGAAGATATGCATTTTAATGCAAAAAGAAGCGGAACGCTTATGCGTTGTATATGTTTTTGGTTATGCGTTGACTTTTGTAATGCTGTGGTGAAAAACGCACAGCTCGTGCAAACAAAATTAGACAGAGTCTATGGTCAGTGTGATGCACAACAGTGCATAAGAAATATATGTTTTGAGTGGCGTTGACCAGTGTGTGATGGAAGCTGTAGATCGCACAGCAGTGCGCGGGTGAAGACGAAAACAAAGACGAAGGTAGAAACCAGAACAGAGCACCGTGGATGTTTTGATGTCCTGTTTGGGAATGAAATGAAGTAGCAGCAGCAGCGTGTGAGTAAGGAGAAAAGAAATGCTCAGCAGAGCCTGAATGTATTTTTTTTATTTTGAATATGAATGTAAAAGTGCAGCACCATATGTAAGAATCTTTTTATTTTACAGCAGTAAATGTAAATGAGATTTTACACACAGCAGTGTAAAATCTCAGGAGGAAAACAGAGTAATATTTTGTTGTTTTGGAACTGCATCTAAAGCAGTATCTGGTTGTAATCCCTCTCTGAGAGGAAGCTCTTGGTGAATCCCTCTGTTAAAGAAGAAGGTGCTCTTCAGCACAGTGTCTTGTTGAATCCCTCTGTTAAAGAGGAAGGTGCTCTTCAGCACAGTCTCTTGGTGAATCCCTCTGTTAAAGAGGAAGGTGCTTTTCAGCACAGTCTTTTGGTGAATCCCTCTATCAAGAGGAAGATGCTTTTCAGCATATACTGGTGAATCCCTCTGTCAAGAGGAAGATGCTCTTCAGCATAATCTCTGGTGAATCCCTCTGTGTGAGGAAGATGTTTTTTGTAACAGCAGTTGGAGAATTCCTCTGTGTGAGGAAGATGTTTTTGTAAAAGAAGTGCTGGTGAAATCCCTCTGTTAAGAGGAAGACCCTTTTTTGTAACAGGCAGTCATATTGATGAATGCAAAGTTTTTTTTTGGGGTGTAGAAAGACTCTGTTTCTCTGAGTCAAAAACAGCGTCCCTGTGTTAAAAGATCTTGTGGAGAAAAACAGAGCATTGTCTCTGTGTTTAGTTTATTTTGTTTTTGGGATTTTACCAGAAAAATCCCCAACAATGGTATCAGAGCTAGTTCAGGCTCTTTGAAGGTGTCAAAGAAGCTGAAGGAAGGTTTCTAGCTGCAACAAATTCTCCAGCAGAGTGAAGTCTCGGGCAAAAGAATCCAGGTATTTCTCAGAGTTTTTTTTGTGTTACTGCTGAAGAAACAGTCAGTGTTTTTAAAAAACACAGTCAAATATTTGAAGCATAGTTAAGAATGACAAGGTCAAAGAAGAAAGTCTCCAATCCTTCTAAGAATGTGTCTCCCTCTACTACTAAAATAGAAAACAATCAATTTGAAAGCATTCTATTTGAGGCTCCAAGGTTCAATGGGAACTTTTATATATGGTAAATAAAAATGAGGACTTTCTTAAAGTCTGAAGGGATTGAAATTTGTGAATCAGTGATTGATAATAGCAATATGGATAGAGAATCCAAGGAGTACAATGCAAAAGTAGCAAAGACAATCTTGGCTGGACTGCTTGATTCTGTAAAGAAGAATCTAGGAAAATATTCATCAGCAAAGGATATATGGGATAGACTTCATGATCTGCACGCAAAGGGATCACTGACCATGACCATCAGTCAAGAAGGAAATTCTGAACCCATCATAGAAGCTGAAAATGAGAAGGTTGACCTCATCAAGCTTCAAGTACAAGAAAGGGATGAAGAGCTCGCCAAGCTTAAGAAGGAACTTGATCAAAGCAAAAGGAAGCATCATGAAGAAGTCATATCCATGACAAATCAATTGAATCAAGCAAAGAAGCAGGAAGATGTCTTGTCAAGTCAACCTGAACAAAGGCACAAGAGAGTGAACAAACTTGTAGAAGAGATTGGACAGTACAAGGTAGAGGTATCCTCCCTTAAGTCTGAATTACAAGAAGCCAGGAAACAGGCACAAGAAGCCAAGAAGAAAATGGAGAGCAGTCAAGCAAAAAATGAAGAAATCTCCAAAATAAAGTCAGATATCATCTCCCTTAAAATAGTAGCAGCTGAAGCTACTCGCAGCAAGGAAGAAACTGAGGAACAACTTGCAAAGAAGAATAATGAGTGTGAAAGATTGGAAGAAGAGATTGTCCTCCTCAAGAAAAAGGTTGAAGGGATGAACAAAATCATGAAGAGATCTCAAGCCTTGGATGACATGCTTAGCTATCACAGATCTCCATCTGATAAATCAGGACTCGGGTATGTAGGTGAACCCTCGAACAAGAATGAAAATGCTTTAAGCAAAGGAAATGTGAAGAAGGCAGAAAGAAATTGTGATGCTCCTAGTTCCAGCGAAGGCAAGGAGAAAAATCAAGGCTACAATAGAAGAAATCCTACTCCAAGTAGAAAACCAGCTCCAAGAAGAAATGTTGATGATGTCAAAGAGGCAAGAGGCAATGGTTATCATCAAAGGATCTCAAGGCAAAAAGGCTTCAGAAGTACATCAAGGAAACCTCCATCTCCCAGGTACCAAAGTTCATTTTTTGGTTAGTGTTATTATTGCTCAAACTTTGTTCATATGGCAAAAGACTGTAGAGCATTTCATATAGATAGATGTTATGGTCTCCGACAACCTCCAAGAAACAATTTTACAGGAAGAAATCATGAAATCTTATTCATGGACAATGTAGAATGTTTCAAGTGTCATAACATTGGTCATATGGCACGTAATTGTAACTTAACATGGGCTCTTACACAAGCTAGACCCATGCAAAAGAAGAAAGTTACACAAGTATGGAGAAGGAAGGAAATATAGTCCGAAAGTCCTTTGAGCTCCCCAGCCAATCTAAGTTTCTTTTGAGAAGACTCTGCCAAAAGGAGACGATGCATACAGTTAAGGGGAGCCTGTAATTCTTGATCATTATTGCTGAACTATATTAACAGTCATTCTTTGATGAAGATCTTCTTATAGGGGAGAGATATGAAATTAAATCTGCCATAAAAGCAGAGAAGAAAAGGTTGCAGGATAGCTTGGAGATGCAAAGATTGGAAATCTTACCTGAGGCAGAGAGAAAGAGGATATTACATGATTGGAGCACCTGAGCATAGCAGTGAAAGCGATGAAAGGAAAGCTGATATGAATAGGCAGAAAAGCTTTGAATTTTTATGAAGTGTTTGGGTATGTCTGAACACCCAGCAGTTGAAATTAAAGGGGAGTGTTGGAATATTAATTCCAACTTCCCTGCAGGGACAGCAATGGCAGCCCAGTCATTTGCCAGAATCCGCCATCAAAACGGTGACTGCAAACAGGATTTCGTTCCGGAAAAACTGTCATGAGTCCATCAGACCGCCTTTCTTGCAATTGTGGTTTTCGTACAAACGCCTCCGATACAATCAGCTGCTGACACATGCCTGGAGCTACTGTTCCAAAACAACTCTTCATCGGAGCATAAAGGTCAGTCATAAAAGTCCGCCCGATATTGATTGCAACCGTTCGATTGAGATGAGTGTTGTCCACCGTCCGATTGAACCAGGGCTGCGTACAAGCTTGTAGTTAATATTGCGTGGAGTAAAACAAACTTTTGTTTTGACCCTCGACTTGTCAGTGAATTAATTTATGAAGTACCTTCGCCATGCTGAGAATTAAATGGCATTCGTAGATTGTTGGTGAAGTTTTATTAAACACGAGTATGGCAAGTGAAATTGAATTGCCCTGTTATGTTTTTGTTGACTACTGAAAAATAAAATGAGAAGCACAGCAGTGCGAATGTGATGCAGCGTGAGTGGGATGCTTTGTTGTCCATGAAGAAATGTAAGATAGGCGCAGCAGCACGCAAGTGTTTTTTTGAGAAAACAAACTGTAAAGAAATGGAATGTGCAGCAGTGCAAATCTCATAGTTTTGTGTGTTGACTTTTTAAGTATTGCACACAGGATGTAATAGAGGGCGTGCGGCAGCAAAGAAAATAACAAGAGAGAACTGTGAATGCACAGTAGTGCAAAGGTGAAGCAGCATTGAGCTTGTGGAAGCAGAAGCCGTGAAGGTATGTGTTTGTAATGGCTGTCAAGTGAAGATATGCATTGTAATGCAAAAAGAAGTGGAACGCATATGTGTTGTATATGTTTTTGGTTATGCGTTGACTTTTGTAATGCTGTGGTGAAAAACGCACAGCTCGTACAAACAAAATTAGACAGAGTCTATGGTCAGTGTGATGCACAGCAGTGCATAAGAAATATATGTTTTGAGTGGCGTTGACGAGTGTGTGATGGAAGTTGTAGATAGCAAAGTAGTGCGTGGGTGAAGACGAAAACAAAGACGAAGGTAGAAACCAGAACAGAGCACCGTGGATGTTTTGATGTCCTATTTGGGAATGAAATGAAGTAGCAGCAGCAGCGTGTGAGTAAGGAGAAAAGAAATGCTCAGCAGAGCCTGAATGTATTTTTGTATTTTGAATATGAATGTAAAAGTGCAGCACCATATGTAAGAATCTTTTTATTTTATAGCAGTAAATGTAAATGAGATTTTACACACAGAAGTGTAAAATCTTAGGAGGAAAACAGAGTAATATTTTTTGTTGTTTTGGAACTGCATCTAAAGCAGTGTCTGGTTGTAATCCCTCTGTGAGAGGAAGCTCTTGGTGAATCCCTCTGTTAAAGAGGAAGGTGCTCTTCAGCACAGTGTCTTGGTGAATCCCTCTGTTAAAGAGGAAGGTGCTCTTCGGCACAGTCTCTTGGTGAATCCCTCTACTACAGAGGAAGGTGCCTTTCAGCACAGTCTTTTGGTGAATCCCTCTGTCAAGAGGAAGATGCTTTTCAGCATATACTGGTGAATCCCTCTGTCAAGAGGAAAATGCTCTTCAGCATAATCTCTGGTGAATCCCTCTGTGTGAGAAAGATGTTTTTTGTAACAGCAGTTGGAGAATCCCTCTGTGTGAGGAAGATATTTTTGTAAAAGCAGTGCTGGTGAAATCCCTCTGTTAAGAGGAAGACCCTTTTTTGTAACAGGAAGTCATATTGATGAATGCAAAGTTTTTTTTTGGGGTGTAGAAAAACTCTGTTTCTCTGAGTCAAAAACAGCGTCCCTGTGTTAAAAGATCCCGTGGAGAAAAACAGAGCATTGTCTCTGTGTTCAGTTTATTTTGTTTTTGGGATTTTACCAGAAAAATCCCCAACAAGTATATGATTCCTCCTTGGTTTTTGACATGATTTTTTATTACTGAACCCCCAATGCCCAATGAAGTCAACATTTAGAATAAATATAAATGAAAATCTCAATGGTTAAGTCCCGTTTAGTACACTTGGAAAGGTCTTGGGTGTAAATTGATCTAAAAGGAATGGTACCTCGGCTCCACGAGGATCAGCGGAAAACAATTATCAATTAAATGGAATGAAAATCTCAATGGTTAAGTCCCGTTTAGTACACTAGGAAAGGTCTTGGATGTAAACTGATCTGAAAGGAATGGTACCTCATCTCCACGAGGATCAGGGGAAAACATTTATCAATTGAATGGTGTCACAGTTCTCAGTTTCTTTATGGCCGCTTGAGATCAACATACATGTATTTGATGCTGCGAAGATATTAAGTGGGGAGTAATATTTATACTGGTAGAGGATTCTATTCCTAGCTGTCCATAATGCGCAGGAAATTATTCATGGCAAAGCTTTATGATCATCGACTAAGTTTGACTTCTAACTTCTATAGCTATCCACAAGGAGCTCTTCCTCCCAGTTCCCTGAACGTCGTGCCAGAACTAATAACTTTTTTGATATTTCCTGAGTGAAGGTGCAGTTCTGACACAAGGTATGCATACTTGGCCCTTACCAAGATATTTTCTTCAAATCAGGAAAATATCCTAGATTTTATGGTGATTTCACATGCCATGGAGTATCCCAGCGTCAACATTTCTCCTGGTTAGCTGTTAAGAAACTTGCTTTGTATCCCATGTTAATTGCTTTCTTTCTAGAGGGATTTCATGACCAAATCAAGTTGTCATCTCCCTCAGATAAATGCATAGAACACAACTGAAGCCTCTTGATATCGTTGTTCAGTTGAATAACATCATTCCCATGAAGGGTGAGGTCTGCTGAGCTCCTCACTGGTTTTGGCATAGAGTGCTTCTAGTATGTTAGCTGAATTAGTCAAACAAAGGATTCATTGTGTCTTAAAAACGTCATCTCCTAAGATAAATGCATATAACACAAAGCCATGCCTATTCCCAGTAAGTACAATGTTTGCTGAGCTCTTCACCCATTTTGCCCAAGAATGCCTTTACTCTTGTTAGCCGAACTAGCCAAAGTCAAGGATTCAATCTTAAAAAGCAGCAACATGAGAGAAACATGGAATTCAATCAAGGATTTATACCTATGTTAACCTACCATCCATTTCCTGATTGTCAACCCAGCCGGTTCCCTAGAAAGGGTATAAACCAGAATTAGGGCTCTTTAGATAAATTCAAACTTAAAAAGCAGCAACATAAGAGAAACATCGAATTCAATCAAGGATTTATAGTTACGTTAACCAACAATCCATTTCTAGATTGCGAAGCCAGCTGGTCCCATAGAAGGGTACAAACCAGAATTAGAGCTCTTTAGATAATAGAAGCAGGTTTCATAGAAGGGTACAAACCAGAATTAGAGCTCTTTAGATAATAGAAGCATTTGTAGGAGATATATTCCACTGCTTGATTCAATCCTTCACTAATAGGTGGTCAATGTAGTTTTGTTTAACCAATTGTTACCAAAGGCCTGAACATGCATATTTACACCTATTAAAAGGATATTCAATAGGTTTAAATTGTGATACACTATTATAGTTGATCATAAATATATCATGATTGACAGTTGTAAGCACATACATTTATTTTAAAGCAATAATTGCTATCACACAGAAAATGTTGGAGTAAGATTCATCATGGCTCGTTCAACAAAAACTGCAAGTAAACAATGGGAATGTACACTGGAGGAGCAAATGAAATACCACTTTCTAAGTTGATTCTTAAAGTTCGAGGTTAAGACAGCTGGAAAACCTGAAGATGGTGAAGGAAATCCTTTAAGCCAAAACATGTGGCAGTCACCCTGGCTCGATGGTTATTCTCAAAAGCCTCTTAAAGGGATTTGTATGCTAAAAAAGTGCAATATGGCAATGTACACTGGAGGAGCAAATAGCATATTGCTCTCTACATTGATGGTTAAAGTTTGAGGTTAAGTCAGCTCGAAATCCAGAAGAGGGCGCAGGAAATCTCAAAAAATAAAACAAGTTGCACACACTCTGGTTGGTGGTTATTCTCAAAGGCCTCTTAAAGAGAACTGTAGACCCAAAAACAAGTGGTAGGCGAAGATATCACTCCAGCCTTGTGGCTATTTCATTTGGTACATTTGTATGAAAATTATATTTCATTTGGTATATTTGTATTAAAATTCAGTAAAGTGACAACAATTATAGAAAATCAGTAGGAACATTCACATGAGAGGATGTGCAGGGTATAAAAAAGACGGTAGCAGGTGAAGCAATAGCACATTGACGGGCTGTAAGGACAATTCTGAAACTGGTAGGCATTCTCTCAATTAACATTTCGCAACCCAAATCAATAGCTGATAGCTAAAGAGGAGTTCACTTTACTTTTAACACCATGTTTTTTTTGTATTACTCACTTTTTCAATGAACTTCAGTGTATTTTTCATTAGATATATTTCTGAAATATTAATTCTTAGTTTTATGCAAATTTGACCTCTTCTTGATTTGTGAAAATATTGCATGACATATGAGAGTGCTGCTTAGTTTTTTCCTTTTTACTTTCACAAATGTGACATAGCCTTTCCCTCCATGGTTCCAACTTTCATTGTTTCATGTTTCACTTTCTAAGCATGTTCTTAAATGTACTACTGTTTTTCACCCCATGGTTGATTGTTTCATTTTCTGAGCATGTTCTTGAATGCACTAGTGCCTTTCCCTCCATGGTTCCAACTTTCATTCTTTCATGTAACTTCACTTTCTAAGCATGTTCTTAAATGTACTACTTCTTTTCACCCCATGGTTCATTGTTTCATTTTCTAAGCATGTTCTTGAATGCACTATTGCTTTTCACCCCATGGTTACATTCACCCCATCATTCCACTTATTTGTTGAAGTTGTTTATATAGTATTATTTTCTACTGGTGTAGTTACTTCCTTCTTCCTGTGCATATGTTTGGGGCTTTTCTTTATCTAATGTCTTTCTTTATTTGATATCCCAATGGTTTCTTTTCTCAGCGTCTCCATCCCATGGTTATATTCAAGTGGTACATGTTTGCTGAAGTTGTCTATCTAGTGTTCTTTTCTTTTCGTGTGTTTTTGTCTCTACCTTCTTCTCTTGTGCATATTTTTGGGGGTTTTTATTTATCTGATGTTGTATTTGACATCCCAATGGTTGTTATTAGGAATGTCTCAAATTCTATTTTTGATTTTAGTCATGCTTCATATGAAGAGTATCGCAAAAGGAAATGTTGTATTCTTCTCTTAAGTAACTTATTATCGGGTTTTTTTTCATTCATTTGCGGTATTTCTAACTGTTTTTGAAATTTCCTAGTCTCTATACTTTATCCATAAAGTCGTAGGCATTAAAGTTATGAGTATTTTAAAGAGGGAGCACAACATTTGTGAGTTCCAAGTGTCCGCAGTTCTACTTGTATTTTACAGCAAGAAGAAAGTTACTTAACCCTTGCACTGTTTATTTTGCTTTTCTTTCTTGTTGGAGGATGTTCTTATTCCATGTACCTCCCATTTCTATTGGAGATGGTTAGATGAAGAGTACATCTCATAAGGAGTGTTGCATTCTTCAAGTAGCTAGCTTGTTATCAGGGTTTTGAATAGGTTCTTTCTGTTTTTGAAAATACTTGGTCCCTGTACTTCAATCCATATTAAGTCTTAATATGAGCATTACAGAACATTTAGAAGAGGGCACAACATTTTCCAATTTCAACTGTCTTTAATTCCACTTATCTTTTGCGGTAAGGATCAGTGTTATTTATCTCTCCCCACCATTTTCCCTTGTGCATGCTAATAGCATTGTTTTGTAGAGCACTGCTATTCTAGTTTTACATGTATGCACAGTGACCCTACTCTCCATGCAGGATTCTTGTATGTCCCGACACTACTCGTTACATATGCATTATTTTATGTTGTGTATTGATTATGCTTCTTGTTGTTTGAATAAACCTTGTTACATCTGTTTCTAGTTTTCATCCTGTGTGTTAGCTGTCCTTGGCAGAGGATATTGTTTTTTGTGTATGTTTAATGGCCTATTTGAATTTAACACAGTGAAGGGTGGTAGCTGATGAAGAAATTGTTTGTACCATCTAAGGTTGTGTGATGTCATTGAAAATTAACCTATAACTTCATGAGGTCACAAATTCACCATTTAAGTTATCATTATTAGAGGCCTGAAAAAACATTTTTGTTATCATTAATATAATGAGGTGAAAAACCGTTTCTGACTTGCTAAGTCACTCTAAAGCTTTCTGTCTAACAACATATAGGCTTCAGGGAAGCTTATTTCATTTTTTAAAGTACACATTTGTTAAATGCATGTAAAGTTGAATGCGGAGTCCACAAGGAGGAAAATGTAAAATGCATGTTTGTGAGGCAGATTACGTTATAAATTAGGGTTTCTTTTTATGGCGATATATTATTTCTTGTTCATTGTTTAAAGAGCAGCATTTGGAGGAGTTTAAATGCAAGGTTCAAAAGGTAATCCCGATATAATGCACCCAGATAGATTATTAAGATTTTTGCACCTGCAGAATATCATTGCTAAAGAATCGAGGAGTTTGGTGTTCATTGAAGTATACATATATTTCTCTTTTTTTGTTGTGAAAGAAAAATCATTTTATTTAAAAAAATTACAAATTTCCATACATTTTCATTCTTTCGATTACATCAAACAAAATAAAGAAATCAAGGAATCAAAACACTCGATAAAATGATCCTTTCGGCACCTGTATATATGTTTGTATCCTAACTCATAAGGTGTAGATCAATGGGTTTGTGTGGGGTTTATTGTAAATTAGGTCTTAAATTCAAATCTCATGGGAGGAATTGAGGGTGGGCACCATTTGTGAGGGATAAAATTTTTGTCCTATGGAGTGTCCAAACCAAATTGAGTCTTGTGAAATCTTGGTGGAAACATCCCACAGAGAGACAGATTGTTCTTCCATCCAACATTGGGGTTAACCTTTGCCTTGGCTGTCATGTCCCTTTCTGGAGAGTGATATTTATTTAACTATTCACTATCACTTTATTAATTGATAGTGAACAATTAAGTCGATATCCTTCTTAGAAAAGGGGCATTACATATATCAGAGCTCTCGTTGTTTCCTAGTTTTGGTATTGAGTTACACACATTAGCTAATGGCGATTGATTATAAAGTGATATTGAACAATTAAATTGATAACCCTCTTTGAAAAGGGACATTACAGATATAAGAGCTCTAGTTGTTTCCTAATTTTGATATTGAGATACACACCCTAGCTGGTGGCATTTGGTTTTAGTGGTTGTAAAAGCACCCTAACTAGTCATTGTGATCTTCACAAATGAATTGAGTCAAACCTCATTAGACTAGCAGGATGGCAGGATGCATAATAGATACCATTGTAATATCCCTTCTATTAATTCATCTAAAATTCCTAGAATTCCCTTTGCAAGATCTTTTCTGCAAATCAGGAAAAGTCCTGGATTTGATTGCCTTGTATCCCATGTTAACTGCATTTTTTTCTAGAGGGTTTCGTGGCGAAATAAGGTTGTCATCTCCCTCAGATAAATGCATAGAACACAATTGAATCATCTTGATATCCTTGTTCAACTGAATAACATCATTCTTAGTAAGGGCAAGGTATGCTGAGCTACTCCCTTGTTTTGGCATAGAGTGCCTCTCATATGTTAGATGAATCAGTCAAAATAAGGATTTGGTGAAAAATTCATAAGATAAATGCATGTAACACAACTGAAGCCTATTGATATAGGCAATTCACTAAACAATGTTGTTCCTATTCCCAATGAGTACAATGTTTGCTGAGATCTTCACCCATTTTGCCAAACTTGTCAGGCGAACTAGCCAAACTCCGAGATTGATTGCACCTTATAAAACAACAACACTAGAGAACCATCGCATTTAATCAAGGATTTATACCTACATTAACCAACCATCCATTTCCAAATTTCCAAGCCAGCTAGTTCCCTAGAAGTGTATAAATGAGAATTAGAGCTCTTTAGATAATAGAGGCATTTGTAGTAGATATATGCCACTGCTTGATTCAATACTCCTCTGATAGGTGGTTAATGTAGTTTTGTTAACCAGTTGTTACCAAAGGCTTGAACAACTAATCGCCCTCCATATTCCCCTCATAGATAGTACATTTGCAACCGAAGTCAACACTTTGACTTATCTAGATAAGAGCACAAATTAGATCTCTAAGAAGATGATACATGAGATCAATTGAAGACATGTTGCTTCAAATGATTCTCCAAGGTGACTTAATCACCTATCATCGTGTTGCATCTCGTCATCATGTTGCACCTCATCGTGCTACACCATGTTGCATCCATCATCACAACACTGGACCTCATGATTGCTGCACTGCTATCCATGATAGCCATGTTGTCCATGCTTGTTGTTGTACCATGCTTGCTGCTATACCATGTGCCTTCTGACATGTCACAACTACTGTCCCACTTTGCCTTGCCATACCTTGCAGCTATCCCATATGTCTTAGCATACCTTGTTGTTGTCCATGTGTCTTAGCAGCACCATGTAGCCTTGTTGTCCTTTGTATCGTGGCTCCACCAAGCTTCATTGTCTAGATGTCCCATTCATCTTTGTAGCACTAATTCACCTACTTTCCCTTAAATCTTGGCAGCACCATGTAGCCCAACAGTTCCATTTACTTTGTTGCACTAGTTAGCAGCATCATGTAGTCTTAGCACTGTTGTACTAGTCGCCTTGCTTGCTATTGTCCATACTTGCTGTTGAGCAACACCATGTACCCTTGCTGCCATGTGTTGTTTCACCACATTGCACTACTGCACTGCATCACCGGTTAGGGCATCACCCTACAACCCTTATTCTCCATACAAATCAACAAACCAACCTTCTAAAGATTGCGGTTCTCCAAGGGTGTAACCCTCCACACTTACGCTATTCCTTTTAGCTTTGTTTAATTGCGGCTAAGGCCACGCTGTCACTATAGTCCCTTCACACTGTTTAGGGCAGCCTCCACACTATTCTTTTGACCCCTTATATTGCGGCTAAGACTTCATTGTCCACACAGCCCTTCACATTGTCTGGGGTAGCCTACACGTTGTCCCTTTGACCCTTCATGCTACGGCTAAGACTCAGCTATCCACACAGCTGTTACTCAGCCTAATTTTCCCAACAATACACACTTGGAACAACCCTTACTTACCATGCTGTCACCTACAACAAACCCTCATTGTGGCTCATAAACTTGACTGAGTCATAGGGCTTCTCACTTGACTGCGCAGATACTAGGGCTACCCTCCTTTTAGCATTGGGGCTGTGTTCTTTTCCTCCAACGTCTAGGGCTTACACTCCTAGATTTCTCTTCCACTAAAACCCAAGACAAGTGGAGAGAAATCAAGATAGAAGTGTGTGTAGAAATGACTATCAAGTCACCTCCTTTTATACTAAAACGTTGAGCACATGTGGGGTTTATTTGGTTGCTGGCTGACCTTGACAAATTGCCTTATAACACATAAATTCATAACTCCATGAATACTTATCAGAATCGGATGATCTTTAGATCAATCCTACACCTCTGGATGAGGGGGATCCAAGAAAAATATCAGCTGCCATAAATAAGATGACTCACATGGAGTTTGGCCCTAGTTGCCAATTTTAACATTATGTGATATTATTAGACTTCGGTAAACCATATAATGGTTAAATAAGTTATGGGTAACTAGTTCAATGCACAAGAATTAAAGCGAAGAGAAAAATATTAAAAGATAGAAAGAGTAATGTTAAGGATTTGTTTGATAACGTTCAACAAAGGATTTGTTCGATAAAGTTCATCAACATGCAGTTGAAGGTTTAAGTTGTGAACCAACACTACAACTGATCATAAATATATCATAATTGACAATGGTAAGGACATAAATTTATCATAAAGCAATAATTGTTAGCACAGAAATGGTGATGTTAGATTCACCATGGCCAATTCAACAAAAATGGCAAGTTAAGGAAATCCTTTAAGCCAAAACATGTGGCAGTCGCTCTAGCTCGGTGGTTATTCTCAAAAGTCTCTTAAAGGGATCTGTATACCAAAAAAGTGCAAGGAAACTATGGGAATGTATACTAGAGGAGAAAATATAATATTGCTCTCTACATTTATTATTAAAGTTTGAGGTTAAGTCAGCCAGAAATCCTGAAGAAACTATGGGAATGTATACTAGAGGAGAAAATATAATATTGCTCTCTACATTTATTATTAAAGTTTGAGGTTAAGTCAGCCAGAAATCCTGAAGATGGTGAAGGAAATATCCAAAAATAAAACAAGTTGCACACACTATGGTTGGTGGTATTATATAAAGCCTCTTAAGAGAATTGAAGACTAGAAAACAAGTGGTAGTCGAAGATATCCCTTCAACCTCGTGGTTATTTCATTTGGTACATTGTATGAAAATTCAGTAAAGTGAAAGCACTTATAGGAAATTAGTACGAGTACTCACGTGAGAGGATGTGCAGGGTATAAAAAAGATGGTATCAGGTGAAACAAAATCACATTGATGGGTTGCAAAGTACAATGCTAAAACTGGTAAACATACTCTCAATTAACATTTTACAACCGAAACCAATAAAGATGGGGAAAGAGGAGTTCACTCTACTTTTAACACCATCTTCCTTGTATTACCCTCTTTTTTAGTGAACTTAGGTGTATTTTTCATGAGATCTGTGTTTGAAATATTAATTCTTAGTCTTTGATATGCAAATTTGACCTCTTCTTGATTTGTGAAAATGTTGCTTGACATACAAGAGTGCTGCTTAGTTTTTTCCTTTCTACTTTCACAAATGTGACATAGCCTTTCCCTCCATGGTTCCAACTTTCATTGTTTCATGTTTCACTTTCTGAGCATGTTGTGAAATGTATTACTGCATTTCACCTAGTGGTTCACTGTTTCATTTTCTAAGCATGTTCTTAAATGTACTACTGCTTTTCACCCCATGGTTACATTCAAGCGGTTTTGTACTTTGATTTCACTTGTTTGTTGAAGTTGTAAACAAAGTGTTAATTTTTGCTGGTGTGTTTTAGTTTCTTCTTTCTTTTTGTGCATATTTTTGGGGCTTTTATTTATCTAATGTCTTTCTTATTTGATATCCCAATGGTTGTTCTCAGTGTCTTCACCCGATGGTTATATTCAAGTGGTATCTGTTTGTTGAAGTTGTCTATCTAGTGTTCTTTTCTTTTGGTGTGTTTTAGTTTCTTCCTTCTTTTTGTTCATATTTTTGGGGCTTTTATTTATCTAATGTCTTTCTTATTTGATATCCCAACGGTTGCTGTTCTCAGTGTCTTCATCTGGTGGTTATATTAAAGTGGTATTTGTTTATTGAAGTTAGCTGTATAGTGTTCTTTTCTTTCAGTGTGTTTTCGGCTCTACCTTCTCTTATGCATATTTTTGGGGATTTTTATTCATCTGATGTCTATTTTATATCCTAATGGTTGTTATTATGAATTTCTCCAATTCTATTTTTGGTTGTAGTCATGCTTCATATGAAGAGTATCGCAAAAGGAGATATTGTGTTATTCTTTTAGGCATCTTATTATAAGGTGTTTTTGCATTCATTTGTAGTATTTCTAATTGTTTTTTAAAATTCTCAGTCTCTATGCTTCAGCCATAAGTTGTAGTCATTAAGGTCATTTGTGAGTTCCAGGTGTCTAAAGTTCTACATGTATTTTACAACAAGGAGAATGTTATTTAACCCTTGTACTATTTTTTTTGTTTTGTTTATCTTCCTTGTTGGACATGTTCTTTTTCTATGTACCTCCAATTTCTATTGGGTATGTTTAGATGAAGAGTATATCTCATAAGGAGTGTTGCATTATTCAAGTAGCTAGCTTGTTATTAGGGTTTTGAATAGGTTCTATCTGTTTTTGAAAATACTTGGTCCTTGTACTTCAATCCATAGTACATATGAGCCTTATAGAACATTTAAAAGAGGGCATAACAATTGCCAATTCCAAATGTCTTTAATTCCACATATATTTTACGGTAAGGATAAATGTTGTTCTCTCCCCACCGTTTTTCCTTTTGTGCATGCTAATAACCTTGTTTTGTAGAGAACTACTATTCTAGTTTTACATGTATTCATCGTGAACCTATCCTCAATGCAGGATTCTCGTAGGACCCGTTATTGCTCATCACATGTGCACTATTTTATGTTGTGTATTGATTGTGTTTTTAGCTGGTTGAATGAACCATGTTACATCTGTCTCTAGTTTTCATCCTGTGTGTTTGGTATACCTTGGCGGAGGATATTGTTTTTTTGTGTATGTTTAATGGCCTATTGGAATTTAACACAGTGAAGGGTGGCAACTGATGAAAAAAATGTCGTACCATTTGAGATTGTGTGATGTCATTGAGAATTAACCTATAACTTCATGAGGTCACAAATTCATCATTTAAGTTATCATTATTAGAGATATGAAAAAACATTTTTGTTATTATTAATATAATTAGGTGAAAAACCATTTCTGACTTGTTAAATCGCTCTAAATCATTCTAACCACATACATATAGGCTTCGGGGAATTTTATTTCATTTTTTAATATACACATTTGTTAAATGCATGTAAAGTTGAATGCGGAGTCCACAGGAGTAAAATGTAAAATGCATGTTTATGAGGCAGATTAAGTTAGACATTAGGATTTCTTTTTATGGCGATATATTTTTTCTTGTTTATTGTTTACCAAGCAACATTTGGAGGAGTTTAAATGCAAGGTTCAAAAGGTAATTCTGATATAGTGTACCCATATAGATTATTAAGATTTGCGCACATGCAGAATATCCTTGCTAAATATTTGAGGAGTTTGGTGTTCATTGAAGTATACAAATATTTCCTTTTTCCACGAGGAAAGAAAATTCACTTCATTTAATAAAACAAATTACAATTTTACATACATTTTAATTCTTTCCATTACATCCTTATATAATGATCCTTTCAATACACACACACAGATATATATATTTTATCCTTACTCACAAGTGTGTCTATATATATATATATATATATATATATATATATATATATATATATAACACAACCGAACTACCCTTAAAAATTTATTTAGGTCTTCTAAATACAAGTCATATCATATGCTTGGACTGGGAATTTATCACATTCTTTGCTCCTATGGTAAAGCATACATTGGACAAACTGGAAAGTCCCTTAATGCTCAAATCAAAGAGCACATAGCTAACATCCACCATAATTGAATCTCAAAATTCAATTTATCTTAGCACTTCCATTAAACCAATCACATCATTAATTTTTAGGATTTCAAAATTATGGCTTCATCTCCTTTCTACCCTCAACACATTTCTCCCCTTCCTCTTTACCAAGTCTAAACTCTTGGATTCCTTTCTCTAGTTTAAAACATTTAATCCTTAATTAAAATTTCTTCCATTCCTCTTCAATAATAAATTATATATTTTTTCTTAAGGATCAATTCTATCAGTTGTTACCAGTCATTCTTTACATTTAATCCTTAACTAAATATTCTTCCATTCCTCTTCAATCAAATTTTGTTAACATTTTCCTAATGTTCAATTTTATTAGTTGTTACCAATCATTCTATTTAACATGGTTCTACACTCTTAATCTCACAAACAACTTATGTATCCCTAATGATGGGTGGAGCATCCACCCGAAATGTCGGTCGTTTCAATCAAGTTACACAGTTTCTCCAGAAAAAGAAAAAAGATTGACAAAAAAATGATCAATGATAAATAAAATATTTCAATGTCCATATTTAAGTAACGTAAAATATTTCAATATTAAATATATACATATGGAGAGAGGGATTTGTCTTATTTCATAAATATTTGTAATTCGTTTGATGCTTAATATGAAATTAACATGTAATATTTAAAAAAAATATTAATATCAATCCTTCCATGTTTATAATGAAGTTTGTATGTATGTATGTGTATATATATATATATATATATATATATATATATATATATATATATCTATATATATATATATCTATAGCGCGCGCGCGAGAGAGAGAGAGAGAGAGAGAGAGAGATGTTTACTCCAAATTTATCAATGGTTTAGAGCAATCAAATCTCTCTAGGTGTAAATCCTTTTTCAAGTTTTGCATTCTAAAAGAGGATTGAACCTCATGAGATTTGATCTCTCTTGACTCTTGATAAATCTTGAGTTAACATGAATCTATACTAGTTGAATTTTATTAAAATATTTAACAAACATAATAAAAAATATTATTATTATTTTTATTAATAATTTTATTTAGTTTATTTTCAATATGATACTTGTATGAGGTGTTTTTGACATGTTTCAATACATCACATAAAAGAATTTACAATTTAGATAAACATGTTATTTACATAGAATTTACATAAACAAAATTCAAAATCAAGTTAAATTTTAAAAATGGAATAAAAACAATTTAAATTTAATATATGTTTTTTTTTTTTTGTAAGCTGGCTTTGGATCCTTCTATTTCTTTTTTTAAAATACAGATTGTACATGCAAGTTCACAAAAGAGCCAGATGTTCTCAACCTACCCTGAGGGAAGCCAAGTTTGTTGACTATTTGGTGGAGTCATATCGTGACCAAAATTTAAAAATCCTGATCAAGTCTAGTAACACCAAAAACACTGAAATATCATGTTGACCTCTAATATTCTATCTTGACAATGTCTGAAGGTCGCTAATAGAAAATAAAAAGTACTAATTATTAGACATCTCAACTAGGGTTGGATCCTTAGCAGTGGATCTCTACTGGGCCGATGAGGGAATACATGGGATGCGAGTTTCAATTCTTGCAAGTCACCCAATCACTTGATTCATGCCAAACTTCATCTGTTGCATGTCCTCATGGAGCAGGCACAACTCTCCTTGTGTCTGCAAGGGGTCTTCTGGTGTTGTTGCCATAACTTTGACCATTAGGGTCTTCATTCTCTAGTATAGAAGCAATGTATGAGTGTATAGATTCCTTCTCCCTCTAGTTTTTCCCGGGTCTACTACAATGTTTCCCCATTCTCTCATTAACTTTGTTGTGCTCAGTTTTGGTCTAGAATTCAACATTTCCTCCCACTCGTCTAGTCTGGAGCCAGCTAGAGTTGAGGCTAAGGCTTTGTAAAATGCATATGCCTCCACCTCTAGTCGAGACCCACCTCTGTGACCCTTCCCTTTGCTGGCTTGACACTAACTGCCACCTCAACCTCCACTGTTCGACTCCCTTCCTCAATCTCTGCCTTAGTTGGGTGTGGTCGTATTATGTCACCTTAGACCCAAGCAAGCTCTTTTCTTCTTTATCAAACAATTTCTTGCATCCTCAGAGCTCCATCTTGAAGAACAATTGCCAAATCCTATGGCCCAACTGAAGTTCTTGGAATTATCTTTAACGAGTGCTAACCATGTAAAAATTACATTAGTAGAACAATAAACGACAAATTGTGAGAACATGAAACCTTCTAAGATATGAGATCTCGTTAACCAAGCATTTTCTCCAAGCTGGTCCACGTGGAATAAAATATTGGGAAAGCATGCCATAAAGAATATAATTAACATAACAACTAAAGGTAGGTGTACCAATAGTGTCTCTACAACCTATATGAGGAAGGTGAGGATAGATTCTCTCCCTAATTGATTTTTGGCCTTTGACTCAGTTCCATAAGCCAAGCCTCCAACTTGAAAGTCGACCATAGATAAATAATTCTCAATGTCATATAATAGAGGCCATATTGAAAGCACCCTAGAATCGAACCACTAGGCATGGGATGGGACCACAATTCCAATTGCGAGCCTCTCTCTAGGCTAAACAATTAAACATATAGTGAGGGTGATAAAGAGCCCCGAGACAGAAATAACAGTACCTATGAACCCAAAGCCAAACACACCACAAAAATTCTTGCAAGTTCTTAGGCAAGGTAATTATACATTGATGAAACTTGCCATCATCCAGGAGACACATGCGAATCAAAGGGATGGGAAAATGAAACATAATATACCCACATGTGTTCATTCCCTGATGCCTGACCCTGGTCATCTTGGAACAAGATGGATGCTTGTCCTCCTTTAGTCTTGGCATTCTCCCTATGTTCCTCCTCTCGGCAAAGTTTAAGACTATTTCCAAACTGCACCAGAAATGATACCTGATTGCAAGTATTTTCCACCTTTCAATATTTTGCCTCGCAGGGGATCTCACCATCGTTACTCCTATGTACCTCTCCAGGTCTTTACTCATGCAGGTGCATGTGATGGGGTGGCCACGTTGGCCCCCCATCATTTATTACACTTGATCTTGTAACCATGGCGACGAAGATCCCACAGTCCTGATCGAGGGTGATATGTATTCATTTTGAGTAAATTGTTTAAATATCATATTTGAAATATATTCATTTCAATTAAAAATTTTAAGCATTGCAATTTTTTTCATTTTGTTTATTTTTTAAATGGTTTAGATATTTAAATTTTAACAAATTTATTAAAAACAATAATCATTCATTTTGTATAATATAAATATAATATTTTTTTTATTAAATTATTAATAACAATATCAATACTGAAAATTATATTAATAAAATATATTAACATTATCAATAATTAATATTATAATATTATATGTGCATTAATTAACAAAAGTAAACCATAATCAACATAGACATCATGTCTTGGAAATTATGTTTATTAGTCTATTATCGGTCATGTTCCTTTGCTCTCACTGAGCTCGCTAAGAAAACCAAGCACCATATTTGCATTGAATACTTCAAAATGCTAGCTAGGATTGATCATTATCATCATAGGAAGTTCAAAGAAGTCATTGAGATTGAAAAACACTTTGGGAATTTGAACATAGATGTGGTGGAAGATTAACATAAACTGGATTCTTACTCTTTCTTCTAGTTTTGCTTCCTCCTGAATCTTTTCTCTCTCTCTACCTTTTCTACTTTTAAATTTAATAATCTTTTGCTTTCTTATTTCTTTCAAAATAAATTTATAATTATTATTATTAATCTCTATTTTAATTTTTTTAATAAATATATATATATATATATATATATATATATATATATATATATATATATATATATTCTCATAATTTCTTTGACTTTTATTTTTTATTTTTTTATTTTTTCACTTTTGTTTTTAAATTATTTCATTACAATTATTTGGTTACAATTTTTTTTTTTTTTTTTCTTTATATTATATAGTAATGATATTCTCATATATATATATATATATATATATATATATATATATATATATATATATATATATATATATATATATATCTATATATATATCTATATCTATATCTATATCTATATATATATATATATATATATATATATATATATATATATATATATATATATATATAGATATATATACACCTTCTTTGACTTTTATTTTTTATTTTTTTATTTTTCACTTTTGTTTTTAAATTATTTAATTATAATTATTTGCTCTTATCTTATTTTAATTTATTTTACTTATTAATAATTTATTATATTTTTGTTTTTTTTAGTTCCTTAGTATGTTATTTTTCTCATTAATTATTGTGAATCTTGGTAATTTCTTTATCATTTAAAAAAAAATCACATTTGACCTCCTAATGTTCAACTATCCTAACATCTATTTTCCTCGCATTTATCACATGTTTATCTTTCAACACTTGATCATATTTCATATCTTTGTGAGCCACACTTGATGGCTCATAACGTAGACCACAAAAACTTCGATGAGAGAAATCCAAAAATGCAAGAACATAGTCCACCATAGTTAACTATAGTCAACGTGGACATCATGTTCAACCATGGTAAGCTATAAGCATCATGGCCACAATCAACATAGGAACAAAAGTTATAATAGTCATTAAAGTTAATAACTTTAATTTGAATAACTTCATATAATACTTAATATAATTTTGAAGTTAATGTTATTGTAAGTGTTTCAATATTTATTTTTTAATACGACTTTTCTAATTGTATTATAATTTAGTAATATAACTTTAATATTATATTTTATATTGTTCACAATATAACTTTAGTAACTAACATTGTTCGCAATGTCTACATTATTACAATGCATTGAACAACAAATGATATCACAATGTGATGAACAATAAACATCATGATAGTGTGACAAACAATAAACAATGTCAGACAATGTGATGAACAACAAATAACATCGCAATGTGATGAAAAATGTCGCAATGTGACTAAAAATAAACATAATCACAATATGACAAACAACAAATGACATCACAATGTACCAAACAATAAATGACATCAATGTGATGAACAAATGTTGAATGATGTTGTCATTAATGCCAACATTGGTCTATGAATGCTCTTAATATACATTCATGGATTACATTAGTTGGACTCTCCAATGGACAAACAACCCCAGAAGAAACCAAGTCCCTGCAGTGTGGTCATGATACCCTATGCTTGTTGAAGAATTTTAGGATGAGAAACAGTGAATTTTCTCATGTAACCATCTCCATTGTGTAGCACTCGTCATGCTAATTCCAATGATAGGTGGCATGCCTCATAACTCCTCACATTTGAGGAGATTTGCTCATTCAAAGTTAGTAGCTCCATCTTGTGGTCAAAGTCCCCAAAATCAATTGACGCGATGACTCAATAATAGGCAAAATAATTGTTCAATTCATGGGGCCAAGAAATTTTTCTATTAAACAATTTGATCAAATATGTTTAAGGCCAATCTTGTTTTTTTTCCCATTAGTAAAAAGTTAAAAAGGGAGAAATTACATTTTGCAGATGCATGTTGCATATTCATATATAGCCATTGGCCAGCCAGAGTTCCTCAAAATATACCTGAGTGTTCTAGATCTCCTCGCAGGGAGTCTCTATGATATATATACAGAATTTTAAATATCAAAATAACTTACTCCACGCAGGGAGCACTGTAACAGTCATGATAAACAGTAGCATATGTAACCATATTTCAAAAAAAGATAACCAAAAACATGTCAATTGTTATGAATGGGTTGGTGACCCATTCATGTTATGATCTATATAGGGCCGGTGGTAATATTGATGGATGGATCCATCGATCTGTTCCTGTATCTGCCATTGTTCTAGATGGTTGTTCGCTGCTTCTTTTGACAGTTTGTCCGCTTCTTCGTTCTGCTCCCTGTAGATGTGACGACAGTCAAAAGATTCAAATGAAGTGATCAGTCTTTTGGCTTCGTCAAGGATATTTCTCAAAGAAAAAGTATAACAATGAGCTGTAGAATTTATCCAATTGCAAACAATCTGAGAGTCGCCAAATAGTTGGAGATGTCTGCACTGTTTTTGTATTGCAAAATATATAATATGTTTGGCTGTGCTGAGTTCAGAGAAGTTATTTGTGCCCATATGGTATTTGATCTGAATCTTAAAGCAATGGGATTCGTTCAGGTATAAGATAGCACCCCCACCACAGCCATTGTTCTGGGCAGAGCCATCGAAGAAAGCCCAAGGCTTTGATCGATCGATGATGGGGGGAGCAGTAGCTCGGGTAGGTCTGTGCTTCTCTGTCGAAGGAAGTAAATTGAAATCAGCAATGGTGTGGCTCAGGATGGATGGCCAGTTTGGGGGTCGATTATCGAAGATGATGCGATTACGTGCAATCCAAATGGCCCAGCAGACGAGAAGGGGTAAATTTGTGAGTTTGCCCGCGTGGTCTCTGGTCCAGGTGCTCCAGGCTTCCTTGCAGGTGGAGCCATTCCAATCCTTGTGATCGGGTATATGAGCAGATATGCTGTGCCAGAACGTTTGTGTGACTGAGCAGCGGATGAAGAGATGATCAGTGCTCTCTTCTTCACAGCAACATAGGTGGCATCTGAAGGGGCCGTGGAAAGATCTCTTCAAGAGATTTGATCCCGTGGGGATTTTGTCATGTATGATATTCCACATTAGTAAGCGGCATCGGGGCGCAGCCTGAAGCTTCCAGATCAGGTTCCCATAAGGGAGGATGTCCGGGGGCTTATACGGTTCCATAAGCTTCAGATATCCCTCTTTAGGAGTATAATGTCCGTGTTTAGCGATGGCCCATATGAGTTCGTCGGGCCCTTCAGATAATCTGATGTTGGCCTGAGTGAGGGCCTCGGTAAATGCGATCCATTCAGGTTGCCACTGTATCGGAATGTCCAAGGCCGCTGGTGAGTGCCAGGCCTGATATAGAAAAACAGTATTAGCATTGTCCCCTATATGGTTAATGTGAGTTATTCCCCTGTCATGTAGGTGTCTGATAAGATCATCAGAGAGTCTGTGTTGGTTGCCGCATCCGACCCAGGGATCAATTCCAATTCTCACGTCCTGTCCACTCTTGATGCGCCAAGTGATACCTTCCCTGAGAAGTGGCAGAGAGAGTAAAACGACCTTCCATATGTTTGAGGTGTTGGGGCCAGGGCGGTGATGTTGTCGGAACCAGTCCATGAGATGGAGGGGTCTGATATACTTGGCTTGTGCCACCCGAGACCAGAGGCTGTCTGATGTGAGGAGTAGCCAGCCCAGTTTTGCAGCAAGGGCTTTTGCAAATAGATCGAGGCGCTTGATACCCCAACCACCCCATCGCTTAGGTCTGGCAATGGTTTCCCATTTCACCCAGGCGAAGATTCTCCCAGGTTGCTGACCATTCCATAAGAATCTGGTGCATATGCTCTGTAGTCTGTTGAGTACTCCACGGGGTATCCAGGCCAGTGTCATCCAGTATACTGGCGTGGCTTCGATGACAGCTTTAATGAGAGTGAGGCGCCCAGCTCTAGAGAGGTATTTATGATACCAGATATGGAGTCTCTTTTCCACCTTTGCAAGAAGCCAAGTCCAATCTGCAATCTTGTATCCGAGGGGTTTTAGCCTGTACCCCAAGTACTTGATGCCCTCAGCAAGCCTGGATGAGGTGAAGGGGAATCGCTGGGATGCAAAAGTAACTTCGTGGAGAGAACAGCCCACAGCCGTAATGGTGGATTTGCCTTCATTGACCAACATACCCGTAGCAAGCTGAAATAGAAGAAAAATATTGTGAAGTGTAGTGGTGTCACGCAGACCACCATTGAGGAAAATGAGAATGTCATCTACAAACAGAAGGTGTGTGAGATGAAAGTCATTGGATATGCATATACCCGAGAGCTGTAGTCTATCTTTGGCAGATAAGATCAGTCGACTCAAGCCTTCCATAATCAGGAGGAAAAGAAGAGGGGAGAGGGGGCAACCCTGTCTGAGACCTCTTTCCGAAGTAAAGAAGGGAGTGGCCTCTCCATTGAGAAGAACACTGTAGGCAACCTCAGTAATGCAGCACATGACCCATTTAATAAAGGGGAAAGGAAAACCAAGGTGTGTAAAGAGTAATCTAATATATAAAGGCCAATCTTGTTGCAAAAGAGAATTTTATAAAGGGCACCAAATTGAAGTATATGTCTACCCTAATATTGTTGGGGATTTTGGCTCCAATATGAAAATTTGAAATGATCTTCCCTCCAAAATCTAGGTCGGCCTCCCTCCTAAAGGGATCCTTGTCTAAGTATAAATAGGGCACTTTAGCACTCCAAAGATCAATTAAAAAGTGCGCATAAGGAAGAGCATATATGCGGCCTTTGTGGAGTAATGTTACATCTGAAGAAGAGGGAGGTTTGAGGCAAATCACTTTGGTTTAATTTCTTTCACTTTGGTTCTGGCTATTCATTAGGCTATTGGTTTCATTTTGAGGGCATTCAACCTCCATCACAATCTAGTATGAGGGAATTTGATGGGTTAATTGCTTGAGGCATTGTTGTTGGCACTTTGGTTTCAACGTCATATTTCTAAGACAAGATTAAGACTGAGGTCATGTGGCTCTTCCTAATATGATATAAGTTTGAGAATAGATCAAGATTAATTCATGGTTGGATACTTCTATATTTATTTCATGGCATGATTTGAGGCAAATCAAAGGTTTATTTGAAGCACAAATAAGAGCTTAGCCCCACAGTCCTTTTGAGGCCCTAATTTAATCTCTCTTATGGCTTATTCTATGATTACTTATGGTTAAACTCAAGTCCTAAATTATGCACATGCATAGAATCTATTTCAATCCTCAGCAATTGTAACTTGTATGATAAATGCACAATGATTTTTAAATATCTACATTCATTAATGCTTGTAACCTTTCTGAGTTGAAATCAAGCCTTAATAGAGATAAACCTTTCAAGACAAACTTGAGTTTCTCTTGGATTTGTGTGGTAACATTTGAAGGTGTGCATGTGAGGTTAATATTCACATTCATTTGTACAATTCAAGCTTTGATCTAGCCTTGTGGACATTCTAATTTAGGGCACAACTAGTGGTATATTGTGGCATTTTTCTTGGCTACCTATGTAAGGTTTGGACCTTGATTAGATTGGATGTATGGAAAATATTTGAAGCATACCTTGACATGTGAATTGCATCCCTTTTTGGACTATTTTGTAAAGAGAAACACTGTGAACAAGGTCTTGCTCTAAAGCCCTAATTATTGTTCTATTTGTTACTTTTGTGGCATATTATGGACAATATGTAGAATTCTTTTTAGGGTTTGACCTCTATGGTTTACATTTATGAAATTTCACAAAGGAAATTAAGCACATAGGAGCAGTACCAAAGTCATATTTTGAAGTGGTTTCAATAAAATACCTTGTATAATTTGTTCCTTAATCATAGCCCTAATTTGAAGCAAACTATGGAATTTGGTTGGGAAGCTTCTTTAGTGGTATTATACTGAGACTTTCTCTCTCCCTATGTCAATGATAGATTGTTTTATATGACACAATCTGAGATATAATAGTGACTTTGATGACATAGGTGGTAGGCCTTGTCTAAGCCTGCATGCCAACAATGGTGATGTTACTACCTATGTTTACTATTGTGTGATGCCATGGCTATAACATTGATATGATGAACCTAGATACATTGTTGTTGCAAATGATAGATAAGTGTTCTTACAGTAGAGTGTTGTTTATAGATTATATAATGTTGTATGGAAGAGTTTCAACCTCCATTGTTGTAGAATTTACTTTGGTACTATGATGATAGAGAGTTGCTTATGTCCAATTACCATACATGACACTATTGTTGTATTTGATGGTGTTATTAGGTTGATCAATTGATCTTCTGTCATCAGGGTTTTGTCATTTTATGAATAGAGTGTGAGGGATTTAATGTATTGGGAAAAACTATTTGATGAACCTTGCATTGTCTTGAACATGGTCTATGTTGAAAGTGTGCTAAGTTGATGAGTTAGAAGCTGATGTATGAGTGAGAATAGAATGATTTGTTGAGTCAGGGCATTGCTATGGCTATGTTGCTAGGGTTTGATCTCATGGGTGAGTAGAGAGTGTTGTTTGGTATACTGTTGGTTAGAGCCATTGACTGCATGTTTTCTTCCAATGAAAACGTTATGTTGATATTGAATTGATGAGCTAGGGTTTCATGTTATGTATTGTCAAAGTTTGATACATTGGAGCAGAGGTCTTGCTGCTAATGTGAGTTGACATGTTGATGTAACTTGATGATAAATGTTATGCAGTGGACTTAATAGGGTTATAGTTTTGAGTAGAGTTATTATTGCTGATGTCAGAGTATGTTATTGTCTTGAACATAGTTAGTGGTTTGATGAACTTCTAAGTGTATTGAAACAACAGAGGATTGGAAGTAGATAGGCATATATATCTTGAGCAGAGCTACTTATGTCAATGAAAGTAATCCTTTGTGCAATGGATTACAAATTATAATATTTCTCATTCAATAATATATGTTGATCATGGATCCAATCTGAAAATTGTGAAACATGGTCCATTGTGATGAATTGATGGTTAGAGCCTTCAGGGAAAATGGAAGTTTGCTGAGCAGGGTGGTGCATGCAAGAGATTGGAGTCTCCTTTAGGTTGGAGCCTGTGTAGGGTGTTGGAGCATCCTTTCAGCCGAAGCTGATAAACCAGGGTGTTGGAGCCTCCTTCTAGTTAGAGCTGCTAAATCAGGGCGTTGGAGCATCCTTCTCGTTGGAGCCTATAAACCAAGGGGTTGGAGCCTCCTTCAGTTGGTGCTGAAAATATTGGAAGTTAGAGCTTCCTAATCGATGCAAAATTTTGAAGACCTATATTAAGTAGCGTTCAATAGTTTTTCTCCCAAAAAGGTTTGCACCTAAAAATCCCTTGTTACTGTCTTGGGCGTTGTGCATTGTTGAATGGTTTTGTTATTTGTTCATGTGATGTTATGCTAAATTATGTTTTTAATCTAATGCTAAGGATAATCAATGCCCCGTGAAGTTAAAAGTAATTGATTGAAGTGAAATATCGATTCACCCCCCTCTCAATATTTCCAACATAATAAATGTCATTGAATTGAGGCTTCTATGATCCATATCAAGTTTACGAGAGTAGTCTTTAGCGAAAATCACATCATATTTTATTTGTCGACGTGTGTCGAACCCACGAGTGTGGTTCACTGTGAGGAGGAGTTGAATAATCAGAACATAGATGCATGTTAAATAGAGAGAGCAAGACCTCAAATGGTTAAATTTGACTAGGAAATAGCTATAATTGACTGGACAACTAGATTGTACTAACGGCCACTACGAAAGGCTAAGTTTGACTGAGCACCAAGACCAAGAAATAGGGAGAGGAAAAATATTAATTATTTTTTTTTATTTTTTATTTTTAGAGTATGAAATAATAATCTATTAATAGGTCTTTTAATTAAATAGAATAATAGTTAGTAAGTTAATATAAGGGATATTATATAATATTTAATTGAAAATAATAGGAAATATATTTAATTAGATAACCTATTAATTTTGTTAAATAAAGACCCCAAACTAACTAAATGGAATTCCACTAATTGTTCCATTAATAATTTATAACTACTTAATAATATATATATATATCTATATATATATATATATATATATATATATATATATATATATATATATATATATATAAGTTAATAAAAATTATTACTTAGTGGGTAGAAAAAATGTTAGGTTGGTTTGTTAAAATTGCTATGTTAAGGTAGAGCAACAATCTATTAATAGGCTTTATAGTTAAAACTAGGTATGTAAATAGTTCGTTAATTTATTTATGTGGGTTAGTATGTTATATTTATTATAGTAAAAGTTTGAGTTTAATTAATAAGAACCAAAATCTTATTACTAAATATTATTCTAGTAATAAATTTTTATGAAATAAAATATTTTAGATAACCTAAAAAATAGTCAAATAATTACCTCAAATTAACTATAATTTGATTTTATCTCGATAAAATTAATATGTTAATTCAATTAGAAAGAATATATAACTTACCATAGGTTAGTTAATTTATTTATTTTATTTATATCTAAAGAGTTGGGAAGAAAAACCGTACTATTGGAATTCTTCAATCCATGAGAAAGAACAAACAATGCTTGCTTCAATACCTTACCAGGTCACAAAAATATAGGTTTGCATTGTCGGTTCATTCTCGTGGATGGAAGAATTCCAATAGTATGGTTTTTCTTTCCAACCCTTTAGATATAAATAAAATAAATTAATTAACTAACCTATGGTAAGTTATATATTCTTTCTAATTGAATTAACATATTAATTTTATCGAGATAAAATCAAATTATAGTTAGTTTGAGGTAATTATTTGACTATTTTTTAGGTTATCTAAAATTTTTTATTTCATAAAAATTTATTACTAGAATAGTATTTAGTAATAAGATTTTGGTTCTTATTAATTAAACTCAAATTTTCACTGTAATATATATAACATACTAACCCACAAAAATAAATTAAAGAACTATTTACATACCTAGTTTTAATTATAGAGCCTATTAATAGATTGTTGCTCTACCTTAACATACCAATTTTAACAAATCAACGTAACATTTTTTCTACCCACTAAGTAATAATTTTTATTAACTTATATATATATATTTTTAAGTAGTTATAAATTATTAATGGACCAATTAGTGGAATTCCATTTAGTTAGTTTGGGGTCTTTATTTAACAAAATTAATAGGTTATCTAATTAAAGATATTTCTTATTATTTTCAATTAAATATTATATAATATCCCTTATATTAACTTACTAACTATTATTCTATTTAATTAAAAGATATATTAACAGATTATTATTTCATACTCTAAATAAAATAAAATAATAATAATTAATATTTTTCCTCTCCCAATTTCTTGGTCTTGATGCCCAGTGAAACTTAGCGTTTCATACTAGCCATTAGTACAATCTAGTTGTCCAGTCAATTATAGCCGTTTCCCAGTCAAATTTAACCATTTGAGGTCCTGCTCTCTCTATTTAACATGCAACTATGATCTGATTCTTCAACTCGTCCTCACGATGAACCACGCTCGTGGGTTCGAAACACGTCGACAAATAAAATATGATGTGATTTTCCCTGAAGACTACTCTCATAAACAATAAATGTCGTTTCAATGTGACAAGTAATAAACGACGCAATGTGATGAACAATAAACTTCATGGAAATGTCACAAACAACAAATGACATCATAATGTGATGAACATCAAACATCATTACAATTAGACAAAAAACAATGATGTTGCAATGCAACAAACAAAACCATTGAGAGTCATGGTTAACCATGTTTAACTAAGTCAACCATTATGTGGTTAAGCATAGTTAATCATAGATAATAATAAGGCCATACATGGTCAAAACAATCAAGATGGCCAGTGACGGTCAAACATGGAGAAACCACAATCAACAATGGTCAACATGGTTGACTATGGTTATAGATAGTATGGTTAAGATGCCCAACCATGGTTAACATGGGACGTCACAATGTGACGAACAATAAAACTTCTCATGACATGACAAATAATAAATGTCATCGCGATGTGATGAAAATAAAAAATGCCATAATGTGATGAACAATAAACATCATCGCAACATCATAAATAGTAAACATCATGACAATGTGATGAAAAATAAGCAACATTACAACGTGACGAACAACAAAAAATGTCATAATGCGACCAATGAAAAATGATATGACAATGTGAACAATAAATGACATCACAATGTAATGAATAATAAAAAACATCACAATGTGATAAACAACAAATATCATTGCAATGTCACAAAAAATAAATGTCATTGCAATGTGATGAAAAATAAATGTAATTGCAATATGATGAATAACAAATAACATCGCAATGTGCCAAACAACAAAAGAGGCCATAATTTGATGAGAAATACACATATTTCGAATGTGATGAACAATAAACATCACAATGTGATGTCATTGCAATATGACACACAACAAATGACGTGACAATGTAATGAACATCAAACGCCATTATAACTATAAAATAAATGATGTCGTATTGTGATAAACAGAACGATTGACAACCATGGTAAATCATGTTTAACTATGTCAATAATGATCTTCTCTTGGTTTATCAAGGTCAAACACAATAAACCATGGTAATATTTGGTTGAACATAGCCAATTGCAAACAACAAGGTCAACCATGCCCAACATGATGAAGATGGCTAAACCTATTCAACCAAGGTCAAATGTAGCCAAACTATAGTCAACAATGGTCAACATGGTTGACAATGTTAGTCATGGGTCTATAGTCTTGAAGATGGACTTGACTGGAGGTTCTGAAATGTTGACTACAATACTTAAATCTGTGGATCTTCCTCTATCTATCAACAATGTTAATCATGGTCAATGATGGTCAAGATTTTGAACCATGGTTAACATGGGGATCATGGTCAATCATTCTCAACCACAATCATCTATAGGTAAATGCTGACAACCTTGGTCTACGAAGTTTAGCCATAGTAAACCATAGTTGAATAAACACAACCATGGACAAACCATGACAGATTCACCTTGTCAACTAATATCTTACCATGTTCATTCATAAAGTTTTTTTTTTTTTTAATTATGAAAATTAGAGTCAATATATTGTAGGTATTGGTGGGAGATGTGGGGTAGGGGAAATTATAAGTATTACGTGGTATAAAACGGCGTATTCATTAAAAATAGGGTAAATCTATTAAAAATAAGGGTTACTTCTATTAGAAAGTTATATTGGACGAGGTTAAACAAAAGAATTATGGGAGGGTTTTATCAATATCTAGTGAGATTAGGGTATTCTTTAATATTCCATGAATGGAGGTTGTATGACATAGATTGACTAGGTGGAGACCCAATGGGTCAAACAAGTCACCATGTTTGACCATAGTCAACCTTGTTCAATCATGTTCAAACAAGCTAAACCATGGCCAACCATGTTCATCCATGCCCAATCAAAATTCAACCATAATCAACCACAGACAATCTGGTCAACCATAGTCAACATGGTCAAACCATGGACAACATTGACTACCTTGTTCATGGTCAACCATAACTTTACCATAGTCAACCATGTTTAAACATTGTTAAGCAAACTTAACCATGGTCAATCTTGTTCAACAATGTAACATAAATGCATTGTTACATTAATGGTTGACCATGGACAATCATGGTTAATTTCATCAAACCTCTTCAACCATTAATGTAACATTAACATTAACACTAATGTAACATCAACCATGGTTAACAAACATTAATGAAACAATGCTCAACATTAATGTAGCATAAGGATTTGGATTTCATCATTATATTATTTTTCATCCATCTTTATGCTTTCACAGTGGGAAACATGGAGAAATCATGTCACCTAACCATTTTTACTAGTAGGTACCTATTTGGTGAAGTGGGGCATGAAACCTTTTTGAAGCAATTTGAGGCATTAAATGACATTTTTGGAGATACAACTTTTCCACTTAAGTGTCATACCCCATAGCACTAGTACATACATAGATACCTTTGCTAAAACATAAGAATCACCTCATTCATGTTTCACATGCAAAATTTATGCCACCCAAAATTTGACCCCACTATTTTGACCATCACAATTCTAGAGGATGCCATGTCAACCCTCATTATTCATGGAAAAGGGGATAGCCACAAGATCATGATGAATAAGTCTCTATAAAATTCCATATTGTAACAACAATGTAAACTTTGAAACGGGAACTATAAACTCAAAATGGGAACTCTGGCCAAAAAACCCGAAAAAACATCAAAAACAGTGCTAAAAATGAAAAGTGTGTATACTGGAACAATGATTTTATTTTTTAGGGGTCAATTTTGAACATGTTTTAAAAATGGCAGTGACTACGAAATTTACTACAAAATTTTCGTGCAAAATATAGCTTCAAAATGAAAGTGATGATACTGGAACAATGATTTATTTTTTTTAGGGTCAATTTTCAAACTTTTTAAAAAATGCTAGTAAAACCAAATTTTTATGTGCCAAACAAAGTTGTTTATGAGGAAAAAACACATTAATGTTTTTGGTAGAATATCATTTTTCTTTCGTAAGTATAAATTCAACATGTTTTCAACCATAACATGCTAGATAGAAAAGAAATTGAAATTTTTTCAACTATAAAATTAAAAAACCATGACATTATGAACAAATTACATCACTAAATGAATTCAAAAGTCATTATTTGTATATTGAATGAAACATACATTATATCTCTAATTTAATGTTTCATTGTAGATATTCTAAACAATAAAAATTATCATAATTAAGACATATAATCCAACAACATAAAAATGACTCATAACTTCTCATTTAACACCATATGGAAATCAAAAATTTTATTTCAAGATAGGATGCATACATCAGTTAGATAAACTATCTTAAACAATTATTCAAAATCACTCATATTTTCTTGCACACCATCAGAATTCACATCTTCAGATGAGTGACTGGATTCTGACAAAGATGTTCCATATTCTTCTCTTTCATCAACTAGACCCCATCTGAGTCCACATGCATGCCCATCATTTTAGGTTTCAAAATTCTTCTAGATCTACGACTGATTTCAACAGACTCCCATCTCAACACTATTCCTTCTAGTAACAACCTTTTTAGAATCTCTATTGTCTTGAAGCAAAGAGTTCCTCTCTTTGTTAAATTGAAGTCATAAACAAGTATGTCAACATCCTCCAATTTTAATATGTTTGTGCGGTGGTGATTTATATTTGTACCCCTTCTTTTTCTCTTTTTGCCATTTTTTTTGTCAACTACCATCTCTAGCTTATACACACCATTGAATGGGTGTGTGTTTGTGGCATATCAATGTACTTCAACACTTGTAACATCCTCATTTTCTATAAAGACCTTTATAACTTTAGAAACCCATAATGGATAGCCATTGGGATCCCCATTTGCTAGCATTGCAATCATGCAACCCTCCTTAATATCCTGTAATGAACCCTAGTAAAGGTCTTCCATGGCTTCACGTTGTGCACGAGATCTTCTGGAACCAATATACATCTCTCTTTCCTCTGCCTATGAAGAATTAATAATACCTTGAGATTGTTGTTGTTCAACAATGTTTATTTCCTCATGTTCATTCGACACATTTTGTGGCCAAATAAATGGATTTTTCAAAGGTATATCTTCATTTGTTGTTGTTGAAATGATATCACTTTGATTATTGAAAAATGACCCCCACCAAACTGAATCAGCAATGTCAAAGTACTCATATGTATATCTAATACATTTTTTAATTTCTTCTAGGCAATCAGAATAATTTATATCTCTATTTTTTCTGTGTGCAATCTGAACCTCACCAACTGATTGTAATAATAATATTTTTGATGCAAATATCGGATGATCTGGAATGAACTTCAAAAATTGCAAACCTCATGATGGTGCCCATTCTATAGTAGTTGAATACTTCTTGCCCCATATTAGTGTTTTCCCATCAATTTTTTTGATACGAAATTGATGTTGGAAGCTAATGTCATTAAGTTGTTCAATGCATTTCCCCTCACCATATGATCCCAGAATAAACCTTCGCATGTCAAGAGTTTCTTCCAACACATCAAAAGTAGGCTCTGGCATGTATGATTTCTTAAAACATTCAATTAGTGATGGCAAGCTCCCAACTTCCTTCCTCCTCAATGTGACTGAAAAACAACTGAACATCTAATCAATATGGTCATGAGTGTCCACAACAAGAAGGAACCAACCTTTACCTTTTGAAAAATTCTGAATTCAACAAGCATGTTTAGATATCCAAAAACAACCTGATTTTTGTTTTCATGGCAAGTGTTGTCTAATTGTAGATACAAAACTTCAGGAAGATTACCAGAATGAGAAACCACATCATGAATTACAGTTATGGTCAGATTTGCGTCATTATGAATATTTGGTGCTGTGAAGTACACCCTTGGTAACATTTTCCCATTGAAGACAATACAACCGACCAAGTGAAACTGAATAAAATTTTCCTCTCGTAAATTTTTGGATGTGTGAACAAAATGTGGTAAAAGTGTTTTCTTCTAGTCCATACCATCAATTATCAAACCCAAATATTTATTTGGATTATCATAACACTTCTTTAGATGCTTGTACAACTTCTTCCTTTCGTTTGTTTTTTTTTCACGATGCTCTTGAAGTTCTTTGAAAATTAAATCTACACAACATAAAAGAAATTCATTAAGAAATATGTTTTCATAGTTGATGACTAAACAATTTTAAAAGTTAAAGTTATGAATGCTTACCTCTTTCTGACCCATCACATTTGTCTCTTTTTGATTTAAGAGAAGCACATGTACTGCAAATCCCCATCCTTGTCTTCTTAGGAATACAGACATTGTTGAATTATTTCTTGTATACTTTCACAAAATATTGATATGCAATAAACCGGCCATGTCCCTCAGCACCTTCTGCATATTCTTTGTATGAGTTGTAGATTTCTCGTCTTGAAAAATTATCTGGAATATGTATTGTCTCTCTATTTGGCATACACTCTCCATGCTTTGAAAATAAATCTTTCATCCATGACATTTCAGTATTTGATAATGGCCCAAACTGTCTTTTATGACGTACTTCTAAATAAAATGTGGGATTCTTTTCCAAATTTTCTTGAATTCTCGAGAGACGAAAATTCCCAATCGAATGAAACATTTTGAAATCTTTTCTATAGATAAATAAAGTCCTAATATGATAATCATAATCTGACTATGTAGATTGCATACACCCAACTAAATATGAATTTTGCATGCTTTTATTCATCGAAAAATATCTCTTCCTGCTTTCTAATGCAAATTGGAAATCCATATGTTTCAAGCAATATTTTTGGAAACATTCACTTGAAATGAGAGTATTGATAGAACTTCTTATCATCAGATATTCTGCTCTACCCCTTGCATAACTAGAACTTGCATTGATACGAAAAGGTCTCCTCCTACTCCTCGATACAATATTTCTTGGCAACATCTCCATCATTGGACCATCATTTGTATAAGGATTTTCATCATCATTAAGAGGAATGTTATCCACACTATGATCAGCTCTGCTTTTCAAATATTGACTTGGAGGATATTCTTCATCTTCGCCTTCTTCAGTGCTACTATCATAGTCCTTAGAATTCAGACTGAATGGAAAATCTGACTCGATGTTTAATGGATATTCTTCCTCATGTGCATTATCAGTGATACTCTCATAGTCCATAGAATTAGGACTACGTCGAAAATGTGACTGTTTACTTATTGAAGATGCTACATCCTGCCCTTTGTCACTGCTACCTTTATACTCACTAAAATTAGGACTAAGTGCATCATCCTATCCTTCATCACTGCTACTCTCATAGTCCTTAGAATTAGGACTAAGAGGACACTGTGGCACTCCATTCTTTTGAAATTCATCATCACGCTCTGCATAATTGTTGCTCTCATAGTCCTTAGAATTAGGACTAAGTGGACACCATGACACTCCAATCTTTTGAAATTCATCATCCCGCTTTTCATCACTGCTACTCTCCGTAGAAATTTTGAATAATAAACACTTATTCATAGAGATTATCTGGATTATACACTATTGCGGAATGCATGCATAATACATAACCTCCTCTACATTGATCATCAATTTAGCAGCATTAAAAACAATGAAACATCAATCGCATGCACACATTAACACAGTATGTAACCCAGGGAAAGCTTACAGCTGAAAACCCCACACTATCTGTATATTAGTCATTGAGAACATGTAACATTACATAGTACAATACTCCTCACAAGTATCCAGCACTATCTCCACCTGTTACACACAATAGAGCTCAGATCTGACCTCCAAATCTCCTCCGCTGCTTGCCTGCCTCCACTGCACAATCTTGCAAGAGAATGAATGAATCCAAACTCGTTCCAAGTTCTATTTACCTTGGAAAATCACTCACCCTGGAAATCACGTGAGCACAGGATATATCACTGGGCATATGCAATTCTCATGGGCATACTCAATCCTTTGATTTTGCAAGATCTCATGCACAACTATAGTCACAACTGATAGCAATCTCAACCTCTAACACCTGTCTCCACTGAACTGTACATGCACTGAGTTAACTGATGTATTCTTCAGTTGCATTATGAGTTAATAATTAGTGAATTAATTAATAACTAATTCACACAACTCATCACTTATTCTATTTGCCAGTTAGACTAAATACAACTAGTTCAACTAAGTCAAACTGAACACGACTCCATTAACTACTCATCCAACTCAACAGAACTCAACCACATGAGTTCTAACTGATGTCCTGCATGCAATAGCTCAATTGACCCACAAGGAAAGTGTATTTCCTTCTGACAGCTGCATGTGCCACATCTGTAGCTCAAACTAAAGTGCTCCAAGAGGATAAGATAAAGTTTATAGTCTAAATATTATTATGAGACAATAATATTTGACTTTTCTATTTTTGACTAGTAGTCCAAAAATAGACTCAATCACTCCTACTGTGATCCAAAAATAGAAGTCCATCTATTTTTCCCAACATGACCAATCATCCATAAACAACAAACTACAACTCATAGACCATGATCCATATGTCTAAAAATAGACATAGTCTAAAAATAGACTTTGTGCCAAAACTTGCCTGCGGGACAACTTAGTGAAGGCGAATCCTTTCCACTAAGCTCCATCATCTTGTTGCATTCTCAACAAGCATTTCTTGTTGCACACTTTTCAACACTCCCTGTCAACAAGAAAGGCTTCCTCTCAAACCCAATCTTGTAACTCTGGAATGTTCTGCATGCAACACATCTGCCCGGTCCACTTTGCTCCAACAACACTTGGAACAAAAACACTCCCAACTGACCACTCTGTTGGGCTAGGAACATACTCTGATGTTGAAGCTCTACCTGCTGCTAACAAGTTCTCCCTCTCTGACATCTGTGCTACTGCAACATCTCCATGCATCTAGCACCATTGCACACCTCTCTGTGCCACCTAGCACTGTGCAAAACACTTGTGCCTGTCACATTGCTGCAGCCTGCTAGTTATGCGTTGTCCTAGGATTCCTACACTGTCGCTCTCTCTGCCGCTCCATCCACATCTATCTCTACCCAATTAGTCAGTTCCTGCTACTCCACATCGGTGCTCCCATAGCAAGGTCTCATCTAAGAGGTTGGGTACCTCAAGTATCCTCATCTCCTCGTTGGGACAATCAATCCACATCACCCCACCTCCTACCTGGTGGTATGGCTGCATGCGATCCCTCTGCCCACTTGGGTCGAAGTTTCCCCCTACTAGAGGTCTTTGCATGAGTAGATGTCTCTAGTCGATCTCCTCTCAGCTTCCCTTATTGTGGTTGCTCCACAACCTCCTAAAGCTGCTGCACCAATCGTGGCTCCTCCACAATCGTTTGAGACTTCTTCTGGCTCTACATGTTGAGAGGTAATAGACGCTCCCTCTCAACCACCAAGTCTCCATCAGTTGCCTCACTGCTCAAGGCTTTGCATGCATCTTGAACCTTAAGAGCATATAGGTTCTTGACCCGTGAACCAATCTGCTTCACCTGTCTAGTGATGATGTGTCTAAGGAAAACCTTTCCCTCACTGAAGACTACACCATAGCCTCTGTCTTCCAGCATCGTGATCGACACCAAGTTTCTCTGCAGTCCTGGTACATACTTGACATTGGTCAAGGTAAGGTGAGCTCCATGCTCCCTCTGAAAAATAACCGTGCCTACACCTGAGACACTGTACTTCTCATCACTACCCATCACTATGAGTATCTAGAGATCTTTCTCCTCGAAAGTACTGAACAAAGTCTTTTCACCGGTCATGTGGAAAGAAGCTCCACTGTCAAGAAACCAACCACTTCCCTCCATGGATGAAACCATGCATGCGAAGAGCATGAAGTCCAACTCAAACTGTGAAGCAAGTGAGGCTGCCTCACCTTCAGATCCTTCCCCGGATCCCTTCTTGGACTTCTTCTTTGGGAAATTAGTAGCATAATGGCCCAACTCATGACAACGAAAGCATCTCACCTTCGACTTTTCAACCTTCTTCCCATCATTGGAAGAACTGGATTCGGAAAGAGAACCCTTCTCCTTCCCCTTCTTCACCTTACTCGCTAAGGCACAGTTCTCCTCATCATGCATGGATGAAGAACTGTCTTTGGTGCTCCGTCTGATCTCCTCTTGCACAAGATCTGACCAAAGTCTCTCCCATCCTGGCAATTTCTCCCAACCATTGACAGAGTCCTGATAGGAATGCCAACTCTTCGGAAGACCAAGGAGAGCCAAGCTCACCAAGTCCTCATCATCAACAGTCACCCCCACACTTCCTAGCTCATCCTGGCATTGAGTGAACTTCGTGAGATACTGGGGCATATTGTCTCCATTCTCACACTTAATGTTTCTGATTTTATCCTTGAGCACCATTCCACCAGCTCAAAACTCAACCGCTTCTGATCTAAAATTCGTGAGAACAAAGTATTTCTTGTACAGAGATCGACTATATGGGCATTCATCGGATATCTCACCTTCCAAAAGAAGGATGAATCTAGAGGATACCTGGCCCAATTACAAACTCTGCCTGAAGAAATAAAATGTAATCACTTTCTGAATAATAGATCTGATGATCAATCCTCGCTTTGATATCCTGTAGAACTTTTTCTACAATTCAACCAGCTCTGATACCATGTAGAAATTTTGAATAATAAACACTTATTCACAGAGATTATCCCAACTATACACTATTTCGGAATACATGCATAATACATAACCTCCTCTACGTTGAACATCAATTTAGCAGCATTAAAAACAATGAAACATCAATCACATGCACACATTAACACAGTATGTAACCCGGGGAAAGCTTACAGCTGAAAACCCCACACTATTTGTATATTAATGATTGAGAACATGTTACATTACATAGCACAATACTCCTCACAGCTATCCAGCACTGTCTCCACCTGTTACACACAATAGAGCTCAGATCTGATCTCCAAATCTCCTCCTCTGCTTGCCTGCCTCCACTGCACAATCCTGCAAGAGAATGAATGAATCCAAACTCATTCCAAGTTCTATTTACCTTGGAAAATCACTCACCCTGGAAATCACGTGAGCACAAGCTATATCACTGGGCATATGCAATTCTCATGGGCATGCTCAATCCTTTGATTGTGCAAGATCTCATGCACAACTATAGTCACAACTGATAGCAATCTCAACCTCTAACACCTGTCTCCACTGAATTGTACATGCACTGAGTTAACTGATGTATTCTTCAGTTGCATTATGAGTTAATAATTAGTGAATTAATTAATAACTAATTCACACAACTCATCACTTAGTCTATTGGTCAGTTAGACTAAATACAACTAGTTCAACTAAGTCAAATTGAACACAACTCCATTAACTGCTCATCCAACTCCATAGAACTCAACCACATGAGTTCTAACTGATGTCCTGCATGCAATAGCTCAACTGACCCACAAAGAGAGCATATTTCCTTCTGACAGCTACATGTGCCACATCTATAGCTCAAATTGAAGTGCTCCAAGAGGATAAGATAAAGTTTATAGTCTAAATATTATTATGAGACAATAATATTTGACTTTCATACTTTTGACTAGTAGTCTAAAAATAGACTCTGATCACTCCTGCTGTGATCCAAAAATAGAAGTCCATCTATTTTTCCCAACATGACCAATCATCCATAAACAACAAACTGCAACTCATAGACCATGATCCATATGTTTAAAAATAGACATAGTCTAAAAATAGACTTTGCGCCAAAACTTGCCTGCGGGACCACTTAGTGAAGGCGACTTCTTTCCACTAAGCTCCATGATCTTGTTGCATTCTCAACAAGTATTTCTTGTTGCACACTTTTCAACACTCTCATAGTCCTTAGAATTAGTACTAACTCGAGACTGTGACACTCCATACTTTTGAAATTTATCATCATGCTCTTCATCACTACTACTCTCATAGTCCTTAGAATTAGGAATAAGTGGACACCATGACACTCCATTATTTTGAAATTCATCATCATGATCTTCAAAATTGCTGCTCTCATAGTCCTCAGAATTAGGACTAAGTGGACACTGTGACACTCCATTCTTTTGAACTTCACCATCATGCTTTTCAAAACTGTTGCTCTCATAGTCCTCAGAATTAGGACTAAGTGGACATCGTGACACTCCATTCCTTTGAACTTCACCATCATGCTCTTCATCACTGTTGCTCTTGTAGTCCTTAGAATTAGGACTAAGTGGACACCGTGACAATCCAATCTTTTGAAATTTGTCATCAAGCTGATCATCACTGCTGCTTTCATAGTCCTTAGAATTAGGACTAAGTGGAATCTGTAACTCTTTATTTATTTGAAATTCTCCATCCCCTCTTTCATCAATGTTGCTCTCATAGTCCTTAGAATCAAGACTAAGAGGAAGAAGTGACTTTCTATTCATAGTGGAAGAATTCTCGCTATATTCATCAATATGAATAGAGTTGTTATGCTATGAAGATGTTGATGGTGTATAAATCGAAACTTCACTATCAGAAAAATCCATCCCTTTCAAATACAAGATGTTGAATGATACAAATGGAGAGTCTCCTAAAGATATTATATAGCTTAAAGAATGAAATTTTCCCTCCAAAAAGTTTGGCGAAAATATTTCCATCCAAAAATTTTCGTGAAAATATTTCCCTCCAAAACATTTGTTAGATTTATTTACCTTCATTATTTTATTTTATAGTTTATTGAAAAATGTAAACTAATTTTTTTTTATGAAATAAATCATTCAAATTATAATTTTAAACTACAACTTCTACATTAATTATTTTAATAGTTAAAGTATATAATATTTAATAAACAATTGAATAATTTTTTAAATTTTTATAGTATATTCTAAAACAAATTAATCCCAAATTCTACCCGTTGTAAAACAATTCTACAATTTTCATTTTATAATATTTTAAAACAAATTATCCCACATTAACCATACAGTAAAAAATCTCTATAATTTCACTTATATATTAAATTTCATTATCACTATTACTCACATCACATCCAGGTTTTCTGAAGTTCGTTGTAAGACTTGTGAATTTGTGGAGTAGCTACATTGCTATCAACAGTATATTCAACATAGAATTCTCACAATTGAAAGGTAAGTTAATTTTTTTCCTTGAAAATTTTCATATTAAATTAGTTTAATGAAGAAGAATTTTTATTTATTTTTTTAAATTAATAATTTTTCTGAGCCAAAATAACAATTAAGTCCGTCGTGAGCATGGTGGGCCCGACCAAACTCAATCGCCCAATAGCCGTGGGCAGGCCACCATGGTGTCGCGGGGTGGGCGAGTAGGGCAGGCATGCGAGCGGGGTGTGAGGGCATGGGGGGAGGGGGGGGGGTAGTAGGGGGTGTGGGGGCCAGTGGGGCTGTGGAGCCCACCCTGGCGGCCCGCCCACCTATCGCGGGGTTGGGCGATTCTGAGAATCGCCCAACCACCGTGGTGGGCAGGTGGGTCGCTGGGTTAGACGTCGTAGCCCAACACCCCCCCCACACACCGTAGCCCCAGCAGCCCCCACACCCCTTACTACCCCATCCCCCACACCCTCACCGCCTGCAACCACACCCCACCCCTCCTTGCCCCCTCACACGCACCATCCCCAACCAACCCCCCAACACCCCACACATCCTACCCCCGCACCCCCACACACACCTTCCCCAACCCCCCTTCCCCCCACACCCACCTGCCCACCCCCTCACACAGTCACACACCCAAGCCCCCTCACACTCCTGCCCCCCCACTCCCTACCCTCATCCCCTCACACGCACCGTCGCCACCCCCTCACACACTCACCCACCTGCTCACCCCCTCACACTCCCTACCCCCACCCCCTCACACGCACCCTCTCCACCCCATCACACACTCACCCACATGCATACCCCCACCCCCTCACATGCACCCTCCCCACCCCCTCACACACTCACCCACCCGCCCACCCCCTCACACACTCACCCACCCGCCCACCCCCTCACACACTCACCCACCCAACCCCCGTCACACTCGCGCCCCTTCACAACCTACCCCCGCCCCCTCACACCCCGCCCACCCTCACGCTACCCCTGCCCACCCTTCCACCCGCCCCCTCTGCCCATGGCCTTCCGCTCACCCGCCCCCTCCCTTGCCCCCTCACCTGCTCCACGCCCACGCCCTCAGCCGCCTCCTCATGGCCACGCCCTCTCCCCACCCCCTCACCTAGATGCCCTCCCCCCGTCCTCTCACCGCCTTCCCCATCCCCTCTACCCACGGCCTCCACCTCACCCACCCCCTCCTTCGCCCCCTCACCTGCTCCACGCCCATGCCCTCACCTGTGCCCTCACCCGCAACTCCTCCCCCCGCCCCCTCACTGCCCTCCCCACCCCCTCTGCCCACAGCCTCCCCCTCACCCACCCCCTCCCTCACCACCTCACCCACTCCATGCCCACACCCTCACCCGTTCCCTCACCGGCACGCCCTCCCCGCCCACGGCCTCCCCCTCACCCGCTCCCCCACCCGCACACCCTCCCCCCTGCTAACGGCCTCCCCCTCACCCGCCCCCTCACCCGCCCTCCCCGCCCATGGCCTCCCCCTCACCCACCCCCTCACCCGCACACCCTCCCCCCTGCCCACGACCTCCCCCTCACCCACCCCTCCCTCGCCCCCTCACCTGCTCCATGCCCTCGCCCTCACTCACCCCCTCACCCGCACGCCCTCCACCGGCCCCTCACCACCCTCACCTCCCTCCCCGCCTACGGCCTCCCCATCACCTGCCCCCTCACCTGCACACCCTTCATGACCCCCTCACCCGCCCCACCCACTCCACGCCCACACCCTCACCTGCCCTCCCCGCCAACGACCTCCCCCTCACCCACCCGCCCCACCCCCTCGTCCATGCCCTCACCCACCCCACCCCCTCACCCGCCCTCGGCCACACCCGCCCTACCCCCTCACCCTCCCTCACCCACACCCACGCGGGCCCCACCCCCTCACCCGCCCTCCCCGCCCATGCCCACGCCACCCCAGAGGCTCGCCCGCCCGCCATGTTGGTGGCTGGGTGATTCCCAGAATCGCCCAGCCACCAACTGAGCCGGCGGGCGGGCTGCCGAGGTGGCGCCAATCAAGGCCGCACCACCCCGGCGGCCCGTCCACCCGCCCGCCCGGCTGGTGGCTGGGGAATCACCCAGCCACCAGCCCGGTGGGTGGGCGGAACATCGGGGTGGCACCAGCCCAGGCTGTGCCACCCCGACGGCGCGCCCTCCTACTCGGTTGGTGAGTAGGCTATTCCTGGAATCGCCCAGCCATGAGTCGGGCGGACGGGCAGGCTGCCGGGGTGGCGCCAGCCTAAGCCGTGCCACGCTGGCAGCCTGCCCGCCCATCCGGCTGGTGGTTGGGCGATTCCCAGAATCACCCAGCCACCAACCGGGTGGGCGGTTGGGCTACCGAGGTGGCGCGGCCAGGAATCACCCAGCCGCCAGCGGGGCCACCGAGGTGTCGTCAGCCTGGCCGCGCCACCCCGGCAGCCCGCTCACTTGCCCTGTTGGTGGCTGGGTGATTCGAGGAATTGCCCAGCCACCAGTTGGGTGGGGGGCCGGGTTGCTGGGGTGGCATGGCCTAGGATGGCGCCACCTCAGTGGCCCACGAGTGAGCTATAGGGGTGGCATGACTGGGCGTGGGTGGGTGAGGGGTAGGGTGAGAGGGTGGCTGGCATCACCCCAATGGCCTACCCACCTGCCCGGTTGGTGGCTAGGCGATTCTGGGAATCTTCCAGCCACCAGTAGGGTGGGCGGGCGGGCCGCCAGTGTGGCAAGGCCTAGGCTAGCGCCACCTCGGCGGCCCACCCACCTGCCTAGCTGGTGGCTAGGTGATCCTCAGAATCGCCTAGCCACCAGCCGGGTGGGCGGGTGAGCCGTAGGGGTGGCGCAGCTGGGCATGGGTGTGCGCGAGGAGGGCGGGTGAGGGGGCAGGGTGGGCATGGGCATGGGTGAGGGTGGGTGAGGGAGCGGGTGAGGGGGTAGGGCAGGCGTGGGTGAGGGCGAGTGAGGGGGTGAGTGAGGGCGTGGGCGAGGGGGTGGGGCGGGTGACAGCGCGGGCAGGTGAGTGGGAGGCCATGGGCGGGGAGGGCGGGTGAGGGGGCAGGGGAGGGTGTGCGGGTGAGGGGGCGGGTGAGGGGGGAGGTCATGGGCGGGGAGGGCGGTGACGGGGTGGATTAGGGCATGCGGGTGATGGTGAAGGCGTGGAGCAGGTGGGGCAGGTGAGGGGGCGAGGGAGGGGGTAGGTGAGGGGGAGGCTGTGTGCAGGGGGGAGAGCGTGCGGGCGAGGGGGCGGGTGATGGGGAGGCCGTGGGTGACGATGGCGGTGACGGGGTATGGAGGGCGGGTGAGAGGGAGGTTGTGGGCACGAGGGAGGGCATGCGGGTGAGGGGGTGGGTGAGGGGGAGGCCGTGGGTGGGTAGGGCGTGCGGGTGAGGGGGCGGGTGAGGGCGTGGGCATGGAGCAGGTGAGGGAGCAAGGGAGGGAGCGGGTGAGGGGGCGAGGGAGGGGGCGGGTGAGGGGGCGAGGGAGGGGGCGGGTGAGGGGGCGAGGAAGGCGGCGGGTAAGGGGGAGGGCGTGGGGGTGAGGGTGCAGGGGGAGAGTGTGGGCGTGAGGGGGTGTGTGAGGGCGTGGGCGTTGAGCGAGGGGGGGGGGTGGGTGAGGGGAAGGCCATGGGCAAAGGGGACAGGTGGAAGGGTGGGAGAGGGGTAGCATGAGGGTGGGCGGGGGTGTGAGGGGGGTTAGGTGGGTGAGTTTGTGAGGGGGTGGGTGGTTGGATGAGTGTGTGAGGGGGCGGGGGTAGGGAGGGGGCAAGGGTTGAGTGTGTGAGGAGTGGGCAGGTGGGTGAGTGGTGGGCGGTTGGGTGAGTGTGTGAGGGGTGGGTGGGTGTGTGAGTGTGTGAGTGTGTGAGGGGTGGGTGGGTGTGTGAGTGTGTGAGGGGTGGGCAAGTGGGTGAGTGTGTGAGGGGGTGGGAAGGGTGCGTGTGAGGCGGTGGGGATAGAGAGTCTAAGGGGGTGCGCGGGTGGGTGAGTGTGTGAGGCGGTGGGCGGGTGGGTGTCAGGGTGCGGGGGTACAAAGGGGGCAAGGGTTAAGTGTGTGAGGGGTGGGCGGGTGGGTGAGTGTGTGAGGGGGTGTGGAGGGTGCGTGTGAGGGGGCGAGGGTAGGAAGTGAGCAGGTGGGTGAGTGTCTGAGGGGGTGGGGAGAGTGCGTGTGAGGGAGCGGGGGTAGGGAGGGGGAGGCGGTTAGGGACAGGAGGTAGGGGGTGTGGGGGTAGGGTGTGTGGGCGGTTGGGTGGGTGAGTGTGTGAGGAGATGGGTAGGTGTGTGAGTGTTTGAGGGGGTAGGGGTTGGGGAGAGGGGGTGGGGGTGTGAGGGGGTGGGCAGGTGGGTGTGGGGGGAGGAGGAGTTGGGGAACGTTCGTGTGAGGGGGCGGGGGTAGGGTGTGAGGGCCTACCCACCCACCCACCCTCGCCTTCCCTCGCCCGCTCACCCACCTGCCCTCGCCCACCCACCTGGCCCACCCCGCGTACCTACGCACCCACCCGCCCTCGCCCACCCACGCCTGCCCACCTGCCCGCGCCGCTATCGCCCACCCACCCACAAATAAAAATTTTATGATATATTTTCGTTGTTAATTTAAGTTAATATGTTTTTGTTATTTACTAATTTATGTGCTTCTATTTTTTCAGGAAAATGGCATCAAAGAAGATTTCTGTGAATATTTCTGGACCAAAGACTCTTAAAGGTGCATCTTCAAGAAACGTTTGTGAACAAACTCCACCTGAGCTCATGGCTACAAATCTTTAAAGTGCCTCAAGTGATAAGAATATGATTTCAGACTGGAAGAGTTCAAAAGGGGTGAAATTTCCATCAAGAATCTAGTATGTGAAAGAAAAAGAAAGCAAAAATGTCAATATATATCTATATATTGATATACCGAATGATAATGGAATTTTTGAGGTGATGGGAAGAGTCATAGATATGTGTTCGTACTAGACACTGAAGTTGTTTACATACTTACAAAAGCTCCCAAGTCACATGAAAGGATTAAATACCGACTATCATATTCATTTTATGACACGAGAGAGGTATCTACAAAGTTGTGTAAACAAATCATAAATGAGATGACAGAAAACATCGTAAGTATTGTTATTTATATTTGTATTTTGCGTTCTTGAAAGTGTCTCTCTATATTTTTTTAACTTTGTTTTTATTGACATGTGATATTTTGTTTGGCAGAATTTTGTTGAAAGTTGTTCAATTAGGTTGGGAGGCGTTCATTTCATAGAGCATGATATCATGAAAGTTGTTAGCAGTTTTTACTTAGTGTCAGAAGAAGATATGGAAAACAAGCAAAATGTAGTAATTGATGATGCTACAAAACTACATCCAAAGAATCAGATGAAAAGGCCTTTGGTGGATAAATCTAGCAAGGGTAAACAAGTTACTTTTGAGGACGATGAAGTTGAAACTGACAGTGAAGCATATGTTGCCATTACTAAAGATGACATTGGAACTGAGAAGAGCCATAAAAGACCAAAAGTAACAATGCCCAAGAATAAATCTGTTGGGAATGTTATGGCGAAGAAAAATAAAGTTGATGATTTTGAAGTAGTCGTTACCAGCAGTCAAGAACCTAGTGAAACTTCAAAAGAAAGTAGAGAAATCATTACACTAGGAGCTTATTTATAGAATGGCATTATCAAAACAAAACAAAATGCCATTCGACAGAATTTAACAAAGAAAAACTTAATTGATGGTGGTCGTACATTTCAGCTTAATGTCAGACAAACCTATAAGGCAAGTGAAGGACAATCTCAATATCAAGTCAGGAAGCCACATCATCTACATGTTCACAACTTGAAGACATTAATGAGGTACAATCCATATGCTCATGTGGTTAGTTATGTGCTTCTTGTTGATCCACTTCAAGTTCCCAACAAAGAAGCATTTGATAAGTCAAAATGTTTTGAATACAATTATTATGTGCTTGGGGGGAACCATTTTGTAGAAGCTCAAAGACAATTGATGGAGGAATATCCTAATAACCCATGTTTTGAAACAATAAAATGTATCATTTATGCTGGTTTATGAATTATTTCTATTTATTTTTAGATTATATTTTTCTTTTAAATAAAACATGTTGTTCTTGGTAGTATTTGTTATACAAATCATTATATTAACTTTTTGTTACTTTATCTATGCAGTCACAAAGTTTACATGAAAATTCAAGAACAAATGGTTAGATTGTTGAGTGAAGATAGTTGGGATGATGTTGTACGCAACTATCCAGATTCAACTTCTACATCAACATTAAAAGTTTTTTATCTTGCATTTAAAAAAGTATCTTGATTTATACATTCATTTTTATTCCTCTGTGTACTATTTTTCATTTATAACTTACACATATATTTGTTTATTTTATAAAATATGAGGAAGGATGATAATGGAGCACCAGATAGTTTCAAAACCTTTATTGAAAAAATAAAGATCGAAAGACTGAGGAAGCAACATATTAAGAATGTTGAACTTGATCCAACTCTTAATCATTTCATTTAGAATGGGCTAGACACTATTCAATATCAAGTAATACAAGGCAACTATGAAGTCATTGCTAAACTCATACCTGAAAGGGATTATGCTCTAGTCATTGTAGATATTCCCCATGGTTTCAATATTCCAAACATTGACTGTGATAGTGAACATTATACTTATCAAGCTCTTAGTAAAGTGGTTGCGGGATTTGTAGAAGTCATGTCATCACCATTATGGAGATTTGTGACATTTCATTCAGACACACAATTGGCAATGATATTGTCAAGCTTCAAGGGGAAAGCAAATTCAAGGATGCAGCTTACATGGTAAGACATTTAAAATGTATATTTGATTAATGTTGAAAAATTCATTTATGTACAAGTTAATTGAACTTTTACTATTTCATGTTATAGGCAAAAGTCAAATCTTCTTAATAATGAAGATCAACAATTTATAAATGATTGTGAGTTCACTCATATTGATAGTTGGGCAAAATATGATAGCCATATGTCTATGATTTTTAATCGGGTAGACGGAAAGAGTTATAGCAAAATACTGACTTATGATGCTGTTGTGAGAAAACTAACATATGAAGAGAAAAAAACAAAAGGAGAGATAGTTAACATTTATCAAAAACCACAATTATTGATTAACTATCTTATAGACATATGTTCAAATGAAGGAGATTGGGTTCTAGATTTATTTTCTGGCTCACGTAAGTTTTATTATATGGAATTGAATTTCAATATGTTATTTTTTAATTAATATGTCATTGTACTAATTTAGTTCATTATTTCTTTTGTGTTTGATAATTAGGTACAACACTAGCATGTTGCCTTCAAAAAGGAAGAAATTACATTGCAATTGAAAAAGATCCAGTATAGTGCGATTTCATTCAGCAAAGAATTAATGCTCTTCAATTTCTTCTAGATGCAATGCAAGAAATTGGGTTGAAGAAAGGGGACTTTAGTGAATCACATGTGGCAAAAAAGGAAAAGGAACCCCAACCACCATTACATGGAATGTTTGGAAAGACATACATTGGGAGATTCGCGGACATCAAAGATCCATTAGAAGAGAAAAAAGAGCAAAAGGAAGAAGAAAATATTGTGGAAGAAGACAATGATGAAACTCTAGAGGACGAAGAGTTTGGATTACGTTACATTGTTGATTAAATTTAAGTTATGCTTGGAAATCAAGCGTTGCAATGTTTTGAATTTGAAATTTTATGAGAAGAATAAACACTCAATTAAGGTTGTTATGCGTTCAATATTTGTAATATGTGATTTTCGCATTGATTTTTAAGTTAATCATTATTTTTTGAAAAAAAAAAGTGATTATTATTATTCTTTTGACATGAAATTCATTAAAAAAACTATTATTTAACCATTTTTAGTTAAAATCTTCATATAAAAATTGTTATTTTGACATGTCAATTCTAGCAAAAAAATTATCAAAACGTGTAATTTTTTAGTTATATTTATGTTAAAAATGGTTATTTTTATGTCCATTGTTAAAAAATATTGTTTTTTAGAAACAATTATTTCATGTGGATTGAAAAATTAATTAAGGATGTATAAATATGTAGAATATCAAACATTCAAAATATCGACCTTCTAATTTAAAAATTCAAAACAATAAAAACCTCATTACAAAAAAATTAAAAATTAAAATAAAAAAAAAAAATATGAAGAAAACGACCACTTCAAAAATTATCAAATTTACAAAATAATTATTTACATTTTATACATTAGAAAATTTAAAGCCAAAAATTAGGTCTTTTAAAAAAGGGTCTGATGCAGAATACCCACTTTTTCAAATCAGCATGAAAATCACTACCATTCTAAAATGTAATGTACATAAAAAAAATTAAAGTGCCAAAAACTATGCTCTAAAAAAAACGTGTGTTCTACATCACCCCTTTTCAAAATCAAGTCACTTTTTTGCTATCTCTATGAAATGGGTAACAATATCAGTTCCTGTTTCAAAGTTTACATTGTTTAACTCTAGTTAAGAGTTGAAGGAGTCAAACTTAGCCACTAGTAGGCTATTGGGTTGTTTTATAATTGGGCCACTAGGGGAAAAAGGGGTTTCATTCTATTCCAGTGCATTTTCTTATAGATGATTAGAGTCGCTGAGAGTGGATAGAGAGAGAGCAAATAGAGAGGTTTTGTACACTATAGTAACCGATGGGGAACTTGTCTCACTCTTTTCTACTTTCATCCATTTCCATTCAGAGAAAGCGAGAGCAACACAGCCTCACCTTCCGACTAGGTTTTCTCTAGTAAGGTTTCTCAGATCATATCTTATGTTCATTATGATTTTTGAGCTTTATTTTGTTGTTCTCTATTTTCCATATTTTATCTATTGCATACTTAATCATAACACAATGATTAATGAATCCATAAATCTAAGGAAATATTAACCCTCATAATGTATATTTCATATTTTCAAATATATCTTTAGTAAATCTATTGTGATGAACTATCCAATGGAATATCGGTGGTAGTTTGGAGATTACTTAATGCATTGCTACATTAATGATTGAACATGGTTAATCATGGTGAATCTCGTCAACCCTCTTCAACCATTAATGTAATATTAATATAAACATTAATGTAACATTAACATTAGCACCAATGTAGCATCAACACGTGGTTAACCATGGTTGACAAACATTAAGGTAATAATGTTCAACATTAATGTAACAAAAATACATTATTACATTAATGGTCAACCAAGGTCAACCTTGTCAATGAAGGTCAACCATAGTCAACTATTGCCAATCTAGTCAACACTCTTAAACCATAGTCAACCATCAATAATCGTTAGTAACCATGGACCATTTTCAACCATGGTTAATCCTCATCAACAACTTTTAACCATTAGTCAACCATAGTCAACCCCACACACGTCGATCATCAACTAGCACAACTATATTAATAAGGTGTACGCTAATCGACATAATTTTTTCAGCTTTCATATGCCAAGTGGTACCATTATAAGTGGAGAATGAAACCTATCGATATATATATCAACCACTTTATTAATGTGGTTGTGTTAGTTAATAGATGAATGGTAGGGATTTAATCTATATGCAATATCCACGTAATATTGTTAGTAGTAGTCAGGTTAGAAGCTTGAGATTTATCTCAAAGGTAGTTTGTGCCCTTTTGCATTTTTAATTAATTAAAAAAAGTTATATATATATATATATATATTTTGAAATAAGTTTTTTTTGGGCATGTAGTATTGGTAAGCCATGGTATTGACCAATGGTATTATAAGGAAACTTATTTATAGGTTAAGAATCTCCATTGTAAAGTTGGGGCACTCTATGGTTAAGAATTTTGTTACACAATTTTTTGATGTATATATGCTTAAATAGTATAATTCTTATTTTAACAATAATAATAATAATAATAATAATGATGATGATAATACATTTATATTTTTTTTTTCAAATATTGTTATAAGGTAAGTTTTTCGATATATATCATAGATTGATATCTATTAATATTTCTAGCCATTTAATTTGTATAATTGTACTAATTAAATTTAAAAAAATTAATTTACTAACAATATATTACCATATGTATATTTTAGATAAAGGTTTTGATTAATAATGACTTTTTCTAATATTATTTTTCCTATATTATTCTTAAAATTAATTAAAAAAAATTAAATATTTTTTTTAAATAATATCTTATAAATCTAAATAACAAACTACAACATGAATGGATACATTAACAAACATATACTTAAAAAAGTTACATTAACCTTAATCAAGATTTGTGTAACAAATATATTTACATTTTAAGTTGTAGTATCATACCATTATAGGAAAATTGATATAAAAACATTGAAAATTGATTCGATTTGATTTTTTTTTTTTTTTTCATAATCAATGCTATAGCTTGGTCATATTTACTGAAGTCTTATGTTGCAGGCTCATGTCAACAAAAATAAATTTTGATGAGGTTTAAGATCAAAATTGAACCTTCAAGACTTATCATAGTTCTATACAAATTTAAGGACTTTTTAAAACTTCTTAATATAATGGTACCCAATGACACTTACAAATTTATAGTATATTTATTACCACTAATACAAATTTATACAAGTTTAAAAACTTTTTAAAACTTCTTAATATAATGGTACCCAATGACGCTTACACATTTATAGTATATTTATTACCACTATTACAAGTTTAAGGACTTTTTAAAACTTCTTAATATAATGGTACCCAATGACACTTATAAATTTATAGTATATTTATTACCTACCATAAAATTTTAATATAATATTTTTGTTTTTCATAACTTTATAAATCATGAAAACTCTCCTTACATTTATAACAAGTCCATTTGTCACTAGTCTAGTCTATTTAATACTTAATATTTATCGTGAAAATGTGGTATGTCTAATCCACCAAACATTTGTGTGGTGTGACATCAATTCTAATAATCTCTTAAGAAGTTCTACGAAATAGTGAATTGTATTTTGTTGACCTTGATTTCTGATAAGGGAAAATACACACTTTATTCCATGTGCTATGAAAAAACAACATGGAATGTATTGTATGTGTTTTGGCATTGGTATGAAATTTGTGCTTGGTAGTGGAAGCCAACCTAATGCATTGTATGAAAGCACTCACAATGGGCGTAGAAGTGATAATTGGTGTTGGGTAGTTCATTCTCCATTCCAAATTTGCATGTCTATGCACCCTATGTTTATTTTTACAATTATAATTATTATTAACTTCATTTGTGTAGATTGTTTTGCGACCATAATAATTCTCATCATCTTTATTGATTGGAAACAAATTTATATTTATATTTTTTTGGGACGAATTTTATGGTAACAAATTTATATTTATATTTTTTGGGGAAGAATTTTATGGTATAAGTTAACATGAAAATAATAATTTAAATATATTATGATTTAGGTTTTGGTGGGATTATTTTTTTTCTTTAAATTATTTTATTTAAAAATTGGTTAAAAAATTTAAAAGAATCGTTGTAATTTTATATATCAATTATTAAAATTGCACAATCTAAATCTAAATGTAATAAATGTAATAAGGGTTTTTGAAGCATTGGATTTAATTTGCAATAAAAATGTAAACTTAGTAATTAAAAATTATAATTTCGGCAATTCTTTTATATCTAGATTCTAATGATAGTTGGTAGAAAAAGTTCAAATCATAAAATGTTGAGACTTCTCCATACATTATATATATATATATATATATATATATATATATATATATATATGGTCACTATGGAATTATTCCAATCCAATAACAAAACCTGGAAAACATTGGATATATGGAAAAAAACAATAGATATATGGCAATCCCTATAGAAGAGGAAGTGGGCATAAAAGAGGACAATATTTGTGCATATATCCTCATTTCTCACGTGTTGCGATTTATTTGCAAGGGAAAAAATGAAGAAATTGTATTTGAAGCCTATATAGAAAAAAATATGGGCCATGAAAAGTTACAAATTCATTTTTTTAGTGGAGCACCTATGCTCAAATTTTTATCGTCTTCCAAGGTCTATGGAAAGGCACCACATATCACCACCCGTCCTTGACCAATGATAAGGCCACAACCTTTTTTCCAAGTTACTTTTTCTAAACCCATGTCACCATCACCTATATATATCCGCTAATAAGGCTACATGTTCTTGTTGTTGGTTATCATAAACCCCTACCACTTGTCTTTTGGTTTGCTCCATCACCACCTCTAGATTTGTAGAATCACTAACTCTTTTCCCTTTCAGTTAGTGCCTCTTATTCCTCATCTTTTCTCTAGGACAACACATATTGATAAGCACCCTTAATTTGACAACTCACAAAAGAAATTGTTGTTGTTTGAATATAATAAATAATACCTATGACTGAATACCACATTCACCAACACTCACTTGCCAATTCTACTTGACTTATGGCAAAAAATAATCTTTTCTATAACGATCGATTTTTTCGACCCACAAGTTCTATAGATCTTTCTTCCACTAATACACATTGTTCTATTATATTCTTCTTCTTCATACCTTGACTTCAAACAAAATTTCACAAGTCAAATCACTTTCTTTCCTCACATAGTGGGTTTGTCCTCTCACAAAATGTTTTAGTTGTCTCCTTAATCATATTGTTTATTATTGTGGTAATGGATAAATTTATCTCCTTATATACATTGCTTTTCTACCCACTTAAGAGATTATCCATGGATGAGTTATTCTCTAGAAACTTACCAACAAATGAGCAATTCCATGGGCAAGTAATCCTGATAATGCTTTCATGCATCTTTTTGAGTTTGGAAAGTGGAAGCAATATGAGAAGCATAATGAAGCCATAACTTCATTAATATTAAAGTATCAAAGTCGTGCAATTATAATGCAATTGCTTAGAGACAAGGATTCCACCATAAGTAAGTGTGATACCACCATTGAAACCACTACAATAGCTAGTTTTGGTAGGGGTTGAGGTTAAAGGTTCCAAGTGGTGTCAAAGAAACCTACAAGAGCATTCAAAAACTAAATATTTTGATGTTTACAAATGTATGGTGTTCCAAAATTTACTTTTGATAGGTAAGGGGTGAAGAAACGTTGAATGGTATCCATTCTCACAAATATTTATAATGGGAGGTATACCAACAGGCTCATCTAAGAGAAATTTTGGGGCATAGTAAAATCAAATTGAACATAGCACAATCATAATAGTTATCCATCCAAAATAGTAACAAAATGGAGCTACTATTTGTAATTTATTCAAAATCTCAAAAGGCTTCCCATGCCCTTGAGAATGAAGACTTAAAATAAGCTTCTATAAAAACAAATAAATCATCAAATATTGTATCTCAAATGCACAAGGAAAAATCAAGGAATTAATCCTTTAGAATAACAAACATGTTACCTCTTCAACAATGATTTGTTAAACTCTTCACCATGTAAGCTCTTGTAACTATTATGAAATTCCTCCACCCTCATGTAAGTACGTGGTCATCCCCTAGGGTTTGCAAGGAAACCACCATGGAATTTTTGTCTCATCATAGCTCCACATGCACACAAAATAGAGTTTTTATATGGAACTTACATGTCATGACACATAATTCCATCTTCTTCCACTTCCAAATATGCTAATTTATAACATGAAAAGTATAAAAAGTGGCACTTGCAACTTTTAGTGTACATGTTGAAGATGATTTAGAATAACATGGTGAATACGACATATGATAAACAAGATCAGTAAACATGGAATGCGAGTCTTAGATTGGTTGCAAGAATAAAATATAGGTAATGACAATGGACACATGTGCATGTTATTTTGGATATACTTGCATATGAAAAATAACAAGAGAATAGACATTATCAAATAGACTAAAGAGGGTTAAAGTGTGGGAGAATTGAGTGAAAGGGATTCTAGTTTCCAAAATAATTATATCATATTCATATTTAGGCTTTGATTGATATTCATTCATGTACTTTGCCATGGTCAATGCCAAATCCAATAATGATATTTTTTATCATCATCGTCCTCATTTTCATTTTCATTTTTATTTAATTACATTTAGCATCCCTCCTTCCCATGTTTGGGGCCATTCCCATTCATTATGACGGCAATAATAACAAGCATGTCATCTCCCTTCTCAATTTCTCACCACAACACCTTTATCTCATTGGCTTTCAGTAGTGGGAGAGTGCCAAGGAAACCAATAACTACAAGAATAAGGAATCAATATAGAAGATCATCAATAATATGTATTAAATCAATTCATGATGAGCCATGGTTCTTTTTTTTGTTTTCTTTGCATATATAGAAATAAGAACCATTCTTTACTACATTTTGACCAATTTTCAATCTTAACAATGAAGAAAGGTGGTAAACCATAACAAACAAAACCACTATCATCTGCTTCAATGGAACAAATGAATTCCATGAATGTATGTGGCCACTTCATTAGATATTCTCTATAAGTTTAACTTAAGACCCAATAAATGCACCAATACCACACAATTGCAAATAATTTATCCAACAAACATATCATCCCTTATATTGGCTTTGGAATATATATATCTATATATATATATATGCCAAAACCAATATAAAGGATGATTATGTTTGTTAGGTAAATTATTTACAATTGTGAATAATAGTATTGTATTGGTATTGGTATTACAAGTATATATATATATAAACTTGTATCCCCTTGTATCCCCTATGATATTTACTAATATTTGATTTTAGTTAAATAAATTACTGTTATCGCCATCACAATAAGAAAGCATTGATTTTGCACATTGATGATGTTCAGTTCACACACTTTTTTAAATGACACACAAAGGTTTAGTTGTTTTCTCAATGGGTGCTATAATCTTGGTTTCATAGGGATGGCATTTACAATTCACTATCGTGTCTTGTCGTATTAACATGGCTTCAATGCTAAGCTCAATTATCATTATCATTGGTTAGGATCTACAAAATGCATTTAATATTATAATGAATGCAATCTTGATAATTATTATAGAAAACCTTCAAATAAAGGACCAAAGAACCAATGCCTACGCCAATGATGTTGCATAACTAGGGGAAACACCACTTTATTGAACTCTTGGACTTTGTTCATTATAGAACATCTATCGACTCCTTTACAAAATGACGTGATGAGGTTTCTAATCACACCATTTGGTAATGTTATGTGTAAATCCAATATGTATGGAAAGTTTAAATCCACTATCTAGCATGCTATGGACTTGCTAGAGTGAAAGATTACACTAAAACACGTTATTCAATTTATGGATTATCAGAAGAGAAACATGAAAAACTAATAGATTTTTTCCTATACACTATTGCATTGAGTGTGAAGATTGAGCTTTTAACTAAATTCTTTAGTGATGGACAATAGAGGTTATTTTCATTTAAGTGGTTTGAGTTAATAAGATAAATAACATAGATTTCCAACTCTTTCAATGTTGTCTATGTTGTTTGTAGGTTGTTTGATACATTACTAATGACAATATGTGCTAAGCATGAAATTTTATAAATTATGACAAAATTAAAAAAAAAAACAATGTGTTGTTTGAAATAACTTTTTTAGTAAGGAATTAATTGTTGAATTACTATTAAATGTCTCTCTAAAGAAAATATTGTCAGTTTCTTCAATGTCCTTGAAGGAAGAAAATCCTTCTATTTTGTTGTTTGTTCATTGAACTATAGAAAAATCTCCATTTCTCTTTCTTTAACTCCACAAGTGTTTCTACTTATTTTATTTTAAAAAATAAAAGGAGACCAAATTAGAAATTTGAGTTTATTGTTGTTTGTTTTTTCATTCCTTTATAGAAAGAAGGAGAAATTAGTGTAGAATATTAGATTTCGCTAGAGAAGTAATGACATTGCCATATTATAATGCAAAACTAACATCTATTTGCAAGCAACACAAGACTTGGATTTTGTAATAATAACAAAGTCTCTCAAGTATAGTCAAAATAATCCATCTTAAGACCTCTAACCAGATGAAAGTTAAGAAGGAAACTACCAATCATGAGAGGAAAGTTTCCTTGAAAACTACATAAATGGAAAAATAACAAAAGGAAGAAGAGCTTCAACAGAGAATTGAAGGAGAAAAACCAAGAGAAGTAGTCCTAGAAAGTGAACCTACAAGTATGGGGTTTTTATTTGTAAAAATACCAAAGGGAGATGAGAACCTAAAAGAACTCACCCATGAAGTACTAAAATCATGCAAAATATGTGAACGTAGAAGCCTTATACGTAACATCAACATGCCATACTCCATTTGAGTAAATGGAATCTTTATTGTGACAATCCCAAATCAAAACGAGGAGAATATCACTACTTTGGAGGAGATAAAAGTTTCCCTTGAATATGAGAAAGGAAGATTTTTGGGCTTGTAATCAATCATTTTTAGTCTTCAGTAAAATATCTTTAGTAACATTTCAACTATATGCAATAAGAGAAATGCAAAAAAAATTCATTTCCATACTTTTTTTTCATTAGATTTGTTAGATAATGGATATATTTGGATCTCTGTAATATCCCCTGGTTGATTTTGTATGTAAATAAAAATAAGACCAAGGTCATGGGACACGTATTCCAAGCTGAATGTTGGGAAAAACATAGTGATGGGTATCACTGGTGATTAATTAATGGCTATGGAAATTGGCAAAGGTATTGACAAAGGAAAAGTGACAATAATTGGTATTTTATTTATGAAAATAAAGGAAAATAGGAGAAAAGGGAGATGAAAGGTCACATATTTGCATGTGAGGAAAATTGAAAGAAAAATGAAGGAAAATGAAGAAAATAGAGGCCTCAATAATAAAAAGGCTTCTAAGGATCAGTTCACAACCTTTTGTCAATTTTAACTTAGAGCTTTCTTCTATTATTTCATTCTCTCATACTCTTGCACACTTAGAGAAATCTTGGAGCACTCTAGTTTTTACTTGGATTGGAGAAGAAAGCAAGCGAAAGCAGAGACGTGCAAGAAAGTATGTGGATCAACAACTACACCTGGATTGCTTTGAAGGTAACATGTTACATGTGTGATTTCCTTGTTGATTTATGAATGCACGGTATATGCATGTGATTTTCTAGTTATGTGTTGTCATTAGCCCAGAGGATTACCTGGATTGACAATGGTTTTAGCTTTGCCTTTCCATTTCTTGGATAACCATGGTGTTGTGGGTTTTTTCACTTGATTTTTTTCTAATTGGTGCTCATAATTCCTTATGGTTGTGGGTTGGAACAAATGCTCTAGAAGCCTTGGAACAACTTGGTTTGAGTTACTAGTCCTAGAGCCTAGGTTGGGACAAACGATCTGGAGCCCTTGTTGGGTTGAGTTACTAGTCCCTAGAGTTGGGTTGGACAAATGCTATGGAGCCTTGGAAGGTTGTGGGTTGAGTTACTAGTTCCTGGAGCCCTAAACAACTTGGGTAGAGACTGATCTAGTTGGTGTTAGTGATGTTCGACTCTGAGGTGGAACCGATAGTTGAGGGTTGAGGTGGTTTGGCCTTTCGAAGCCCTGGTTTAGTTTGTATTGGTTTATTCCATGAGTGCCCACATTCAAGATTGGAATATGGTGCGAGGGTGATTGGATGGAAGAGAGATATCATTCAATCCAATTTATGGTGGGATGGTCCATGGAAGTCCCTGACTTGGTTGGTATTTTCATATGTTAATAAGAGTTATTCTTCTATTGTGAATCATGTATATATGTAGTGAATATGTTGGCAATATTATGACTGAGTTTCCATGGTTTATATGCTAGTTATTTTCTGGTTATACACTGGTCATATGATGTGTATCTCATATGGATCTTGTCATGAATTGTTTAACTATTAATTAATTAATGAAAATATGGACTAATGCGTTGTTGCAGAGATGTGGAGAGGGCATAGGGCCTTCTCAGTGATTCTCAAATGAATCTTAGACTTTTATAGCTTACATGTTTGTCATTTGTTTGACGAAATGTCTGTTGTGTTCTAAGCAGTCTAGGTCAAGTTCTGCCTTCAAGTTTGTATGTTTAGCCTTCTTTTCATGTCATTAATGATTTTGAGATGTTTCAAGAAGTTATGGGTAGTCGTCTGGAGGTTGACCTGGAATTGAGGCTCATATCTTGGGACCATACCCTTTGAATTGGACACTTAGGGTCACAACTAAACCCAAGCAGGCTTGTGCATGTGGTTGGAGGCCTATAACTGCATGGAGGCCTTGTCATGCATGCAGTTGGGGGTTAAAGTGTGTGAAAAGGAGCCCCAACTCAGGGTTTGGTGCCCTGGGGTGGTTCTTTGGTCCCGAGTGTCCCTGTAGCCGTGTGGAATGTTTTGAGTTGTCAATCGGTGGTTAGTTGTAGGCCCCACTTCCTTAACTAGAGCTAGGAGGTCGAGTCATGTCATAGTAAATCTTTGTCTAATGTTTACCTTGACAGGCAAGTGAAATTGGGTAAATAAGAGAGCGGTGGTTACAATCTCAATAAAAATATAATTTGGATGTTAATTTCATTTGAAACATAAATTTAACTATAGTACATGTAAAATTATTTTGAAAGACTATTTATTTTAAGGGATTAAATTCCTTTTCTATCTAATATGTTTCATAAATGGATGTTTTAGTTCGACATTCATTAATTCAATTTTTTTAATCATAATATTATTAAAACCATCTTTACTATTTTACTCTATATATTGTGTCAATCAAAATTAATATATTTTACTAAAAATTACCAAAGTAACATCATTGCATAATTTTGCACTATGGAAAGAAAACATAAGCATCAATAATTTCATACATCCAGGAAATTAAACATAAAAATCAATTAAAATATCTTTACTTTCAAATTTCATTCCATCATCTAATAGGAAAGTTTAATAAAATGGAGGAAAATATCTATTATTATTTTTCAATTTTATTTATTCTTATTTTTATTATTTTTATCAATAATTTCTTGAACTAAGTTTTTACTATTGTTTTTGTTGCATGGTCTAACTTCTTTCTTTCTTTTTTTTTTTAACCTTTAACATCATTTTTATTACCATGGGAAAGAAAGATACTAATGAAAAAAAATTAAAGAAAATATATTTTATTATTTTTACTTTTTTTTTTCCTTATCATTTACTTAGTTTTTACAATTTTTCTATCACATTATCTTTCATCTCTTTTTTTCTTCTTCTTTAAAAATACCGCTATTACCATTGTCATGAAGAACATGTGTAATATGCAATGTTGCTACTTAGTATGTGCTTCTTATGAAAATAATAATTGATAACAAAATTTATTGTAACTAGGATAAAAATAATACTACTACCATGTAAAAAATTGTCTATATTTATAGCAATTTTTTAAATATATTATTCTAGGTAGATTAATATGTTGAGTAGTAAAGTTACTTTTATCATTGCTACGTTAAATGAAATGAGAAGCAAATCAATTTTTATATTGATCCAATGCATATCTAATACCTAATGCTTAGTTTAAATATAGCTAAGTTAAAAAAAACAATAAAGACGGATAGATGAATAAACTAAGAACTGTACTAAATAACGAATCAAGAAATAGAATTCCATGGGAAACTTGATATGATAGGACGGAGCTCTGCAAATTCAATGGTGGCCCCTCGTTATCATCTTGCAGGGAGGACTTTCTTCCAGGCTCGCAACAGTTCAGTTGAAGGCGTTCTCAAGTTTGCAGGCGTCCCCTCTCATCTAGAGAAGGAATCAAGTCTGGAAAGGGGTTCCTTACTGTTTTTACTTTTGCAAAAAGGGTTTCACTTGTCTCAATTTCACCTGTAATCTCCAAGACTGCATGGTTGGGGCAATGTCCACCAGTCATCCCTTCTTAGGTGTGAGCCACGATCCCTCTTACAGCAACAGGATGGCGAGGAGATGGCTAGGGTTCCTGGCACGCCATGCGACACTGCCAATGCATTGCATCAACCAAACCAGCCAGAGATATACCCTGGCAATAGATCCGCCACCCACAAGATGATGCGAGAGTGGATAGGGGCCAAGGGGCCTGCTACGCCCTGGTTTTCAATGGGATAGGGGAGGTCTCATGCAAATGTATGGAGGCCGACTACAGTGGACCCAATAAAACTTGATGCAGTGACTGGGTACTTAAAAAATGACCCATACAAACTAGATTCGGAGGAACCATGGCTTGGACAGAATACAAAAATCAGTGGTGCATTGGGGTTTACAGAGAAAACACCCAATCCAACAGATCATGGCGCCAAAATGGTTGTTTCAAACTGTATGGGTGAAGATATGATACAAATCTTCATCAAATTGATAGGGGTCAGACATCATTGCATGCAGCTCAGAAAGGGGCTGAATATTCAAGAGTTAGAGAAGGAAATCCAGATCAAACTTGGAACCCCCACCAAATATCAAAATCTGATATATACAGGATATAGTCTACAGGATTTCCATACACTATAGGAATATGGTATCATCAATGATTCAACCATCATTCTTAATCTGAGACTGCATGGCAAATGCAATGGAGCCATCTCAAAAAATACAGGTTCCTTTCGTGACACAGTCAAAGGAAAGGAAAAAATACAACACAAATCAGCACTAGCACTAGAGCTACCAGGTCCCTACATTGTGGAACAAAAACTAGAATCCCCAATGCTCCAAGTAACTCTGTCAGAGGTAAATAATCTACACATTGATCTATCCAAAAATGATGTCATTTATAGATTTAATGGGTTTTGGCCAAAATCCAACGCTCTGCATCAATGGATCTTCTCCACATGGTCACCTAACTGTGAAATACACCTATGCTCAAAAGGTTTTTTCATAGTTAGATTCAACACAGAACAAGAACGAGACAATATTATCAATCAGGGGCCTTGGTTTTGGGGCAATGTTGGCCTCTTCACCACCCCCTGGTTTGCTGATTTTGATGCAAATACTATGAAAGTCTCAACAATGTTTGGGTGAGGCTACATAACCTCCCTCTACACTTCTGGCATCACAAAGTTTTAATAGCCATTGGGAATTCCTTGGGGAAATTCCTAAAAATAGATGAAGACAGAGTTATTAGGGGAATCTTCATATTTTCCAAAATATGTGTAGAAGTGGATCTGATTCAGGGGCTACCTGATCACATCACATTGAACTACAACAATACACTGAGGACTCAACCGCTTGACTATGAAAACACAACATTCAGATGTTGCAACTACATGCAAATAAGGCACCTCCAATACACCTGCCCACTAGCCAGAAAGGACCCCAAAGGGAATAAGAAACAACAAAAAAATCCCAAAGGGTGGCAGCATACCAACCTGTTGGAAGAAGAGCACATGTAGACAGAACCTATAGGGAACCAATTAGTACTTGACATACAAATGGGATAGAAAAATACTCAGGAAGAAAATACCCCAGATACTCACCTCGGGCCAGGCAATATGTAACAACAACAAGAACCTCAGCTGGAAATAAGCTGCATCAAAAGAACTCATGGATCTGAAGGATCAAAATCTAACAAAGAACTTCCAATGAACATAATGGAAAACCAGCTAGCCATAATTGCACCCACTCCCAACTCTGAAGGTTGGCGAAGGGTGGAGAAGAAGAAGGGCAGAAAAGTATAGGCCGATTGGATTTTATTTTTTCTTTTATTTGTAACTTTTGTTCTCCTGCCATTATAGGGACAGCCATCTGCATATGCTTTAAGCATCTACAAAATGTAATTTTTTCATATGAATAAAATTACGACTTTTTCTACGGGAAAAAAAAACGAATCAAGAAATAAATAATGAATTAAAAAACTAACTAACAACCAATTTGTTATGCTCTTAACCTGCAAGACGATAATAGAATACGAAATATGCGAAGAAATATACCTAGAACATAGAACAGTGAGAAATAACAGCAAGTATTTTATTATTCAGAAAGCAATGTTCACTTGCCTCTTCGAGGGGGCAACCTCCAATAGTGCAGAGCTCGATTACAAAATAAGACACGGTGCTTCTCGAGGGGAGACTCTATCCTTTATATAGGATTCATACATGCAATACAATGGTTCTTATTAATACCATCTATTTAATACCATGGCCCTTTTGCAACTAACTGTGGTCCCTTCATTAAATGTGGGTTAATCACTTACAATTATTAATATGGGCTTTATTGACTCTTTACTTAACTATAACTATGACTTGATCCTATTACATAAATAAGGGGGTTAGGGTGGGGCCCTAACATGCCCTCCCCCATAATAACAGCCTCGTCCTCAAGGTTGAAGTTGCGGAAACTGCAGAAGAATAGTGGCTAGTTCCCTGGTTGCATCTTCCGAAGAGGTGTCTTTCCACTTGACGAGGAATTCCTTGATCATGCGGCCACACAGGTGCCTTTCTCATGTATCAAGAACCTATTCAGGTTGGAGCCAGATTGATCCTTCTTCATCCAGTTCAGGTAGATTGGTTTGAGTTCTGCAATTGTTCCCAATCACTTTCTTGAGGCATGAGACATGGAAAACTGGATGGATTTTTGCAGTGGGTGGCAAAGCTAGCTTGTAGGAAACTTCTCCAATACGCTGAAGTACTTGATACAGTCTGTAGAATTTCAGAGATAGTTTCTGACAACCCTTGTCTTTGAGTGATGTTTGCTTATATGGTTGTAGCCTCAAAAATACTTGATCCCCTTCTTGAAATTGGTGTTCTGAGTGATGTTGATCTACCTGTTGCTTCATGCAGTTTTGAGCTTCATGAAGATTCCCTCTAAGGTGAGCCAGCATGGTTGTACGGTTCTGTAGGAGTTGATCCACTTCTTGTACCTTCAAGCATCCCTTGATATAAGAAGTAGGGGAAGGAGGGCGTTGACCATAAACTGCTTCATATGGAGTCATTTTGGTGGTGGCATGATAGTTGGTGTTATACCACCATTCAACTAGAGGTAACCACTGTACCCAGAGATGTTGCTTTTCTAAAGTGAAACACCTAAGGTATGTTTCCAGACATTTTTTGACAGCTTCGGTTTGACCATCAGTTTATGGATGATAGGAAGTACTGAGTTGTAGTTGGGTACCTTGTAGCCAGAAGAGTTCTTGCCAAAAGTTATTGGTGAAAACTAGGTCACGATCAGACACAATGGAAGTGGGCATGCCATGCAATTTGAAGATCTGATCCATGAAATATTGAGCAAACAAAGTCGGTGTAAAAGGATGGGGTAGGGCGCAAAAATGAGCATACTTAGAAAGTCTGTCCACAACCACCATGATGACTAACTTGTTTCTTTACTTTGGAAGACCTGTAATGAAATCCATAGAAACCTCCATCCAGATTGAGGCTGGGCTGGGCAATGGCTGTAATGTGCCTGGGGATTTGATTGTTTCTCCTTTGTGGCGCTAACAGATGTCGCATTCAGCTACAAAACTAAGAATCTCCTTTTTCATGCTTGTCCAAAAAAAATATTTGCGAGTGCGAGCATACGTCTTCTGAAAGCCTGAATGTCCTGTAGTGGGAGATGAGTGCAACTTCGCCAAAATGCGGCTTTTAAGGGTGGATGTTCGTGATATTACGACACTGTCCTTGTAGTAAAGAATCTCATCCTACCATGAGTAGCTCGCTGTGGAATTGGGATCCACCTGCAATTGATTAATGAGTTGGGAGAGCTAGGGATATGAAAACCATTCCTTGCAGGCCCCTCAATCCATTTTGGAATGGGAAGGGAAATTGCGAGCAGGGTACTTTCCTCCTCAAATTGGTAGGATAACGCATCTGCTACAATATTTCCTTGCCCATTCTTGTAAATTATCTCATAATCATATCCCAGCATTTTGGCGAGCCATTTATTTTGTTGTGGTGAGGATAGGTGTTGCTCTAAAAAATATTTAAGGGTTTGATGGTCAGTGTGGATTTGGAAATGTCGCCCCAATAAGTATGGTCGCCAGGTATCTACTGCATGTAAGATGGCCATCATCTCCTTCTCATAAGTAGATTGTCCCAGATTCTTCCCACTTAGTTGTTGGCTCGTGAAGGCCAATGGTCGACCTTCCTGCTTTAAGACTACCCTAATACCTGTACCCGAAGCATCACATTCAATCACAAAAGATTTGGTGAAGTCGGGTAGTGCTAAGACTGGATTTGAACACATGGCATGTTTGAGAGCTGTAAAGGCCTGGTGTGCTTCATCATTCCAGAGGAATGAATTTTTCTTGAGGAGTTCAGTAAGGGGCCTACCAATGCGACCGCAATTGCGGACAAATTTGCGATAGTAGCCTATGAGACCCAAAAATCCTCTCAGGCTCTTCAATGTCTTAGGTTGAGGCCAATCCTACATGGCCTGGATCTTTTTGGGGTCCACCTTGACACATTCATGCCCCACAATGTAGCCCAAATACTCAACTTATTCCATGCCAAAGGAACACTTGGACATCTTGACAAATAATTTATGCTTGCGGAGCAGTTGCAAGAGCAGATATACATGCTGAAGATGTGCGGCCCAGGTGCGACTGTAGATGAGGATGTCATCAAAGAAAATAAGGACAAATTTTCTAAGATATGGTTTGAGCAGGTGGTTCATAAGGCTCTGAAAAGTGGATGGGGCATTACAAAGACCGAATGGCATGACCAGGAACTCATAATGGCCTTCATGAGTTCAGAAAGCAGTCTTTGGGATGTCTACTTCTTTCATGCAGATTTGGTGGTAGCTGGAGCGAAGGTCAAGCTTAGTAAAGAATTGAGCCCCATTTAGTTCATCCAACAAATCATCAACAACCGGAATGGGAAATTTATCTTTGACTATCAACTTATTAAGGGCCCTGAAGTCTGGACACATATGCCATTCCCCATCTTTCTTGAGCACCATGACCACCGGCGATGAATAAGGACTAATGCTGGGACGAATGACACCTGCTTCCAAGAGTTCCTTGATTATTTTCTCTATTTCATTCTTTTGGGCAAACAGGTATCTATAGGGGCACACATTGGGTGGTTGGGCCCCTATGACCAAAGTAATGCTATGATCATGTTCCCCTCTCGAGGGTGGAAGCTCATGAGGCTTGTCAAAGACTGGCAGATGGTTGTTTGAGATCTGTTGTATCTTAGGATGAATATGAACAGGGTTGGGTTCGCAGGCCTGGATGGCATTAAATTGAGCTATGACTCCATGGTGGCCCTTTTTAAACAATTTTTCCATCCAATGTGAGCTGATGATAGAGGGAGCTCTCGCCTGGAGTCCGTGGAGGGTATGTGTGTGGTTGTTCTGCTTAAAGCTCATATATAACTCCTAGAAATCCGTTGTGATTGGGCCAAGTGTGCGAAGCCATTCAGCACTGAGGAAAATTTTGCACCCTCCCATGTGTATGGAGAACATGTGGGTCTTTAATTGATAATCCCCCATTTGAAGTTTGACATTTTCACAGCGGCCTTCACATTTCTTTTTTCCACTAGAAAAATCGTAATTTTATTCATTTTGAGTAAAATTACATGTTGTAGATGCTGTAATAGCATATGCTGTAACAAAACTTGTCCTACTAAGATTAGGAGCTAATAATCAATCAACAGTCTATCTAGGCTTTCCTACCCTTCTTTTTTTCCACTTTCCACCAGCCTTCATTGTTTGGCGGAGCTATTACAATAATCATTTATGCTTTGTTTGTGGCAGCCATGATGTCTTTTTCAGAATCTGTGCTTGTTGTAGAGTATGCTCGCTTGTTGCCTCCAATTTCCTGTCTAAGGTTCTCATATTGCTGTTGTGGGTTGCTTGCATTTAGATCTGTTGCATCTTCAATCAGGTTTTCATTATTCTGTAGATGGTGCGGATAGCTTTCTTTGCTGATTTCTGGATTATTCCTTCCGTCTTCATATTCTTGAAGTATACTGGTGGTCTTTGCATTCTTTTCCTCTTCTATATCCTCTGCCCATGTGGCTGTAAATTGCCATCCGCGGCCTTCACATTTCATTGTTCCCCCATCAACAATTTGGACCTGGAAGTTAGAAACTGCTCGGACAAAATAATGCACTGCTTCCGCGACTGTTTGTTGGATAAAATTATGTGTACTTCCACTATCAATCAAGACTACTATTGGTCGATGCTTAATAAAACCTTTAATTTTTAGAGTTTGAGGCGAAGAAATCCCTGCCAAAGCATGCAACGAGATAACTGGTTCTTCAGGTACATTGTCCTGCTGGTTGTCCTCTTCTTCCTCCTCTGGTTGCTCAAGTGGTGGGGCTTCCTCCGATGCACTATGATCAGTAGCATCAATTTGAAAAAAATTGGGCTCCTTGCATTTATGCCCGGGGGAGTATTTCTCATCACAGTAGTAGCATAATCCTTGCTTTCTTCTTTTCGCCATTTCTTCTAGTGACACCTTTTGAACCTTGAGTGTCTGGGTAGTGCTTTGAGCCTGTGGGGGGCGACCCTTGGTGATGAAATTTGGCCGATTGGACTGGGCCGCCAATGCACGTTCAACTTCACGAGCTATCCTACAAGCCTACAGCCATGAGCTAGGGTGGTGCAGTCAGACGTGGGCTTGTATGGCTTCTTTGAGACCACTGAAAAAATATTCTGTGTAGAACTCATCTTGTAGACCTCCAGTGTGGAAAGCTAAGGCTTCAAAGGCTGCAATATATTCATTCACTGTTCCTGTCTGTCTGAGCTTAGTGAGACGGCCCAAAAAGTTAGAGTCATGGTCAAAGCGATCCATAAGATCTTTTTTGAATGTATCCCACGTCAAGGGCCTTCCATAGCAACGTTGATGCCATTGCCACCATTTCCATCTTTCATTGTACAAGTACATGATACCCACATTAAGTTGAGTCACATTATCCATGATGTAATTGAGTGTGAAATATTGCTCCATTTGTGATATCCATGCGGCCGGGTTAGAGCCATCAAATTTATACATGTCCAACTTGGGAGGTTGCGGATGGGATGGTTGGGGGGTGCCAAAGAGGTGCAGAGACTGGCTAGACTCTCCCTCACTGTTTTCATTGCCAATATATGCCTCCTCGCATGCCTCCACCTTGCCCTTAGAAAATGTTGTAGTTATGGCCTTCAACTGGTCTTGTATTTCTTTCAAGGATGATTCAAGGCTGTCCATCCTCTCATTTTCGATAGTTTGAGCTCTAGTTTGTACCATGCACTGAGCCAATTTACTTGAAATTGGGGACCGCCCGAACTTTTTGGCACTAACAATTGAATGGTACCACCTTGCTCAGCTCGTCGTCCTAATTCTTATGGGCTAAGTCACCAATAAGCGCCTTGGGGGTCTCAGACCCCCTTTTTTTTTTTAACGCCTAACGGAGTTTTACTCCTTGCTTAGGAATACTGTAGTAGCCAAATCCCCGAAATGTCAACGCTGCCAAAAGTCCTGCGAAAATCACACCCAGGAAGAGGAACCCACACAACTACTCAGATCTGGATGGCGGATCTGATGGATCCGAGAGATCTGAATGGCTAATCAGATATATCTGAACGGTAAAACAGATTGTTGTTGCAGATCTGATGGATCTAATAGATCTGAATGGTTGTTCTGATAAATCTGAACTACGGAACTGATTGCTATTGCTGCTGCAAAACCCCACTTGCGAGATCTGATCTGGCAGAGATTATGTGTGATCCAAAGATAGAGAAGGGAACTATGGTCTCAAGGAGTGTCAGGTGCTACAGATCACAATATACATAAGGGTCTGACAATAGTACTCGGCCCAATTTTTCAGGGCACTAACCAAGGAGGATCAACCGTACCCTTAGCCGTACAACCCGACTACCCTATCATATGGGTGAGTAATCTCTCCGAGTGCTGTTCTCGACGTACTGTAGTAGCAAGGCGGCCGACGGTTTATCTATGGCAAGGTTTCAAGGGATCTAGGGGGCTTCCGATATACCCAGAGCGTACTTGGAAGACAATCCATGCATGGTTCTGTCTAATGCGCTACTACTCAAAGGGGTACCCACAGGGGTTACAAGGGATTCCAACAAGTGTGACCACCTCTTGTATTTTCTACATGCATGCCCGCCCAAATCCGCAGGTTTATACACTCAATGACAGATCCCATGGTTTAAAGACACCGGAACATGTCTCTAGCCAAAAAATTTTTTTGCTAAAAAATGGATTTCCCACTGGCCCTGGAAAGTGCTCTGATACCACTTGCTATGCTCTTAACCTGCAAGACGATACCAGAATACCAAATATGCGACGAAATATACCCAAAACATAGAACAGTGAGAAATAACAACAAGTATTTTATTATCCAGAAAGCAATGTTCACTTGCCTCTTCGAGGGGGCAACCTCCAATAGAGCAGAGCTCAATTACAAAATAAGACACGATGCTCCTCGAGGGGAGTCTCTATCCTTTATATAGGATTCACACATGCAATACCATGGGGCAATACCATGGTTCTTATTAATACCATCTATCTAATACCATGGCCCATTTGCAACTAACTGTGGTCCCTTCATTAAATGTGGGTTAACCACTTATAATTATTAATATGGGCTTTATTGACTCTTTACTTAACTATAAATATGACTCGATCGTATTACATAAATAAGGGGGTTAGGTTGGGACCCTAACACAATTACAATATAATCTGAGTAGCCTTTAAGTATGACTTTTTGAAAAGTTTTTAGGTTTATGTTCTGATCTAATTTATCTAGAATCTGGCAGGGATTCATGAAATCACAGGTTTGATAGGTAAACTCTTCACAATCAAAGTGCCCCATGGGTTTTTGAGGGTGCCAAATCTATATATGCAATGAAAAAACCAGTTTAAACAACACAAATTAAGATTTGGCCACGATTTTTTCGTCGGATTCCAACTAGAAATCTGTCAAAAACTCCAAAAAAGCACACTTTAAGACTAATCCCAATATAATATTCCATCAACAGATATAAAAAACTACAATATCACCTTATTAAACTAATTTTTTTTCTATTTAATTTATTTCAAACTAACACAATCCCCTCAATCTTCCTAAGCATTAGTAGTTTTATAATCCCTTTAGACATAAACATAATATCTTGATAAGTTATACACATTACCTGAATGCCTCTAAGATTTAAAATTAATCACATACTTGCTCCCAAATGAAATTATTATTGGACACGCGGTCATCATGCAACCACAAAAAAGATGTAGTTATCTCAGTTTCTTAAATATTGACACAACCGACCTACTGTAAAAATAAGGATATTATGAAACAAATACAAGCCCTCTTAATTATACCAATTTTCTTTGAATTCTCCATTTAAAAACAAGTACTATACATTAAATTGATTCACATGTGCCAATTATATATATCATTTTTACACTTACCATTCAAAATTAAACCACATAAAACTAGTTTAATCAATGATTTCAACTAATCAAAAAATAGAATTTTCCAATTTAAAATTTTTTAAAAATGATTTTAATTTTTATAAAATTAAATCGAATATAATAATTTCTACAAAACTTTATAAAAAAATTTACATAACAAAAGAGTCAAATATTATTTTATCATAAAACAAAAACAATATAATCTACTTGATAAAATATTAAAAGAAATTGAATCCAACAAGTGTTACATAGTAGCTATTCTCTGTTGCTTAGCTTAAAGATATGTAAATTAAAGTGAAAAACAATAAAAGAGCTATGTGACATTGGCTATCAAAACTCTTAACAGAACATTGGCTATCTGAAGTGTCTACTAGAAATTCAATTGTGTGCATAATGAACATTTTGTTCCAACATTTACTGAAGACTAATTTAGTCTCCAAAAATGAGTTAAGTAGTTCTAAGTGGGATTTGTATATAGATAGGATGATCTTGGTCCTAGTGAACTAATTTTGATGTGGGCCTTTGAAGAAATCAAATGAAATCAGATTAATCTACATTCAATTAAATTGGTTCTTAAATTTTTACACAAAACTAAAAAAATTTACATAATTTTTTCTGGAAATTCTTCTACAATATAAACAACTATAAACTTTACCCGGGAGAAGTGCTAGTGGATTTCCACTGCATATATATTTCATGGGAAAAAATATTTATTGAAAATATAGAAATTAATATATCTAGTCAAATTTATGGTAAAAATATATTTATATTAACATTGTGTATCTTAAAAGAATGTGTTCACTTCTACCAATTACTTCAAGGTAGAATTTCTAATTTGTGAAACTATGTGTATTGTAAGTTTTTAGTCATTGTGAACATTTTTCTCGAAATGCAGGGTGGAATATCAAATTTTAAGCTTCCTTGGCCATATAAGTGTTAGCTTCACACCTGTAATGAGTACTTTGACTCCAAGTATTTCAGCGTTGATTAAGAAGCATTGAAAACTATGGATTGTTTTCAAAACTTCGGGAGCATGTTTATAAAATAGAACATGAATAATTCTAATTTTGTTATTTTGAGCATCTATTTGATTGTTTTATTTAAATAAGTACTGACAACAGTAAAGAATTTTTCAGTGCCAATCCATCTCCGGATTACTAAGGTCTAGCAAAACATATATCCCTTATAAATTATTAACTAATTATGTTATATCAATACCATAATGATGATCATTGTCATAAACTGTTATCATTTTAAAAATAAATAAAAAATGTTTAAATAAAAATGCATTTTATACCACTCATTTTTTGTTATTTGCTATTATTTATAGCAAGATATTATTTATACAAAAATATTTATATTTGGTACACACCTTGATACCATGTTGGGAACTCAATAGCTAATTGAAATATAAATATTGTTTAGATTTTGTTTTCTCATTAAATGGACGAAAACATGAGATTAAGCACCATGAATACCCCACCGCGAACTCACACTTCAATGGGACACACTGCATGGCCCCCAAAACCTACTCATATTTAACTATACATAGACAGAGAGGCGACCATTAATGGTGTATGTTGAATTGCTCAGTGTAGACAGAGAGGCATCCATTATTGACGTATTTTGAATTGCTCAGTGTGATTGTCACAAGTATATAAAATTTGGCACAAATATATGCGATATAGAGTTGGGTATCCATACAGAAATAACCAACTATTGAAGTACACAATGAGTGGAGATGCTCCTAAGTTTGTGCAAGTGGGAGCCTCAACATGCACTCTATCCAACATTCTGAGTTGCAATATGACTTAAAAAACCTACGGATATGTTAGCATTACTTAATCTCATAAAGATTGGATTGCACATGTAATATTAGAACATATTTGATTTGATTTGAAGGTACAATGCAGTAAATCCTCCAACACAGATTTCTAGGTATTGGCCAATAAGATGTGTAAATAAACCACCAATGAGATAAGAGATAAATATGAATAACAAAAAGATAAAAAATAAAATAAAATAAAATACTAAAGTGTAACTTTAGTAAATAAAAAAATATTTGTTATCTTTGACCAAATTAATTCAAAATCAGCATAAACTAAATGCATAATACTTGTTGCGGCAGGTAAAATAAGAAACAGGGGACCAATTAAAAACAATTTAAAGTCTCATAATGCAACATAAACTGAATGCATAATACTTACTGCGACAAGTATAATAAAAGAGGGACCAATTAAAAATAATTTAAAGTCTCATAATGCATACATGAACTCACTACAATGATGTGATAATGTAGAATAGTTCACTGTAAAAAAAAGATAAAGAGTAGTCAAAATGATATGATAATGTAAAATAGTTCATTATAAAAAAAAGATAAAGAATAGTTAAAAAAAAGATTGTATTCAAATAAAGTTTTAAAAATCTATTTTATTTTCATATATATATATATATATATTAAAAATTTTAAAAACCAAATTCAAAACTACAACATAATTCTAATAAAATTTTAAAAACAAAATACACCTTTTAAAAAACACTTAACCATGTTCCACACTCCACACCATATTCTACACTCCACACAAATGAACATGAATAGGCAATGAAGAGCAAACTAAGGATAACCAAGTCCGAACATGAATTGTCAATGAAGAACAAACTGAAGATACCCAAGTCCAAACACATATTGAATTCATAGAATACCTAGTCAAGTCCAAACACATATTGAAATCATAGAATACCTAGTCTACTGCCAAAAAAACTGTTATGAAAAAAATAATAAAATCAAATATTAATATTTAAATTAAGTTGTAATTTTCTAATTAATTTTTAATATTTTTAAAATAAGTTCTATTTAATTATAAAGATGGACTTCAAATAAATCAAATATTAGTATTTAAAATAAATTATAATTCTTTTATTTAATTTATAACATATTTAAAATACAATAAATCTAACTTTAAATGGGTTTTCAAAGGGAAACGAAGTTTACTCAATGACCTGATAAAAATGTCACAAGTTGACCAAGCCTGTCAATAAAAATGTGCCATAGGGAGACAGCTCTTCTCTCACATTACAAGCCTCGACGAAAACTTTATGTGCGAAATTTCGGGACGAGGACGAGGACGAGCTTGAGCTTTTCTAAATCAGAGGAATGAAGCAATTGGCCTGGCGGCATGTACTATGGTTATGGGTTTGGAACCTACCTTGAACCCAAGTCGTAACGGCTAAAGGTCTGCACAGATGCAGTTATAACATTTCCTATAGACAGTGCATGCAGGATTCTTGAATCTTACCATTAATGCAACCCTCGTTTTCAGTCTCGTGCTGGCATATGGTACAGGAGGAATCGTTGGTATACTTGCGGGAAAGGTTATGATCTCTAAAATGCAGAAATTGGGTTCATCTGGTATGAAAATCTCTACAGCTTAAACACAACAAAAACTACTTTTAGAAAACAATAATCCAGAAGTCAAACTGTCGTGCTTTCTGCTGGTAATTTTATGGATCTTTCTCTTCATCATTGATGCCTTTTTTATGAGTTGGGTATGAAATATCCATTGGATTATCAGCGAGCTGTTAGAAAACATAATTCAGACCTATCAAGGAAAAGGAACCATATGCATTTCTCAACTATGTGATATGGTGATATTTCAAATTGAGGAAAACTGTCAATGGGATGTTAATTCACTGGTGTGAAGATGATGGTTTGTTATGCCATCACCAGGGTTCGAATCCGGGGACATCCTACCCCACTCTTGGTGGCATGGTTGGGACAGATAAGCGTCTGGGTGATTTTGGCTGACAGATACCCTTGTCGTGCCATCTCAGCGAAATGAAATATACCCATATCTTGGCATGAAATCTTAGTGGAATGAAGTACAATCGTTTCTGTGTAGTTGGCCTTCCATTACAGGAGAAAATAAAGAGAAGAACCATTCTAATGTGAAGAACAAAGAGAAAAACCTTTGTAATGTGAAGAATAGTGGCTCAGCACAACAGCAGTGAAATTCAGTAGAACTCCAGCCCCAGGATGCAATTATATCACACTTGTACAATAATCAGAAGGTACAGATTGATGTCCAAAATAAATAAACCTCAAATCTGAGAATGCCTAGGTACTGTAATCACAGAATATTAGAATATCAGAACAAGTATCTGCAACTCAACCCCTAGAATATCTGTTTAGATGCAGAGTTGGTACTGGGCTTCACAAGCGATTCTCCGTCACTTGCTGTCAAACCCATCAAGGCAATATCTGCTGAAATGTTTTACTTGGAATTTCCATTCTCCCTTGCTGGCATTATATGAAATAAATCTGGCACCCTGCTCTTCAGTTTTCCGTTTTAGCCTTTTCTCAAAATTTTCGACCTCAGGGCCTTTCAAGAACTCTTTACCTGTCTTTTTGTCCTTGCATTTCACATTTAATAGTGATATTTCTGCAGGCTTGTTTAGACCCTGGCCTACAGGAGGCTTTTTGCTTTCATCCATGTACACAAGGATCTCGCACTTGTTGAATTGGATAATGCCCTCCAAGTCTAGGCATCTAACATCTGTTTCCCCAAAAAACTTCACTGATCCATAACCTCTTCTACCCACGACAAAATCTTTAACCTGACTGCAATAATCAGGTTCCGCACTCTCTTTCACTGTTAATTCTTGTATCGTTGGTTCCATATAGTAGTCAGAGTGCCAAAGCTTTGGCATAAGATCTTCAATTTCTGTAGCATGCATATAAGTTGTGGCAGATTCACCATTTCTATTTCTGGATATTGACACATATCGAGACCCTTTAGGGTTATGTTCTTCCAGAGAAACATTCTGTCTTGTAAAAAATTCCAAGGTAAACTTATCAACGGATTTTGATGGCAGAGGACTGTTATAAAGGTCCGCATTATCAGTATCAGCACTTGGCCATGTATCGGTAGTGCCTATCAAACAGAAAAACAATTAGTCAAAAACATCAGAAACCAAGGGGGAGAATTCTGAATAAGATAAATACATCATTTTATTTTACCCTTATGCCATATTATAAAAATTGAGATGAACAAAATGATCAAGCGGATTAGTAATGCATACTTTGTGCAGACGAATTTTCAAGACTAGGCTGTCCAGCGATAACGTCCACTTCCGATGTCCAACAGTGTTCCTGCAATTTCTACGCAAACAATTTTTTTATCATTAAATTTATACAAATTCAAAGCAGGCACGCAAACAAAATCTTGAAAATATTGAAAGATTCGCCCACTACCTTAACTTCAATGACTCAGGTACATTTATGATAGCTTTTCATCTTTTAGTTAGTACCTCAACCATAAACTAAGGTACATGGACCATGAATCGTCACATCATCAACCAGCTGACACTTTATCCGACTCCAATTAAATATTATGTTAATTTTTAGAGTGTAAATTGTAATCTTTCTTTTTCACTAAATCTTTACTCAATAGAATTATAGAAAAATCTAAACTTAGAAATAGCTCTGCATGCAGAGTCACCTGATAGTGATTAAACCGTAAACATTTAGTGCTTAAGAGAAAGACATCATAACATCCATGAGTAATTGCTCAAGTTTGGTATTATTCTAGGTGCATGCGCACAGAGGCCATATGGATCTGCTCTTGATATTCAAAAGATATTTTACACTCATTGATATTCATGTATAGGCACACTGATAGGTCTGGATTCTTAATGCATTAATTGAGAAAGACACATATGGAGATGCATATGAATAATCAGAAACAAGGAGATCCCAAACTTCTTTCTTCACGAGAAGAAGCACATTGATAGGTTTGGAATATGGATACTTCAATTCAGAAAGATCCCAAACTTCTTTCTTCACGAGAAGAAGCACATTGATAGGTTTGGAATATGGATACTTCAATTCAGAAAGACACATATGGATATGTATACTAATGATCAGCAACAGGAAGCTCCTGAACTTTTTTCTTTACAAGGTGCTTGAGCACCTTTATCTTGCCTCAATCAACCCTCAACTTGCAGTCAGAACCTACATTTGTTTCCAAACTGACTTGCTGACAAATCGCTTGCAATTGAATAGAAAGCTTTGCCTCTTGGTTGCAACCATTTAGGAGTACTTCCAACAGCAATCTTCATAACTATTTTTGTATCCTGCATTTAGAGTCCTTAACTACGTGGCTCATTGATTACTTTGAGGCTTGGCAAGTCCAAGATTGCAATGATTGTAACTTATCTATTAAGATTTACTGGGGCAGCTGGTCTCTTGTATGCTTCCCACTGGAGTCTGCTGGGTGCAATAGACGACTGCTGGCTACAACTGTCTTATGTTGAAAATAGGGGTGTATGTTGAAATTCTCAGCACATGTTAACAGTCCTAGCATTCTGACCTAACCCCCCTACTTAAGAACAACAAAACACTGAAAATACTATCAAAACTGCAATTCGATATTTAATAGGCACTTAAACACATCAAACTGAAAATTATAACAGCAAGTAAAACAGATCCGAAACTCAAATTACATCCCTGTTTTATTACTCTGGAAAACAGGAAATAATGGAAGTGTCAAAACCTAATTATAATGACTCATGCTCTCTACTGAACTGAATGCTTAAACCCTACCTTGATCTTTCTTTTATAACCGAGGGAAGGCTTCTAGGGTTACAGAGATAGTCTGATCCAAAAATGGATTCGCTCCCAAAATAAATCCTAACCCCAAGATGAATAGTCTTAACCAGTGTTACTTGGGAGCGGGAGTGAATGCGGGGAGCGGGAGCGACATTTTCAGAAGCTCCCAGTGTGGGAGCGAATCCCAGACCGTTTTTTATATAATATATATATTTTTTATATTTTTTATATTTTGACACATATGTCAACAAAAACATGTAGAATAATGAATTAGATATAAAATACATAAAAAAGCATACATTGAACCATGTAACAAGAATCATCTAGAAGTTATAATCTTCATCAACCACGTCCACAAGTTAGTAACATAGTAACATACAACATATTGAGTCTCATGATTTATCAATCTTAAAGTTTCAAGCTTTCAAAATTCAATATATAACATTTATCATCATTGATCACCAAAGTTGTACTTGTAAGCTAAGTGTAACCATTACAACAAATAATATCTAACATGAAATGAAATGTTATAAAATGAAATGAAATGAAACAACTTTCAACTTTCATGAAGCATCATATTCATAATTCATTACTAATGAGTTATAATTGCCAACTTCAAACTTAAATTGTCATATATTGTTTAAAAAAATATCATAATAAATATGAAAGAGTCAATAGTTATAAAAGCTACTAGAAACTAGAAAAGAGAAGTAAATCTATTATCTATTTCTTATGCTTGGGCCTCTTGCCACCACGAGAAATGTCTAATTTTTTAGTCTTGTTGGAAAATCAGGATCTTTGTCATTAATATCACCCTCTAAGCATTAATATCCGGAGGTATATTTGTCATTACCTCTGTATCTGTATAGGGATCTTTGTCATTAATATCACCCTCTAAGCATTAACATAAGATAGAAAAAGCATAGCATGTCGAGTCAAGATTTTGTTTGAGTGATGCGTACATTTTTAGGAGGGTCATGATAGAGGAGTTCGACAACCAATGTCACTAACATTAAGGTACATAGAGGGATTGGTGCTCTTGATTAAATACGAGTTCCATACCCTAATACATGACAAAATTCAATGGAAACATTGCAATCCCCCAATCCTAAAATCCTGAAAAACTGATAACTCTGCTGGATTTTGAATGAAATCTAAAATTCTACTTTCTCCATATGAAATCCAATGAGGCCAGAACCACTTTCAAACATCCTCAGTCATTTCATGGTAATGTTAAAAATTTAAGTAAAAGGATGAAAATGAAGATTAAGGATAATGTAGAATGTCACTTTTAAATGTAGAATGTCACTTTTACTTTAATTTTCATCCTTTTACTTTAAGAATTTAACATTACCATGAATAGCATATCAATACTAGGGCCTAGACTTGATCATAGTAAAAGCATGAAAATGAAGATTAAGGAGAATGTCACTTTTACTTTAAGAATTTAACATTACCATGAATAGCATATCAATACTAGGGCCTAGACTTGATCATCCCACTCAAAAATTATTTGTTTCTTTAAAAAAAAATTGCATTTTGAACATTACTACGAAAAAAATTGCAAAAAAGGCAAAACGCTCCCGAAAAGGCAGGGAGCAAAATTTTTTTTAGGGAGCGCGCTCCTGAGTCGCTCCCGCCTGGAGCGTGGATTGGGAGTGGGATCGGGGGAGGGGGCTCCCCCGCAACACTGGTCTTAACTAGTTCACTTCTATCAAGGAGAATGACCCCTCCTTGGGATCTCCGCACTTTCCTTGGTCAATACCCATGTGCTACCTTTTAAACTAGAAAAGCAAACCTAAAATTGAAATTGCTAGAATTCTGAACATTGATTTACAAAATAGAAAAGCACTGTTAATCCTGGAGCTTGCCTTTCTCAAACTAGAAAAGAAACTAATAAAAGCCACTTGCTAATTCTAGATTGCTAAATAAAGAACTGCAGTCCCTTACATAATACTGATCTCTCTTTCACAATCAATGTACCATACCGCTGGGTAGAGGATTGATGAGTGCACCCTACCAATGGCTGTGCGAATTGTAGCTCTGTCACATATGTTTGTACCTGCTCTACTGTTGTACCTTCTTGCACTACTTCTGATACAACAAGATGAACTTCCTCTTCCCTTGTTGAATTGTTCTCTATGCATGTACCTACAACTGTACTTCTATCACTAAAGCTGTTGTATGAACTGCTGTTACCTGACACTGTACCTTCTCTACATGTGCTCAAGTTTTGGACACCTTCAGAGGTGCTTGCTGAACTAAAAGGTGTGCCTAGGACAAGACCATGTACAAAGGTACAAACTCTCATAGTGTAATATTCACTCTCAACCACGATCAACCTTGTATTATATCTTTTTATATTTGTAGGGTTGGCTAACTATTCCCAGCGTTCAAATCCAGCTATCATATTTTATAGTATTCCTCTATTTATGACCCCCTCTCTTGAGGAGGTTTTCTCTAATATTATCCAACGTCAATTCGCATAGAGGAATGTGGGAGAATATCAAGCTGATTCAAAAGCTATCTCTACACCTTCTAAGCATGAGTTCAAGAATGCTAGGGGTAGCTCCATAAAGAAGAAACACGTCTGCTATTTCTGTCGTAAAGAAGGAAACACCTTTAGATCTTGCATTTCTTGTCTTCAAAATATTGAAGAGCTTTCCAAACAAATATGGTGTGATAAAGTGCTTCTTGATGACACTGTTGGATCCCTTCTCAATGCACATTTGGGTGTGCACTCCTGCTATTAGTCGTCCTCCTCTCAAGAATGGATTGTTGATTCTGAAGCTATTAAGCGTATGATCAAGCATCAACACCTCCTCTCCAATTACCAATAGTGACATTGTGGAGAGAAAGTGGTCATTAATAATAACCCATCCTTACCAGTTTCAAGAAGTAGTGATGCCATCATTCACACCGCTAAGTTTGCAGAGGTTTGTCATGTTCCAAGAATTGGATTGAAGCTTCTTGTCCTTTACTACATCACACTAACAAAAAGGTGGAATTTTGGCCAAATTAATCAGTTGTAAAGGACATGAATGATGGTTTTAAAGTGGTTTCGTCAAGGTATTGTGATGAATTTGATCGTATGTACAGGTAGGGGAAGACTCCTTCCTTAAAATGGAAAGGGTTTGCTGCTATGGTAGGCAATGCTGACAATGCCAACATTCCATGGCATCAACATTTGGGACATGCAAACTTTGGGCCTTTGTGACATACGAGTCATTTGAACATGGGCGATGATCTCCCACAGCTTGAACCACCCAGTGGTGTATATGAAGGAGGTGTGTTGGGGAGACACCATCAATAGTCCTTTCCCAAGGACACAACAAGGTCAGCTTCTCAGCGTTTTGAGTGTTTTGTGGTCATATTTGTAGGCTTATGGTCACTTTTTCCCTTGGGGGAGCTCAGTGCTTCCTCACCTTCATTGATGATTTTCCCTCCTTCCTTTGGATATACACCATTCAATCCAAGGATGAAGCTTTTGGGAGCTGGGGAATTTAAAGAGTCCGCAGAAACTCAGAGCAAGAAAAGGATTGGTAATGACTGCAAAACATTTCTAATTTCTCATGACGTCTCTTGGTAGAGCATTGCTCTCCTACACTTCGTAGCATAATAGAGTAGGTAAATGTAAGAAATAGTTCGATGCATCCTTCACTCCAAGGAAATGGCCCTTTAAATTTCACAGACAAATGGTTTTCTATGTTTCCCACATTATGAATCAAACACTTACTCATGTTATTCAAGGTATGACTCCATACGAGAAATGTAAACAAGCCTTTAGTTTCACATTTGAAAGTTTTTGGATTAAGTGCATAGGCCCATATTACTAGTGAAAAGTAAATAAATTGAAAGCTAAAATCACTGCTTCATCCTAGTGGGCTACAATGAAGTTTACATGTCATATCATCTATATGTCAGTTCGCTCACAAGTTAATTGAACATAAAGATGTTATCTTTGATCAAGTTCCTACTCATGTTTTGCTAGGATCATTTTGATTCCTTACTAATGATTCCCGACATGTTTCGGTGGATCTTTTTCCTTAACATTATGATGTTGGTCCTATTACCCACCATTTTGTGGGTAATATCCCTAAGAGAAAAATTTTCGCCAAGATGGTCCTTAGCCGACAGCCCCTTGCAACCATCAACTAGCTCATTGTGCCATTTCTCCGCCACCTGAGCCAGCCATGTGGTCTCTCACCCATCTACCATGATCTTATGATTGAAGGTGGGCCTCCCGAATCTAAAGGTATGCTTTGTCATTTTGAAATTGAGTATTGTGGTTTGCTTATCATGGACACTTCTGGGCATGGATTACTGGGGGGATTTGGTGGAAAGGATGGGCTAGGTCTGTGCTTCTGACCCCTAGACCCCTTTTAGGAATTAACCTTGGATTCTAGTCTCGTGGGATCTCTTTTACTGCCATTTGGTTTCAGGGATGGTTTTTCACGAGAAACCCCGATTTTGGTTGCATGGCCCTGCTCTCTTATCCGCTTATATTACCCTCTTTCCACTCATTATTACCCCATCCATCATTTCTCTCGCCTTCATCCACATTCCTCCATTAGGTCCACATAGGGTTAGCTTGCCCCTTCCCCTTGCCCACACCTTGGGTCATGGCCTGGAATGAAGCCCAGAGATTGATGCAGCTGAAAAGAAATTTAAAAGCATATATGGCCACATTCAACAGGAAAAGTACCACAAAATGCAAAAGATGGCTGGGACAAAAACATTTTAGCACGTGGGAAAAAGCCAATACATGAACTCTACCCCATTATCATGGCAATCACCCTGGTTCCTACAGGTTCTATGAGCCTTCTTCATCATATAGGAATCCATGATTGTCCCAATCCCTGGTGGGCGATGAACCACCCCATATTAAAAAGGGTATTCCACTGCTATATCTTACACATCATGCTCTAACCCCTTGAGCCCCAAGCAGTTAATGAAATAAAATCACAAAAAGGAAAAAGGCATAAAAGAAGGGTGGAAAAATCAAGGTCGGGGCACCTCATGTACCACGATTGCTCCCTCCTATACATTATAAACCCAAGTGTGGGCTTCCCTCTTATTAGCTACCCTTGCACCTTGACATGTGACCTAGGGCTACCCCTTTTCATCCCCTACTTCATTCACCATATCTGTCACATGCCACCACCTTTTGAAGGATGTACCTTGAATATTGTTCCCTTTAGAAGTAGAAACCACCTAATAGGGTGCTTGGTTAACCCATTTGGAGTTTAGGAGACATTGGCACATCTTGAAGCCCATTATGGAAGGGCAAGCCATTATGAAGTCCCCACACGTGGTCCATGATTAGGTAAGCTTATTTACTCGATTTCTTTAATGACTTGTTGCACTGGAAGACTAAGGGACGCATTGGATGATTGCAAATGGTTTCCATTTGGGGTTTGGTCTCTCTATACGGGGTCCTAATCCTCTAGAGGGCTACATTGGCAGATGTAGGGTGAGTGTTGAGAGCCACGGGCCTCCATAGCAGCAGATTGCACTCCATGGATCCCCACAGCCATTCAGAGTTTGCTCGTGGTTCACTTTTTGGACGAGGAGGATGCTCTTGATCCATCATGCCCAGCCGGACCCCAAAACTACACCATACACTTGGCAGATGATCCAGGACTTCCACAATGATGTGGCATCACCTACACCATTATCCTAGCCCTTGAGGACAACCTATAGGCATCTTCGATTTGTTTGGAGACCCATGAGGACACTTATGTGCCCCCATATGTCATTTGGAGCACCACAGGTTATTACAAGGGGCCACCCCCTTGCCCACTACTTTTGAGTGTCCTTCTCTTCATTATGGCACCCATGGACCTCATTAGGCCTCTTAGAGGGCCCTACGACAAGCATAGTTTATTATTTGACCTCTTAAGAGGCTTTCTTCTTCATTTATGAGCTAGTTTGGTGGGCTTGTCACCAAAAGTTGAATTATTAGCACATTATTTTATTTTTGGGGCTTATGTAGACCAAGGAGGCTAATTCAAACTCCTAAGATGTGTATAAATACAAGTGAGGTGAGATCATTTCTCATCATCGCTTTGGATTGGATCTCTCTCTTCTTTAGAGAATTTCACACTTTTTTCTGGAGGATGAGTTGGAGCTTTTATGGATGAATTTTGATGTATGGTTGTTGGTCTATCTTCTCTTGGAGCTTCTCTATTGTCATTTGTGAATGGTTGGATATACTCTACTGCATGTAAGTACAAAATTTTGATGTTATTCTTGTTACTTTTTGTCATATATGCTAGACTAGGATTTTCGTTGTTCTAGGGCTAATTGTTGCATGCAATTGTTGCTTAATATTGTGGAATTGTCTCTATTATAACGTTCTCTCCCTATATGGGACATGTAGTGTGAGAAAAATATCCTAGGGGTAAAATTTGACCTTGATAAGCCATTCCTCTTGTGAATTTGAAGTATAAAAGCTACAAGATTGCTTTCACTTGACCTAGAGAGTTTGTGAAGTAATTTTGAGGCCTCCTTGATTGGGAACCAAGAAATATTACACATAATCAACATAGACTCCATTCTCCCAAGGATTAAGGCACTGATCTACCAAGGGTGGTCGCCAAAACTCTTATTGTTTCACGTTATCCCAAGTCTAGCCACATTGGGGTGCCTAGGGCATCAATTTCCAAACAAGTTAGCCACTAAAAGAATTCGATCTCCTAGGGCCTCCTGCGCTGGATTTTCCTCTAGCCCTCGTCCAAATTTGAAGACATTCTGACAATGGAGTTGGGAGAAAAGCCAAGCCCTAGCTCCGAGACCAAAAATTGCCCTGCCATTGGGTCATGGATTGGAATGAAGCCCGGTGGTTGATGCAGTTGAAAATAAAGTTAAAAGCATATATGGCCACTCAACAGGAGAGTACCATAAAATGCAAAAGATGGTTGGGACAAAAACATTTTAGCACGTGGGCAAAAGCCAATACATGAGCTCTACCTCATTATCATGGCCATCACCCTGGTTCCTACAGGTTCTATGAGCTTTCTTCATTATATAGGAACCCATGATTGTCCCAACCCCTGGTGGGCGATGAACCGCCCCATCTTAAAAAGGGGATTCCACTGCTATATCTTACACATCATGATCTAACCCCTCGAGCCTCGAGCAGTTAATGAAAGAAAATCACAAAAAGGCAAAAGGCATAAAAGAAGGGTGGAAAAATCAAGGTCGGGGCACCTCATGTACCATGATTGCTCCCTCCTATACATTATAAACCCAAGTGTGGGCTTCCCTCTTATTAGCTACCCTTGCACCCCGACATGTGACCCAGGGCTACCCCTCTTCATCCCCTACTTCATTCACCATATCTATGACATGTCACCACCTTTCAAAGGATGTACCTTGAATATTGTCCACTTTAGAAGTAGAAACCACCTAATAAGGTGCTTGGTTAACCCAGTTGGAGTTTAGGAGACATTGGCACATCCCGAAGCCCATTATGGAACTACAGGCCATTATGAAGTCCCCACCTGTGGTCCATGATTAGGTAAGCTCATTTACTTGATTTCTTTAATGACATGTTGTACTATAAGGCTACGGGAAAAATTTGATCATATGCAGGATTGCAGATGGTTTTCATTTTGGGTTTGGTCTCCCTATACGGGGTCCTAATCCTCTAGAGGGTTACATTGGCACATGTAGGGTGAGCGTTGAGAGCCACAAGTCTCCATAGCAGCAGATTGCACTCCATGGATCCACACATCCATTCAAAGTTTGCTCGTTGTTCACTTATTGGACGATGAGGATGCTCTTTATCCATCATGCCTAACCGGTCCCAGATCTACACCATACACTTGGCAGATGATCTAGGACTTCCACGATGATGTGGCATTACCTACACTATTATTCTAGCCCTTGAGGGCAACCTACAGGCATCTTCGATTAGTTTGGAGACCCATGAGGACACTTGTGTGCCCCCATATGTCATTTGGAGCACCACAGGTTATTACAAGGGGCCAGCCACTTGCCCATTGCTTTTGAGTGTCCTTCTCTTTATTATGGCACCCATGGACCTCATTAGGCCTCTTAAGGCTCATAGTTTATTATTTGACCTCTTAAGAGGCTTACTTCTTCATTTATGAGCTAGTTTGGTGGGCTTGTCACCAAAAGTTGTATTATTAGCACATTATTTTATTTTTGGGGCTTCCAAAGAGGCTAATTCGAACTCCTAAGATATGTATAAATACAAGTGAGGTGAGATCATTTCTCATCATCACTTTGGATTGGATCTCTCTCTTCTTTAGAGAATTTCACACTTTTTTTGGAGGATGAATTGGAGCTTTTATGGATGAATTTTGATGTATGGTTGTTGGTCCATCTTCTCTTGGAGCTTCTCTATTGTCATTTGTGAATGGTTGGATATACTCTACTGCATGTAAGTATAAAATTTTGATGTTATTCTTGTTACTTTTGTCATATATGTTGGACTAGGATTTTCGTTGTTTTAGGGCTAATTGATGCATGCAGTTATTGCTTAATATTGTGGAATTGTCTCTATTATAATGTTATTTCCATGTATGGACCATGTAGTGTGAGTGAAATATCCTAGGGGTAAAAATTGACCTTGATAAGCCATTCCTCTTATGCATTTGAAGTATAAAAGCTGCAAGATTGCTTTCACTTGACCTAGAGGGTTTGTGAAGTAATTTTGAGGCCTCCTTGATTGGGAACCAAGAAATATTACACATAATCAACATAGAATCCATTCCCCCAAGGATTAAGGCACTGATCTACCAAGGGTGGTCGCCAAAACTCTTATTGTTTCACATTATCCCAAGTCTAGCCACATTGGGGTGCCTAGGGCATCAATTTCTCGACAAGTTAGCCACTAAAAGAATTCGATCTCTCCTGCGCTGGCTTTTCCTCTAGCCCTCCTCCAAATTTGAAGACATTCCAATAGTGGAGTTGGGAGAAAAGCCAAGCCCTAGCTCCGGGACCAAAACTTGTGTTGCCATCCCCAAGGCTAGCACTTCCTAGGGTCAAACCAACATCTTTGAGAAATTATATTTTCTTTGATCCTCTCCCCACCTTGTCTAGGGTAAGAATATCATTCATTGCTACATTCCTTCCTCATACCATAAACTGGGTCCACTTGGCCCCATGTGGTCCCACTCCTTTGAAAGACCATTCTTCAACCATCTAGGATACCAATTCTAACAAGGATTTTAGGGATTGGGAAACTCCTTCACAAGTCTTATCCCATAAACCTAACCCTTAAATCCTCTTCTCCTTTCCCTAGATTACCTAGTACCTTGCTTACAAAGCAAACAATCTTTATCCTTCAAATTCTGGGAAAGGGATATTCGGGTCACTCTTATCGATTGACTTATCCTTCATTAGTGACCCCACACATACCGGGTCTCCCCATCGATGAAAGTCTGTAAATAGAAGGGAGGCTTAGCTGAGGTGACAACAGGCTAAGACTCCATTTGTTGCCCCTAGCCTAACATTTGCCCTTCAGGTCCCCTGCTAGTTTGAGTGGTAACATTTTGGCGCCATTGCCAAGGACACGAGACGTGTGTTTTTTTGCTCATACGACATATTGACATCAGACATATCATTATTGGCAACTCCACTAGAAGAACGAAGCCCTAGTTCTTCATTTAACTTTAAAGTTAATGCTTGCAGGGTGAAGCAAGCATCTATCAAGGCACTTTAATTCACCTTGGCGACTCCATTATAATCTTAACATGCAAAATCATAGGAAATGGAAATTTCTTTTGGTCCTATATTTGAAAAACTCAATAACCAAGAGATTGAACAACTGCAAAAGAAAGCAGTGGAATATGCAGAAACTTTTCAAAATATGTTGGAGGGCATGGATATGGAATTCATGCTCAGGTTTTATAGGTTGCAAGAAGTACAACTCAACATAGTAAGGTGTGCTTATGAAGAGGATCCTAGTCGTCTCCTTGAACTTGCTCACATAACTTGTGCCGTGAAAATTTTGGATAACCTCATCAATAACTATGTGAAAGGGAATACCTCCTCTAAGGATGGCGAAGAATTGGATCCCACGAGCCTCCAAGTCATGCAAGAAAGAATGGATCAATATAGTAGGTCATATAGGGAGATAGTAAGGGAATATAATTCTAATGAAGTTTTCTCTTTCTTATACGATGAAGAAGTGAAGCTTTATAGGATGAAATGTGAATATAAAGAGAACCCAACTAATGCTCTCCTCCTAGAAGCATACCACCAGAATCATGTAACAAATACCTTAGCCATTGCTCTTCAGGAGAAGGGAGAAGAAGAGAGGTCCCGCTTGTCAAGCAACCAAGATGGAGATGACCTTGAGGACCTCGGTGATGAGCAGGAAGATGAGTCCTTGTTGGGGCTATAGGATGAGCAAGATGATTTTGAGAGCACATGTGTTGAGGACAATGAAGTTATGGAAAGTAAGGCCGAGACTGACCTTACCTTTCTCAAAGATATCACTCCTGGTAACTCTCCTTTTGAAAATCTTGAGGAAGATGATCCCGTGGGCTCCTTGGAGAATGACATTGGAGATTATTTCTGCATTGAAAAAGAGAAATGGGAGATCATTGGGCCCCAATTTGATTGTGCTCCCATTTATGATACTGACAAGGAAGATGAGATTGAGATTTGTTTCTCCTTTATCCCAGACATTACTTGCAATGACATATCCATCGATGCCTTTGGGAAGGAGAATTATTATTTTCCCTTGCATGAAGAAGGGCAGTTGGAAGTGATTGATTCTCCTTTTAACAAAAGCCCAATCTTTGATGCTGATAATGAGGAAAGAAATGAGGCTCCCAACTACCCACCTTATGACTATGTATTCATGTCACTTGAGCCTTAGATTGTGGGGAAGGAAATTTCGTTGAACATAATACTTCACCCTCTCCTTTGCCTTTCCCTCTTGTCACCACTTTGAGTATTCCTCATGTAATTCTCTCATCTCTTTTGATATGATCTCGAGTGACCATGCCCTTTTTCCGTTTTCTAAATATGGTGTCAGGGGAGAACCCTTCATTAAATATACTCTATCCCCTTTGACCTATCCTCAGGATTATGATCACTCTGCGACCTCCCCTCTCTGATGTGACCACCACATTGAGCGACCTATTTGTTGTAATCCTTCTTTCTTTCACCCTTCGTTCCCCTCTCATCACAACCATGTGACATCCTCAAAGCATGATATTACAAACAGTGATTGTGATGAGGAGTTCTTGAGAGTAATCATTCATTCCACCATTGTGTACCTAGAAGGAAAGCCCGAGACCTCTAGATTGACCAGTATTCTTTCTCCTAGGACTTCCCTTTACCTCAAATGGGGATCATGTTTTCCCACCTCCCACCCACTTCATCCTCCATGTGACTATATCCACATTCGATTTGGGGGTTGCTACATTAGTAGTCATATTGGTAGGCATATGTATATTAATGTGATCATATGTTCGTTGCATTGACTTTATGTTTACTCTTAGTATTAGCCTTACTATATGCATGTTAGGGTAGTATGCATTGCATGCTGATTTTGCATTAGAAATAACATCATATGATTTTTCTTATGATAGATAGATGCATATTTGCATATTTTATTTTTCTGTTGATTTTATGGCCTAACATATTAGCATGTGCGATCATGAGACGTCGCGAAAGCATGATGCCCCATGTTTTTCCATCTATTATATGTGCAGATGATAGGTCTACGGTAACCAAGAGATTGCTGGAGTTCTCATGACCTCCCGTTCGAGTAGCTTCGCCCACTTCTTCGAGAGATCACATCCCAGTTGGAGCCAGATTTCACCCACCATTTTGTGGGTAATATCCCTAGGAGAAATTTTTTCTCCAAGATGGTCCTTAGCGGGCAACAAACAACCCCTTGCAGCCATATCAGCTAGCTCATTGTGTTATTTCTCCGCCACCTAAGCTAGCCATGTGGTCCCTCTCCCACCTATCATGATCATATGTCTGAAGGTGGACCTCTCGAATCTAAAGGTATGCCTTGTCATTTTGAAATTGAGTATTGTGGTTTGCTTATCATGGACACTTATGGGCATGGATTAATGGGGGGGATTCAGCGGAAAGGATGGGCTAGGTTTGTGCTTCTGTCCCCTAGATGCCTTTTAGGAATTAACCTTGGATTCTAGTCCCGTGGGATCTCTTTTACTAACCATTTAGTTTCAGAGACGGTCATGGTATTTCACAGGAAACCTCGATTTTGTTTGTGTGGTCCCGCTCCCTTATCTGCTTATATTACCCTCTTTCCACTCATTATTACCACATACATCATTTTTCCCGCCTTGGTCCACATTCCTCCATTGGGTGGAGGGTTAGCTTGCCCCTTCCCTTTGCCCACACCTTGGGTAATGGCCTAGAATGAAGCTTGGAGGTTGATGCAGCTGAAAATAAAGTTAAAAGAATATATGGCCACATTCAATAGGAAAAATACCACAAAATGCAAAAGATGGCCGGGACAAAAATATTTTAATATGTGGGCAAAAGCCAATACATGAGATCTACCCCATTATCATGGCCATCACCCTGGTTCCTACGGGTTCTATGAGCCTTCTTCATCATATAGGAGCCCGTGATTGTCCCAACCCCTGATGGGCGATGAACCGCCCCATCTTAAAAAGGGGATTCCACTGCTATATCTTACACATCATGATCTAACCCGTTGAGCCTCAAGCAGTTAATGAAATAAAATCACAAAATGGCAAAAGGCATAAAAGAAGGGTGGAAAAATCAAGGTTGGGGCACCTCATGTACCATGATTGCTCCCTCCTATACATTATAAACTCAAGTGTGGGCTTCCCTCTTATTAGCTACCCTTGCACCCAAACATGTGACCCAAGGCTACCCCATTTCATCCCCTAATTCATTCACCATATCTGTCACATGCCACCACCTTTTGAAGGATGTACTTTGAATATTTCCCCCTTTAGAAGTAGAAACCACCTAATAGGGTGCTTGGTTAACCCATTTGGTGTTTAGGAGACATTGGCACATCCCGAAGCCCATTATGGAATGGAAAGCCATTATGAAGTCCCCACCTGTGGTCCATGATTACGTTAGCTCATTTACTCAATTTCTTTAATGACTTGTTGTACTGGAAGACTAGGGGATGCATTGGATCTTATGTAGGATTGCAGATGGTTTCCATTTGGGGTTTGGTCTCCCTATATGGGGTCCTAATCCTCTAGAGGGCTACATTGGCACATGTAGGGTGAGCGTTGAGAGCCATGGGCCTCCACAGTAGTAGATTGCACTCCATGGATCCCTACAACCATTCAGAGTTTGCTCGTGGTTCACTTATTGGACGAGGAGGATGCTCTTGAACCATCATGCTGAGCCGACCCCAGATCTACACCATACACTTGGCAGATGATCCAGGACTTCCACGATGATGTGGCATCACCTACACCATTATCCTAACCCTTGAGGGCAACCTACAGGCATCTTCGATTTGTTTGGAGACCCATGAGGACACTTGTGTGCCCCCAGATGTCATTTGGAGCACCATAGGTTATTACAAGGGGCCACCTCCTTGCCCACTGCTTTTGAGGGTCCTTCTCTTCATTATGGCACCCATGGACCTCATTAGGCCTCTTAGAGGGCTCTACGGCATGCATAGTTTATTATTTGACCTCTTAAGAGGCTTAGTATTTCATTTATGAGCTAGTTTGGTGGGCTTGTCACGAAAAGTTGTATTATTAGCACGCTATTTTATTTTTGGGGCTTATGTAGGTGAAGGAGGTTAATTCGAACTCTTAAGATGTGTATAAATACAAGTGAGATGAGGTCATTTCTCATCATCACTTTGGATGGATCTCTCTCTTCTTTAGAGAATTTCACACTTTTTTCTGAAGGATGAATTGGATCTTTTATGGATGAATTTTGATGTATGGTTGTTGGTCTCTTCTCTTGGAGCTTTTCTATTGTCATTTGTGAATGGTTGGATATACTCTACTGCATGTAAGTACATAATTTTGATGTTATTCTTGTTACTTTTTGTTATATATGCTGGACATAGATTTTCGTTGTTTTAGGGCTAATTGCTGCATGCAATTATTGCTTAATATTGTGGAATTGTCTCTATTATAACATTCTCTCCATGTATGGGCCATGTAGTGTGAGAAAAATCTCCTAGGGGTAAAATTTGACCTTGATAATCCATTTCTCTTGTGCATTTGAAATATAAAAGCTACAAGATTGCTTTCACTTGACCTAGAGGGTTTGTGAAGTAATTTTGAGGCCTCCTTGATATTGAACCAAGAAATCTTAAACATAATCAACATAGACTCCATTCTCCCAAGGATCAAGGCACTGATCTACCAAGGGTGGTCACCAAAATTCTTATTCTTTCACCTTCTCCCAAGTCTAGCCACATTGGGGTGCCTAGGTCATCAATTTCCCGACAAGTTAGCCACTAAAAAAATTCAATCTCCTAGGGTTCACTGCGCTGGCTTTTCCTCTAGCCCTCTTCGAAATTAGAAGACATTCCGATGTTAGAGTTGAGAGAAAAGCCAAACCCTAGCTCCGGGACCAAAACTTGCCCTACCATCCCCAAGGCTAACACTTCTTAGGGTCAAACCAACATCTTTGAGCAAATTTTATTTTCTTTGATCCTCTCTCCACCTTGTCTAGGGTAAGAATATCATTGGTTGCTACATTCCTTCCTCATATCCTAGATTGGGTCCACTTGGCCCATGTGTGACCATTCTTCAACCATCCGGGATACCAATTCTAACAGGGATTTTAGGGATTGGGAAACTACTTCACAATTTTTATCCCATAAGCCTAACCCTCAAATCCTCTCTTCCTTTCCCTAGATTACCTAGTACCTTGCTTACAAAGCAAGTAATCTTTATCCTTCAAATTTTGGGAAAGGGATATTCGGGTCACTCATATCCATTGACTTATCCTTCATTAGTGACCCCACACATACTAGGTCTCCTCCCATCGGTGAAATTCCATAAATGGAAGGTAGCCTTAACTGAGGTGACAATGGGCTAAGATTCCATTTGTTGCCCTTGGCCTAGCATTTTCCCTTGAGGTTCCTTGCTAGTTTGAGCGGTAGCAGGTCCTACCCTTATTATCCCTATGAGTATTTCCTCAATCACTCTTCCTATAGTGATTAGATAGACAAATGGTGATGATTTTTGGCTCCAATCATGTAGAAATCACTTCTCCTAGGTTGAATGTTCATTCTAGCACTCCACTAGTAGTTGAGTAGTTCAATGGTGATGAGGAAGACTTCTTGATCCATGCATTTGATCCAATTCCTCTTCCTCTGACTAGGTTAAGGCCTATGCCCAAGTGGGCTATATCCACACTTTGGAACATTGCTGATTTTCTTGGAGTAGAGGGGCAATAGGAACATCATTAGAAGCTGCCTCTAGCATAGGTCCTTCTCACCATGGTTGATGATATGCTCAGTGAACTGAGGCTTCTACCACCACCAACACTTCACTATATGGTCAATGCTATCAAATATTTGTTGTTAAGAGGGATGTCAATAATGTCTTCTCTTTATGGTCCCTTGTTCAAATTTAGAGGGGATGTTGAAAATAGGAGTGTGGTCTTAACTTTTTCCTATGACCAACCTTGGATATGTAGGCTCAAAAATCCTATTGGGGAATGCCCCCAATATTTAGTTGTGTATGGTTACCCAACTCTCGTTCATATTATATCATTCAAGTGACCCATTTATTTTTAATAAAAATGATTTACCTAAGGTCATCATCAATTGTTGTGCTCTCTCTAGGAGAGGTGTGAATATGTGATATTTGAAATTTTAATGTTTTTCCTTCCCACTTTCTTCAAGCATGAGACATAAAAGGTGCATTTGTGACCCTGCTAGCAATTCAAGAGCATATGCAATTTGCCCCACCCTTGCTAGAATCTTTAAGGACCATAGTTATCTGTTACCAGAAACAGGACGATAGGCACTGTTTCTGGAAAAAAACTCACTAGAAACGGGATGGGATAGAAAATGCCGTTTTCTATGTCCATTCTCATCTTCATTTTCAGCACTCAGAAATTTATCTTGCATTTCCTTTTTGGGAGGTGGCTTGGGTTGCATATCTTCAACAATGCACAAGATGTGCTCGAGGAAGAATGTACAAAGACGATCTGACCAAAATTGCATACTAACGGAAGTTAGGTAACTCCCTAGAGCCCTTTCCTCTATAATTCATCTACCGGGGGTGTGACAATGAAGGGATTCCAATCAGCGTTCTTGTAATATGTTAGCAGCAATGTTGCAAGAAGTGTCCCCCCCGCCCCCCCCTTAAGTTCTAAGGCCCGAAGCACGTCCCGTGCGGATTCGTATAGGAAGCGTCCCCGGAAGCGTGCTTCCGCCTGTTTTGGATGCTTCCTGGAAATTTCCGAAGCTTTCCTCCAAAGCGCGCTTCGTACGGTGCTTCGGCCGTACGAAACATGGCGCTTCGGAGGGAAAAGCGTACACTTTCCATACGCTTCTGTACACGCTTCCGAAAAAAGCACCGCACGGCCTAAAAAAAATTGATTTTTTTATTTTATTTTTATTTTTTGGTGAGTTTGCTTGTTGGGGGTGGGTCCACCTTGGGTTAGGGTGAGGAATGAAGGCAAAAAAAATATAAAAAAATATAAATATAGCAGATGCTCCCTCATGGTAATGTTAAATTCTTAAAGTAAAAGTGACATTCTCCTTTATTTTTCATTTTCATCCTTTTACTTAAATTTTTAACATTACCATGAAATGACTCAGGATGTTTGAGAGTGGTTCCAGCCTCATTGGACTTCATATGGAGAAAATAGAATTTCATATCCTATTCAAAATTCAGCAGACTTAACAGTTTTCAGGAATTCAGGATCAATGGGATTGTGGCATTTCATTAGATTATATCAAGTATGAAGGTATGCGATTAGCATTTAATCAAAAGAACCAAGCCCCATATGTACCCTAATGTTGGTGGTGTTAATTGTTGAACTCCTTTGTCACGCCCTTAGCAAAATATTACCTTTCAATGAAGTCAAAATCATCGATCAAGCATGTTCAGCTTTTTCTACCATATTTTAAGTCTTGAATTAGGTAGTTTGATCAAAATTGGGCAATGTTGACTAACATCCCTAGACAATCGAGGTAGAGGCAAAGGCTAGAGAAGACGAGAAGAATCTAGATTCGAGATGGTTGATGCTCGAATAATTAATCATTAATGTACAATGGAGGCTATATCTATCTTGATTTATGCAAAAATATGCATGTTTTCATGTCTTCTACAACTAATTTGGTATTTGGGATGTTTGTTTTGAGTATAAATGCAAAAAAATATAAATATATATATATATATATATATATAGCAGACGCTTTACTTCCTAGATTTTTGGAAAATGATGCTTCCGCGTCCCCGCTTCCGAAAAACGTCCCCGCTTCGTTCCCACTTCGTGCAACATTGGTTAGCAGGCCCTTGACCAGGGAATAAGATAAGAGAAGACTAAAGCCTTAAATGGTCATAACTATAAAGGGCCTTAAATGGCATCATTCCAATGGATGTATGGTACGGTATTGTACCAATTGTTTGCCAAGTGCAACCATTTTGGTCAAGAAGCATGCTGTCTTGCATCAGTATAAATATTTGTTCATGAGCTTTGTTTGTCTATATGTTTGAGAATGGCAGCTATGCTTAGCGTTAGGGTGGTAGCACCAAGTCTAAACAGCTCCTACCTAAGGTTGATAATGTTCTGGGTCACAATCATTGGTATTATTCTTTGCAAGCCCGTGCAACCTATAGATATGTTGCATAATCAATCTGGTAACCCTTGAAGCTTTGATAACGCTTTCTATTGGAATAAAATGACCATACTTAGTCAATTGATCATTCACCACAAAACTGCTATTTTTTCCTCCCACTAGCAGCAAACCTGTGATGAAGTCTAGGCTGATGGATTTCCACTTTTCACTGGGAACAGGCAATGGATGTGAATGTCCTGGACTCTGAATAGTCTCTGTTTTATTCCTTTAACAAGTTTCACATGAGGTAACCGTTTTTGTCACTTCTCCTTAATCCCTTTCCTGAAGAATTTAAACATGGCAACATGACTATTAGTAGGCGAGGAATGATATTGTATGAAAACCCTCATTTTAACTGAGTTGGATACAGCTGCACAAGAAAAGATGATTCTTATAAAAGACCAGTCACCAGATCATATGAGAAAATACCAGCTGTCCTCTGTTTGTGCCCTTTCAGGGGCTTGTGTCATAGCAGCAACCCTCTCATCTTGGGTATATTTAGCCAATATCTGTAATTTCCACCATCGTTCCACTGTAGATATTGCTCTTAGTTTTAGAAGGTGGGATAAAGAGTTTACGATTGCATTGCTTGCCTCCTTCATGTCCAGAATTTCAAAGTCAAAATCTTGTAATTCTCACCCACTTAGTTTTCTGCTTGCTCAATTTTTTTGTGACAAGGAATACTTGAAACTTTGGAAGTTTATAATGAAGTGCTGCCCCAAGAAATATTGTTTGAACTTTCTTATCCTTATCATAGATTGATAGCAGCTTATCCTTATCAGTAAACTTCTGATTTTCAAAGGCAATTGGCTGCTGATTTTGCATGAGGACAATTCCTAGGACAGTGCCAAATGCATCACATTCAGCCAGAAAAGGTTGTGAGGATTTTGGGAGTGTGAGTATGGGGCTGGAGGTCAATACCTTCTTCATATCTTGAAAGGCATTCTGTGCAACTCTTGTCCATTTGAAATTGTCCTCCTTTGTAAGATCAGCGAGGGGTGCCATAAGGCCTCCAAATCCCATAATAAATTTTCTATGTAAGTTGCATAGTCTATTAAACCCTTTCAATTGTGTCACATTCTATGGAGTGGGCCAATTAATATTGGCTTGAAACTTTGCTAGATAAACTGATTCCATCCTTACCTATAATGTGACCCAACTTCCAAGTATAAAGTGCATTCTTTGAAAACTCGCACTTTGATTACTTTGCAAATAAAGAGTTAATTCATAGGAGTTCTAAAACAATTTTCAAATGATGCAAATGCTCTTCAATACTTTTGCAATAAATGAAGATTATTGTCAAAGGATATCCAGCTCATCTTATTTTGGAATCAGGCCGGTACATTGGTTAGCGCAAATAGCATCACATGAAACTCATAGGGGCCACAATGAGTTCTAAATGCTGCCTTGAATAGGTCACATTCCCTCTCACTTACGAGTGATATATAGATCTGATATCAGTTGTTATAAATACTTATGCCCCACACAATTTGATGAGTAGGTCGTCTATATGAGAATCTATTTTGAATGGTCCTCTTGTTTAATTTGCTATAGTCAATGCACATACGGAAGAGCCATCCTTCATTCTTACTAAGAATATTAGGGGATTCAAAGGACTTTTACTAGGTACTATATGGTCCATATCCAACTAATGGTGCACTATTTTTCTATATTGTCCTTAAAATCTTCGGGTATGTCTATGGGGAACACTCAATCGTTTGGACCCCTTGTACCAGGGCAATGATGTGTTGTTGTCCCTTCTTTGGTGGCAGCCCATGAAGTAGATTGTGGAAAACCCATGCAAATTCATCCATCAATTGCCACACTTTCCTATTGTTGCTAGTTTATGTGCCTTTACCTTAACATGCAAATCTTTCATGGAATTACATTGAAGGATGAAACATAGTTCAGCCTTGACAAACTGTTGTCATTTCCTTCCACACTTGAACTGTTTTGTCATTTTGGAATTACATTGGAGTATGAAACATAGTTCACCCTTGAACTGTTTTGTCATTTTGGAATTACATTGGAGGATGGAATATAATTCACCCTTGAACTGTTTTGTCATTTTATTTGGGAAAATCCTGGAAAGATATGAATATAAATATGCCATTAACATTTGATACAAAGATATGAATATAAATATGCCATTAACCTATGTTGCCAGGAAACGTGGGTTCGGGGACGGGGACGGGGACAGAATTTTTGGAAACAGGGTGCGTGGGTTCGTCGGGTAATATAATAATATTAAATTTTAATAATTATATTTTATAAATTAATAATTATAAATTTATAAATTATAATTAATAATATATATGAAATTTGAATTTGTATATTTTTTCAACTTTAAACGAGAAAACTTTAATCATTTAAACATGCACATCATTGAACATTCAACATTGACATTGAAATTTCAAAATTTATCACAAAAAAACTGTTCATTGTTTACATATTAATAAGAATCATGAATCATGGTATATGTCCATTGTCATACTACATTCAAAATTTGCCTTAAGGCATCTTCAAACATGAACTAGGAAATTTTAAAATACTAAAATAAAAATACTAAATAGCTAAAGCCTAAGGAACAATGGCTTCCTTAAAGACCAAAAAACTAGAAAATACAAGTTATTTGACCTCCAATATTATTGCATCCCTTTTTATTAAAAAAGAACTAATAGGTATAAGAACCAAGGCTGCTTGGAAGTGGGAGCCAGAGTGGGGGACACAATTTTTAGAAGCTTCCAGATTGAGAGCGTTTTTTATACTATATATATTTTGAATCATTACATATAAATTCTGTGGTTTTTTTTTCAGGCTTCTGGCTACATTAAAGTATAAATTATGGCTGTTGGCAGCATATATTTCACTGCTGTCCCACCAAACACACAAGGCAGCCCAATAAAATAAAGTTTAAAATGTTGAGTCTTTGAGAACTCAGAATACTTTAGGATTTTTGAGCGTACTCCTGAGTTTGTAGGAAACTTGGCTAGTGTATCTCAGTCAGCTGTGTGTGACAAAATCTGTCCCAAGTTTCACCAAAATAGCTGAGTCTAGCATTTACTTAAGTTAAGTAAATGTTGGACTCGCTGCTTTGGCATTAGACATCTTAGTATCTTACAATGTTACATGTAAATTCTTATTTTATGTTTGAATTTTTGAAATAACTTATAAAGTTATAAGTAGCATAAACATGTCATTCATGCATGCCGTATCCTAGTATGTATTTTCAAAATATAGTTTTTTTAATATAGTTTTTTTTATGAAGAACCCAAAGAACCCGAAGAACCCAAAGAACCCGAACAACCCGAAGAACCCGAAGAACCCAAGAACCCATTAAAGGAAAAGAACCCAATTTTTTTTTTTGAAGAACCCGGTTCTTCATGTAAGAACCCGGTTCTTCTGGGAAGAACCCGTACCCGAATCCGGTACTTAGGTGAAGGAACCCGGGACAGGTTCGAGAACCCCACCCCCGGGTGCGGGAACCCGTGCAACATAGCCATTAACATTTAGTATCAAGAAATGGAAAGATATGAATATACGTATGCCATTAACATTTGATACAAAGATATGAATATAAATATGCCATTAACATTTAGTATCAAGAAATTAACGTGTGAAGAAATAAGTTGTTAATAGTGAACTGTCAACGAACAATAAGTATTAAGTTATTGAACTATCAATGAAGTTAACTTATTGAAATGATCAAGGAACAGGAAGTAATGAAGCTGAACCATCAAACAAGTATTGAACCATCAACTAGTAATGAAGTTGGACCATCCAGGAACAAGAAGTAACGAAGTAAAAGATGATGTTATAAGGGGGCAACCTCCCATATTACTCCAAGGGGATAACCTTCAATTAGTTCACATATATTAGCATAACTCTTCCATGCTTATGATATCTTATTTAAAGAGTATAAAATAAAGAAGGAAAAGAACATAGTGGATGTGGGATTATTAACATGACTCTTACATATCATGGCAAAGGAAAGGAAGGCAAGCTCATTTTGGAGCTAGATTAAATGAATAAGGCAAAGTTGGTTGCAAAACAAATCTCTCTCTTGGACAACACATTATCAAAGGAGACAGTTTCAAATATGTTCTTCCAACCCTTGGTCCCTTGTTTGTTAGGCTACATGTGAACGCATTGGACAATGGACATTGGAAACACGTTTTACTTCTGTTGCAGCTATAAATTTAATTACTGTAACATTCAAAGATAACCTGTCATTCAAAGATAACCTGTTTGGCAGTAGGTCCCAGCTCTGAAAATAAGTACATTACAGGTACGGGCTAAAAAATTTAGAGATGCATTAGGCTTCACTTTGTACTTGTCTATTGTGGGAGTTGGAAAGAAGTGGAAGTATTTTGATGCGAAAAGTGCTGTCTTTTCATAGGCTAGTATTTCAGAAACACAAAAACGTTCTTCATATGATTTTGAATTCTAGTTTAAGATTACTACCTCATATTTAATATAGTCGTAACTGGCAATCACATACGCTCAACAAGCTCCTCGTGAATTTTAAATCTTTTGTGTCTATTTACATAATGTAATTGTTTTGAGTCGGTGCCATATTTAAAGATATCCCAAAATATTCCCGATTGGAAATGACATATTTTAAAGTCAGGAAACATCAATATCCCTCGAAACTCAACTTACTATTATTTTTGACCGGCGATGCTGGTTCGTTACATTGTTAGTAGAGGGAGATTGGTCTGACTGTTGAATAAATAGAGCCCTTGGATTCTCCCTTGGAATGAATATTGCATTTGCATCAGAATTACAAAGTGCTTCTTCAGACCCATTGTAAAATGATACCTGAAACCCACAAATAAAGATAATAAATAGATAATAAATTAGTGGAATATAGAACTGCGAAAACTAATATAGCCTTTTTTCGGGTTAGGTAGAAGATCTATGTTGATGTTATGTTTTCATTGTGTATTATAGGAAAAGAATCGGTTGATTCTAGTTTCAAATTTGGTATAGCCTTTTTTCGGGTTAGGTAGAAGATCTATGTTGATGTTATGTTTTCATTGTGTATTATAGGAAAAGAATCGGTTGATTCTAGTTTCAAATTTGGTATGTGTATTAAATTTTTTTCAATTACTAAAATATTCAGATGAAAAATTAGTATAGTTATGTTTTTTTTAATATTTAAATGAAAAATTAGTATGGTTGTGCTTTTCCCAAAATATTTAGATGAAAAATTAGTATAGTTATGTTTTTTTTATAAAATATTTAAATGAAAGATTAGATTGTAATTTTGAAAAATTTAATTGGATTTAAACTTATAATTTATAATTTTTTTATTAATATTACATCTTTAATAGATGATTTAACATATTGAATTCTTTTTTAGTTTAAGTTTTTCCTATCTATAAAATTTGAAATAAAAATAACTTTGAAAAAAAATTGATCACTTCAAATTAGAAGCTTTAAGCATTTGTCTACCACATTTTATAATTGAAAAATAAGAAAAATTTACATGATAGACTAAATAATGATAGCTAAACACAATAAAAGTAAATGTTCAAATTGAAAACAATTTATCCCTTACCTTGGGACTATCTGATTTAAAATTGTATGCTCGAGATCGCATGTGATTCCTCGATCTTTGAGAAATATGTCTTGGAGTTAATGAAGATATCTTCCTTAATTGAAGAGTTTTATCAATAACCTATCAAAACATAGAAGTATGAAGTTTGTTATAAGATACAAATACAAAATTCTAGAAACTAAAACTTAATTATAACTTGATGTGTGCGAGGAGGATATCAACATTTGTCCCAACTATTTCAACTACACTGAATTAACTTTTTAAACCAATTTTATTTTACTAATTCATTCATTATATGTGTCTTATTTTTGTATTTTTAAATGCCTTACCTAGTATCCTTTATCTATCATCATTCTGTTTTGATGAGTATTTTTTGCTTATAATGTATGCCTTTTGCTAACCCTTTGACCTCTAACATTAATGTGAGTTTACTAAGGTCATGCCATTGTTATCAAGCTTTAGTTTTAGATGGTTGTTAGATGTTCAAAAGGTTAAACTAATTCAATAAATACTAGGTAAGTGAATAGTAATTTTTGGTATTCTTTTTCTCTAAGAGATATATTACTAAAATTTTATTTGGAGAATCTTGCTAGTAAGGTTGTTTTTATACATAGTTATACACATATTATGCAAGGTTATATTTTAGAATTTTGTTTGCAACAAAAATGTAAGGTCTCTTAGTTTCTCAAATCTCACGGGGTGTCTCTTGTTTGTATTTGTCTAGAAAAAGTGTACTAACATGTTAATATCTCCTTTTATAAAATAGCTATTTTGTGAAGAAGATTTTAATTATTTGACATTTTGATGATGAGTGAAATGTTCACTAAAAAAATATTGACAACAAATCTAATTCAAATAGAATAAAAAATTAAATGAAAATAATCTTAACTATTAAAATAAGTCCAAAAAATAGAACAATTAAACAATTCATATGTCAAATTGTAAATGCCTCCATTTTAATATAATAAATAAAAATAATAATCTAATTTCAAAGTCACAACCCAATGTGTATTCCATCACACACAATATTACAAAAATAAAAAATAAACATAGATATTTAAAATACTTTAACATATAGATATAGCCATCATAATCACTTAGGGACACATTTATTGACACTTACAAACACACACACAAACACACACACACATATATATATATATATATTTTAACTTTTTGAACATTTTTTTTGTCTCGGGCGTTCGAAAAGTCAAAACACACTTAGCTCAATGTTAGGCATGTGTAAGATGTGTCCTAAAAGTGTATAATCCTAGAACAATGAAAGTCTAAGTGTTTGATATGTTGGACACAAGATACATAGAGGGAGGAGAGTGTCCAATATCCTACATTTAAACTTCTATGAGATAAACAAAACATTAACATTGATTCTATCACGTATTATCGTACTGGGAATTTAAACCATATCATGTTCAACCATCTACAAACAATTTTATTTCAAAAACAATCTATTGCCCTATTTGTTTATTAAAAGATTTGCATTAGAGGTTAAAAATGGTATAAGCCTTCTTTTGACATTATGTTAACAAATGGTCAATATACAATTAGTTAACTTGGGAAAAAATGAGCATCACATTCAAGGAAGATAAATACTCAAAAATGAATATAGGAAATTAGTTTATATGTTGAAAGTTTAAATGGAAGCGATATCTAGGACCTTGAGCTTATGTAGACCTCATCATTACTCTTAAGTCTTATCCATAATAATTTGGATCAACAATAACTTGAGTTACTTGCAGGTCATACTTAATGAGAAAATGAATCAATCAACTCACTTTGACTTAAGTTTAAGTTAAGAAATTGACATAAAGAAAAAATCTCAAAATTTTGTTAGAAACAAAATGCATGTTGTCAAGACCACAATGATTTGTTTTCATCATTGTAACTTGCAAATGTCCAACAAAAGACTTCCAAATAATTTTAAATCACTCCAACAAGGCATTTTCACACCAAAATCAAGATTGAAAGTGAGTATTTCAAACAAAGAGTGGGTTGTCAAATGGAAATAATTGTGAACATCAAATTCAAAAAAAAATTTAAACCCCCCATGTAACAACATTAGGTAGGAAGTTTTTCTTTTTCTTCTCATACATGACTCTAAAGTCTATAGTTTATAGTTCTATGGTTTATCATGGTCCATTTTGATACTATGTATTTTTTATGATTGTGTTTTTTGTTTTTGTTTTGGTGCATATGGTGGAGGATGCTACATATATTACATTGTAAATCAAGATTATTATATATAGGAGTCAAATAGCTTTTAAACAAGAATCCTTCGCCTACATGAACAAGTAGGGTTATTTAGCCTACATATCAAAGTTGACTAGGTCAATCTTGAAGACATGTAGTAATACACTAAAAGAACAAAGCATGGCCTTAACCATTATTACGAGTACACTACTAATACATATGTATGGACCATGGCCACATGTACAAATTACACAATTTCAACATCCCCCCTTGCATTGAATAGGGGGCCATGAAGAGAAGTCATTACAAAGGATTTACTTCACCCATTGAATGAAGCAAGGGGATATGGATGAAAGTATTTATAACATAGGATTCACTTCCCCCCTTAATGTTGAGTAAGATGCCGATCCACCTCCCTTAAAGTTCATATGGTTTATACCAACATTGTTCCACAACTTAGTGATGATGGTGTCAATAGAAAGTACCAGCAATGTTCCACAACTTAGTGATGGTGGTGTCAATAGAAAGTGTAGTGAAGTTAATGTTGGGAGTTGGGCTTTTGAAAGCGATGAAATGCAAAGCATCTAGAGTAAGCTAACATCATAAAAAAAAAACATTGCAACATGCTAATTGATTGAAGGTACAAAGAGTGGCTCAAGTTGTCCTTGACATTGAAGTGGCTAAAAATAGTACTCTAATAAAGGCCAACATTATAATGTGGAAAGTACAGATCCATTGCAAAAAAGTGAGATTCATCTGTGTAAGATTCTATAAGTTGTGTAGTGAATCATGTGGACTGTGAGTAGAATCTACATTAAAGAAAGCACAAAGCTCCCTCAAACGAATAGGTGGTTGTAGGTCCACAAGTGTAACTATGAACCAAATCTTGAGATAGAGCCTCACAATTAGTGGAAGCATCCATTATAAAACTACCAACTCTTGGAACATGAAAAATACTTCCCAATGTGATGTAGTTGATATCAACACATCTCAAAACCAGTGAGGCCCAATATGCATAGTATGTGCACCATAAGAAAAATCCTCAATAAGAAGGTACAAAGAATGGCTCAAGATATCCTTGAGGTTGAAGGGTTAAAAATTGGTACATCTAATAAAGACCAACATCATAACATGGAAAGAACAAATCCATTGTAAGAGACCAAGATTCATTCTTGGAAGAATTTGGAGGTATTGTAAGAGATCTTTTCAACCTATGAGTAGAAGCTTCATAAAAAAGGGTAAGAAAGCACATAGCTTCCTCATATAAATAGATATTATGAACCAAAGCCTAGGATATAACATCACAATATGTAGAGTGCATCCACTACAAAACAAGTAACCCTTGGAACATGAGAAATGCTTCCAAATGTTGTAGAGTTGCTATCAACACATCTCAAAACTAGTAAGGCCATGAATAGTGCACTGCCATATGTGTACCCTAAGAAGAATTTTCAATAAGAATGAAACAATCGAAGAAAATCATGAATAGGGTCTCCATCAAAGATTGTATTTATATCATAAGTGTCATATAGACAATATATTGGAATATTTTTTCATGTACTTGATCCAAAAAACTTGAAATACAAAATTGATCAAGGATTTCACACAATAGTTCAAATCCATATTTAGAGTGTATAATTAGATGTGCATTATAAATATTTTCAACATTGTTATCTGGAAGATGCCTAATGCAAATTGTTCCTCCTACAAGCACTTCAATACATTAAAGTCAAGGAAAGAAAGACTCGAAGATACAACTCTTCATATTACAATCATTGCATATATAGTTATTCTATATTGCCAAAATGTAAGTAGCTCTATTGAATAGGGGAAAGATCTATTATGAGGTCATTAGGTTTAACATAGAAGAAGGCTTATTAAAGTTCTTAGGGAATTCTTTATAGAGACTAAAGAAGAAAAAAGTACCGTCCAAGAAAATTGCATCATATTTTTTTGTTTTTGTGGTAGCATAGGACTTAGCCGAAAGCATAACCCTATAGAAATATTATTGCAAAGAATGAAAAAGAAGATAGAGTTGGATTTGAATAGATGAGAAAAAAAAACCTAAGAAGGAAGAATCAATTTTCTAAAGAGGATAAAAATCCTTACAAATACATGAGGAACCGTAGAAGAGCAACACAATCTAAGAGGGTTATTAAGCATATATATTAAATTTGATTATAAAGAAGAAAAGCCATTATTGCAATTACTAAGGATAAATATGGATGGATTGTGGCCACTTTCACATATTACATCAATAATTCCAACACGATCTACACATTTCATAAAATTAGCAAACCTGACTAATAAATGGATTGCTGAATATCATTAACACAGAAAATATTATTCTAAATGGAATGTTGTGTTCATCTCATGAAAAAAAACCACCAAAAGCATTGGTTTCATAAGAAATAAATTCTTGTTAAGAAGATCACATCCCACATAATACCCTTACTTCCCATTCATCCTTTTCTCTTTGAACACACAACTTTGTAATGTAGGGGAGAAAATAGAGAATATTAAACTTAATGACAACCCATCACAACCCAAGTCCAAGACTCGTTGGCCACTTCACAATCCTAAATACGTGCTTAACCAATTTAGTCTTGTGACAAACCACACAACAATTAGTTCTTAACCTATTGTGATGCAATTAATCCTTTACTCCTAAATTGTCATGAAAAAATGACCTCCAATTAATTAAGTATTAAAAGAATAACAAGTCTTCAAAATATTAGGAAACATTTGGAGCTACCTTGATTTGTAATGTTGAACATTCCACTTATATTTAAGGTGATTGACCATTAAGCACATTTGAAATCCTTATTTTGTTACTCCATAAATGGCTATTCATAATACCATTTGTTGGGGGGTCTATGAATGTCCAAACCTAGTTTCAGTAAACCATCTTTTTAAAATTGTTTGGCATATTGTTGTAAAGATACGTTGGTCAACTTCCTAAAGCCTTTGATAATGATTTAGAGCTCATCGAGAGAGCTACATGCCTATGTTTTTGTCCCACTAATCATCCTACACGTGAAAACTTTTATTTGCTAACCATTTTCTAGCAAGGGAGGGACTAGCAATCATCATTCTAATTCCATCATGCAAGTTTGAATTGATTATGTAGATAAATACCATCCTCATGCATAATCCACATAGTCTTGCATAGATTTGAAAGGATTTGGCCACAATGATGTTAGTATAGAGAAATATTTGTGATTTCAATTTGTAACTTTGAAATTTTCAAACGATCTAATATAGATCACAAATATGATTTTATGTATAATCATTAATTTGCCGTGTTAAACTATGATGTCTAGATTTCATCATTGATGTTGTAAAATAATGTCTATTCTAATGTTCGAATGATGGACTTTTGATGAATGGATACAATGTCTAATAATTTCTTGTCAAAATTTAAATATCATAAATATATTTGTATCTCTTAGTTTTTTTCCAAGTTTTTGTTGACCCTTGTGTGTCTATGTTGACTCTTTGTCTTTCCAAGTCATTTGAGTAGGAGGTAGGTTGCTTTATTCTTTACTTTAAAATCAAGAGACTTTGAAATGAGTAATAAATCCAATCAAAATTAACTAACTATAACATCAACATTCAAATAAATCATTACAAATATACTTACAATCTAATCACATAATCCATGTGTGAAATATTCAAAACAATAAAATCCCTCAAATAGTATTGTTTACTAAACCCTCTTGGTATTCATTGCATTCCCATAGCTTCCATTTCATAAAGTATGATGTGAGGTTAAAATGGTAGTCAAATATTTAATAAATTTGCTTCGCATAGAAGTGAAAACAATTTTCAAGGTAAATAAAAGGAATTTTGAAGGAGAGTTAAGTAAGTAATGTTGAGTTGATTTGCTACGACTCTAACAACAAACTCATTCTAAATTTCCAAATTTGTTAATAAATACAATGTAGGTCCTAGGCTTCTATGTTTTTCCATGTGTTTGTCATTCTTCCGTGTGTTGGAAAGCTAACAAGTGAAAATATCCAAAATGCACCACTAAACAAACCTCAAATTACACGAGATATTGGAACTTGTGAGAAGGTTTGTGAGGGAGAAGCGAACTTGTATGAACATCAAGAACTTGAAGAGGATCAGCCGGAACCAAATAATGAGAAGGCAATCGGGGGCAGCAGTCGAAAGCCAACTTCCACAAGATCAACTGGGGCATGTAAACCCAAATCAAGCATGATACCGTGGGTCATATTGAGTGATCCAGTGATTCAAGCACACAGGGATCATATGACAGAACATGCGATCATATGCAAGCTTATGGGGTTATGGCCAACACAGAGGGCGCTACATGTCTAGATAAGGAGCCATTGGAAGCCAAACGAGGAAATACACTTACATCTAGGTTCTAAGGGCTTCTTCATAGTGGTGTTCACGAGCCTAGAGGATAAAGATAGGGTGTTTGAAGGAGGGTGATATTTTTACGTTGCAGCGGGACTCTATATGAGGCCATGGATGATGAATTTTGTCCCAGAATATGAAACATTCACATCGGTGTCAGTATGGATAAGACTATAATCCCTTCCTCTGGATTATTGGTGACCAGAATCTTTGAAAACAATAGGCAACAGGCTGGGACATTTTCTAAAAATCTCAGATGGGACTCTAAAAGGAAAATACACTTCCTTTGCCCGAATATGTGTGGAAATGGACTTATCTGGAGCCCTTCTGGAAGCGATAATTTTAGAAGTATGTGATGAAGAATGGGTGTAGACGGTGGACTATGAGCACATCCCAATTCGGTGCCGCAAATGCCATGAACATGGGCATTTATTCAGAGACTGCCCAATAAACAAGATGGAAGGAAATGTAAAATCTACTGAGGATAAAAATCACGAGGGTTTCACCAAAGTTGGGAGCAAAGGGAAAGGAGGCAAACACCCACAAAAGAAGATGAATGAGGATCAACATTCAAAACACAATCAGTTCAAAATCCTAGAGGAAGAAGAGGGCAACAAGGAAACTGTCTAGGAGATGGAGCAAACAAACAATGAGAAGGATAAAGAAACTGACATGGAGGACATCATAGTAAACGACCAGAAAAAGGATGATCTACCAAGTAGTATGGAAGTAAGTGGGGACCATGAGATGACTCCAAGTGAAGAAGGAACACAGGACCATGAATTACAGGAAATTTTAGATAAGGAAAATCTCGATCTAGAAAAAATTTTGGAGCAAGGGATGACCATAGGAGTGGAATCCCTACCTAAGGAGGATTATGACAGGGTGCAACAACTCTTTATTTGGAGATCACAAGCGAAGAGTGCAAGAGTCAAAATAAATCATGATAGCCCGGAACATAGTGGGGTCAAAATGTGGATAATGTACATGCACAATCTTCAAAGAACTCAAGAAGGAAAAGGGGAAGAAAAGATAGAGTGAACTGCTAAACAAATGTGGAAAGCTACTGATTAACTCAAGTAAGATGAAATATCTTACCAACTATTCCTTCAATAACCTTTCTTAATGAAGCTTACAACCTGGAATATTAGAGGCATAGGAAATAGAAGGAAATGATGAAATCTTAGTAATATAATGAAAGACGAGAAACCATATATGATTTTTATTCAGGAAATGAAATCTTTGATGGGCAAGATCAGAAAGATTCACAGTAAGTGGCTAATCAACTATGAGTATCTAGAGGTTAAATCATACAACTCAGTGGGGGGGATTCTTATGCTATGGGACCCACTTAAATTTGGGATCTTGGATGCTGAAGCATCAAGGAACTATCTTTTTGTGGTTTGTCAACCTGTAGGTGATAAGGAAATATACATGATCACAAATGTTTATGGACCTCAAAGGAAAGTAGACAAACTCAATCTTCTCACCTCCCTTGAGGATCTAAGAGCAGGACACCCCAATATGCCCTGGATAGTTGTAGGAGATTTCAACATGATAAGATCTCTCTCAGAGAAAAAAGGTGGTATTAGATAGCTAGGAAGAGACTCCATGGCCTTTTAGAACTTCATAACAAAGATGGGGCTTGTGGATAGAGAAAAAATAAATGGAACTTTCACTTGGAACAACAAGAGGGGAGGAGACTCTCAAGTCACCTCCAAACTTGACAGATTCATTATTTCAGAGGACCTTTTTCTTATAGGCCCTGCCATGACAGCTTCTATTCTACCTTTTGGAGGATCAGATCACTGGCCTGTATAGCTGGAAGCCACCTTCATGGGTAAACCAAGAAACAGACCTTTCAAGTTTGAGAATGCTTGGCTCACTCACCCCAATTTCAGCAGTAATATTGAAAAATGGTGGAATGAGGATCTGAACATTCAAGGCACTAAAATGTACATGCTCCAATAGAAGCTCAAGCACATCAAATCCAAACTTAAAGTTTGGAATAGAAAAGATTTTGGTGATATCTTCAAGGCCAAAAGAGAAGCTGAACAGAAGCTCAAGGAGATCAATTAGATCAACATCACAGATGGCTTTAACGAGGAGAGGCAAAAGTCAACTGACTCTTTGCAAGAAGTATGGGAAGAGTGATACTTGCAAGAGGAAATCTTCTGGAGAAAAAAATCAAGGATTTAGTGGATCAAAGAGGGAGGAAGGAACACAAAACTCGTTCATAGATCCACCATGGCTCACAGGGCACACAACAGAATCACAAAAATCAGAGATTCTCAAGGAAGAGAGATTGAAGCCCATAATGAAATGGAATCAATCCTGGTACAACACTTCCTCAACATTGCAGAGGAACCTCTAGAGGATAGATCCAGGTTCATTGACCACTTTACTCAGTTCATCCCCCAGTTGGTCACTAGAGAGGACAACCATAATCTGAATAGGCCAGTGTTGGAAGAGGAGGTCAATGGAGTGATCAACGAAATGCAAAATGAAAAATCTCTAGGCCTGGATGGGTTCAATGTAGACTTCTTCAAAGCCTATTAGGATACAATCAAACAGTATATCCTTGAGGCTGTGGAAGACTCAAGAAAATCCAAAAAGGTTCTGAAGGCTCTCAATGCTACCTTCATAGCTTTAATCCCAAAACAAGAAAATGCCATGACTCTGGATGGTTTTAGACCCATAGCCTTACGTAATGTGGTGTAAAAAATTATTTCCAAAGTGATAGCCGATAGACTTAACCCCCTTCTACCTTCTCTCATCTCGGAGGAGCAAACAAGCTATGTGGAAGGAAGACAAATCCTCAATAATATCATCCAAGCTCATGAGGTGGTGCATTCTTTCAAAAGCAACAAATAGGGGGGCATGATCATTCAGTTGGACCTTGCAAAAGCCTATGACAAGTTAAGTTGGCCTTATATAAAAGCAATTCTAAGAGCATACAGCATCGACTAAAATTGGATAGGATGGGTTATGGCACTTGTCACCACAACCAATTTTTCTATACTACTTAATGGAGTGCCATCAAGAACCTCCATACCCTCCAGAGGACTCAGACAAGGAGATCCGCTCTCACCTTTCCTCTTCATTGTCATGATGGAAGGGCTAGGCAGAGCAATTAAAATGGCAAATGTTGAAGGACGCATTCAGGGTATCAAGCTCACCTTGGATGGAGTGGAAAACACTCATCAACAATTTGTGGATGAAGCTATGCTATAGGGCATACCCACAGTCAGGGAAGCCAGAGAGATTAAACAAATCTTAAACGACTTTGCTAGGGTAGAAGGCACAGAGGTAAACCTCAACAAATCCAAAGTCTTTTTCTTTAACACTAATATTGCTATTTAGAGAAATATTATGAGAATCCTTGGTTTCCAAATGGAGCAGCTACCTTCCAAGTATCTGGGAATACCTCTCATTGACAAACCTCTCAGCAAGAAAGTATGGGAGCCAATATTAAATAAAGGTTAGAAAATGGACATGCAGGGCACTAAAATTGGCAGGGCGCCTAGTGCTCACACAAGTAATCTTGCAGGCAATTCCCATCTTCATGTTTTCAGCTCTTCCAGCTCCTAAAGGGATTAAGTAGCAAATTCGGAGCATTAAAAGCGATTTTCTATGGGGCAAAGGAGAAGAGAAAAAGAAGTGGGCCTTAGTTGCTTGGGACAAGATATGTATGCCCAAAAGCCATGGTGGCCTGGGGCTTCAAGGCTCTGAAACCCTTAATAGAGTTTCGGGAGCCGAACTTTGGTGGCATTGGATTAAGGAATCGACAGCTCCTTGGGCTAAGATTTGGAAGCAAAAATATGCAAAGCATTGGCAGGAGAAGGATCACATCAAAATGTCAGGGCAAATCAGAGGCTCCCATATTTGGAACCTGGCTTGGGAAAATAAAAGTTTAGTGCAGCAGCATAGCTTCTGGGAAATTCAGGCAGGAAATATTGCATGATTTTGGGAGGACAACTGGCAATAACCCAATATATAAGGAGGAATTAGCGGCTCTCAAGTGTGACACAGATAACAAAGGTCTACTCATGGCCAAATATTTTTTGGACCAGGACAAGAATAATGGAAAATGGAGGAAGTGGAAGGATCTAGGCCACAATGATGAAAGTCCTATGAACACCATGGAAAAAGAGCTTAACCAGGAACTAGAGCATAGAAGGATTCTAGTCTCCTCCCTACTTGACCAATTGAGATGGGTAAAGAACACCGAAGGCAACTTTAACCTCAAAGAAGCTAAATAGGAAGTTATAGGATTTAACTATAGAAATCCCAATCAAGTTTGGAGGAAACTTTGGTAGAGCCCCTACTCGATGAAAATAAAAATATTCATCTGGCTAGTGCACCAAAGGAAAATCTTGACCTGGGAGAATCTCCAAAAAAAAGGCTTCATTGGGCCTTCCAAATGTTACCTATGTGGCTGACATGAGGAAATGATGGAGCACCTTCTCAACCTCTGTTCTTTCACATCCAATGTCTGGGACTGGGTGGCCTCAATCTTTAGACAAACAAATAGGGATGGTCTCAACATCTCCAACACTTTGAAGAATTGGAGAAAGAATTTTTGAAGGAATGAAATTATTATTATAGCCAGGATCCTAGTTCCAGGCTTTGTAATTTGGAATTTTTGGAAAGAGCATAACAATCGGATTTTCAAAAACAAAGGTTGAAAAGCCCAAAATATCATTGAGCTAATTTTCAAGTAGCTCAAAGGCACAGTTAGAAGCCTGTTGAGGACTCTGCCTAAGGATCCTCCTCTGCCCCAAGAGGTGAATATTATACTTCATTTGGGCCTACAGTCAATAAGCCCACAGAGATTAATGAAGGGAATAAACCAAATAAATGTAGACATCAACATTTGGAAGCCTCCTCCTTAGGGCTTTCTAAAGGTTAATGTAGACGGAGCCTCTAAGGGCAATCCAGGGCTAGCTGGCTTTGGGGGTGTTGTCAAAGATGAACAGGGTCAGATAAAAAAGACTAACCATGGCCACTTGGGCAAGACCACTAATAATATGGCAGAGCTCATGGCACTTGAGCAATGCTTGGAAATCTTGTTGGACTCAAACTTACATAATGTCATCATTGAAGCGGACTCGGAATTGATCATTAAAGCATCCAAGAAAATATGCAATGGAACTTCTCCAGATAAAGTATTGAAGCATTGGAAGCTTTTGCAAGTCTTTCAGCGAATCCACTCCCACTTACAAACCTTAAAAATAGTTAGTTTTGTCCATGTGAAAAGGAAAGCTAACATGTTAGCAGATTGTCTGGCGAACGAAGGAGTCATCAATAGTGATAGGGATTATAGGCCTGATTGGGACTTGTTAACCCCAGGTAAACTGTTGGAGGATTGTCTTGGTCAGGCGGACAAGGATATGGAGCTATGGATGCACAGGAAGGATCGAAATGACTCAGGGGACAGGCGAGAGGATAGGGCACCCTAAACTGGCACCCCTTTGTGGTTCTGGCTGTAATACCCATCTCAGTATTACATCGGATATGTGGTGAAAGAACCGGCTATGGAAGCCTCACAAGATCGATCTTCCTTTGCCCAATACACTATGTGGAGGTTTTGATGGTGTTTGGGGTCACACAGAGATTCTGAATAAGCGACATAAGAGCTGTCCGATTCTCTTGATCAATGGTTGTCACTCAGCGAATGAGCACACTAATTTTTTCGCAAAGAGCTCGATTCTAAAACCACAAGTGGTCTATTAGGTAGGGTCTAAGTGGTTTCTGGTTTCTTGGAGAAAGGCTTTGATTCCACTCTATGTGTGACATGTTGTAGCGAGAGGTGAGAAAATACCGCTTACATCGGGTGGTTATCGCTCGCGCTACTTTTCCACCAGATATTGGCGTAGACCGTTGTATCCTTATCAGGTGATCAACAGTGTTGGATGGATCGTGCACATTGGTTTGGTGTTTCGGATTCGAAAATGTTTAGAGGGCTAGCCTAATGGTTTAATCTGATCCGGGAGATAGGTTCATGTGTGTGGGCTTGGGGTGGGCCCGTTCTCAAAGAGGGTACTTTACATCCTGGCAGTACGAATTGCAAGGCACTCGACTCTTCAAGATTATTAGAGTTTTTTGTTGGTATTTGGAAGCATTTTTGTGGACCCCTAGTGGAACACATGTGTCTTTTGTGGGGACCTCTATTCGGTGGAACCGCTTAACAAAATGTTTAGAGTTTCCTTGGGTTTTTGACCACTCAGTCAGATAGTCTAATATCGGCCTCTTGTCTTGCACACTACTCGCCCGTGGGGTGTGTGGTTGTTTTTTGCCTGCATAACTGCCTGTTGACTGCTCACAGAGCTGGTGTGGCTTTTGTAAATTATGTATCATTGGATAGTTTAATAGAAGGTACCACTCTTATCGGATGAAAGAAAAAGAGTAAGTAATGTTGAGTCATTATGCATGTTAAAACCATGTTCATGATACCATGAGAAAAAGAATATAATAAGCGCACATCTAAATTTTAATTGCTAATGAAATTTAACAACATATGCATCCACTTACTTCGCATTACAACAATCTCAAACTTACCGGCATACTAGCAATGCCATATTGAATGGAGGGAACCTTCCCTGGACTTCATTCAATAAGTATTGTGGGTGTTGTTGGAAGAGTCCCGAATGGATTTTCTACAGGTACTTGAGATGCAACCATTTCATTGTGTACCACTAGACCATGAAATAATAATTTTATGGGCAGTTAGATGCTAATAGACTACTAATATGATGCATTTTAAACACAATGCTTATACACAACTAGCCTTTAAAATCAAACAAAATAGGATTTAACTCACTGGTGTTGATAGTTTTTCTCACTAGAAATCTGCATGCATGTGCCATGAAAACCTGTTGTAGCCATTGAAGTGGCCACACAAAACAATCCACAAAATGATAAGAATATTTTATAAATCGTATAAAAAAAGATACCGATCCCACCAAAATTTTTATTTTTAAAATTTAATTACTATAATTAAAAATAATTAAATATTTACATCTTAATCTCAAAATTTTTAAACATCAATAAATTTACATCTAAACTTGTTTTCATCACTATTTATATTTAACAAATCTAAAATTAAAATATATCTTTATTTAAATATATTTACATACCTGAATTAACTTGGTCAAAGGGAAATCTACCAAAATTATGGTTGGGAATCAATAGTTGAATGCCATTAAACATAGAAGGCTACAATCAAATTCACAAATGGTTAGAGTAGCACTTTCATTTGAATATTAAATAAATTGTACTTAATGCTTGATAAAAGTCTAACATGATGTGAACCTTGCAAAGTTAACTACTTTCAAACTGCAAATAATAGTTTATTTAAATGGATAATATGACAACAAGAAAAAGGAATTAATGAAGTACTAATAACAATAAAATAGAAGGAACATACCATTATTTGTGAAGTGGTAGCAGGTTTTCTTTTTGACATCAATGATGGAGTATTGTTGCCAAGACACAAGGTGCTTGCATTCATTGGAAAGCTTGTCTTAAAATCAGGTGTAGATACATTAGAAACAACAACTACCTTGTCTAAAATAGGTTTTGGGAATGTGAAAGGTCCTGGTATTAGACTAGTTTCAATTGAGTTGCTTGACATAAATGTAGGAACTGTTGTTGGAGTTTCCAGGGTTGAAGAAGATGAGGCAACATGGGAGGATCCAAGCAAATGGAAGCTTAATGTAACTAAAGGTGAGGATACCGGGGATCAAAAAAGCCCCGATGAGTGAGTTTTTCTTGATGGACTTTCTTGTACATATGTCCCACTTAATATAGGTGTTGTGAAGGTTGAAGAAGGTTTAAATTGTGAGGAAATGAAAAGAGGAGAGCTTAATGATGTTAAAGATGAACAAGTAGTTGATCCTAAATTTAATGAAGGTGGACAAAATGATTTGGATGGTGCTTCAATTGTTCTATTACTTGAAGGACCCATTGGTGAATGAAACCCAAATTTACCATAGTCTAGTGTTTTTGGAGCACATGTTATTGAAGATGTTGTTGGAATGGAAAAATTCAGGTTTGAGAATTGAAAAGGTGTTTGGCTTGTGTTAAGTGAATTTGATTGTCCAGCAAATAAAAAATATTAAAACTTATTATGAAAAAGTAATTAGTCATGTTCAAGTCCACGTGCCATATAAATAACTATACATGTTGGATGAATACACTCATGGTTGCGTACCTTTATCTCCCAGTTTATAGTCCTCCCATCTTAGTTACTCGTGACTTTTTTTCTTGCATGTAGGAATGGCAGATATGGAATGAATTTTTCCAAGATTTTTTCCACCGTCTACTTCAATTGTCACTTTGTAAGGTGTCAATCTAATTCGATCATCTTGCTTTTGGAGCATTGGATCATGAAAAAGAGTGTTACTGAATCTTGGGGTTGTTGGTTGGGTTGCTTGACAACATAGTGAAAATAACAATGTGAGCTAGATGAAAATAATTTTAAATATCAAGTTCAAGAAATAACAATTTACGTTTCATTTTTAATTTGAGAGTTTATACAAGACATGCCCTAAGGTCAGGCTTGCGCTACATAACATGAACTTGTTTTATCTTACATTTTAGGTCTAAGGGGTATATATTCCACCAAAATTTATTGATATTTGCACCTAATCTTGTCTTTTTGAAATGGCTTTTAGGTGGGGTAAACCATAATTGGAACATTGTCGGATGGTTTAATACTCTAACAACTTCATTGGTGAATGTAAATCCATCTTGGAAGCAACATATAACCTTGATGCAAAGAAACAATCATTGTTTTGTAATATTCTACCATTTAAACATATATAAAGGCTTGTTAAAAATTTTCTTAACAATGGCTTGGTTATTAGCACCAAGTTGAGATGTTGGAGTACTTCTAAATGTTGGATTTCTTGTTGATGAACTTAGGTTTGCTCCAAATATAGGATATGCTTGACCATTATCTACATTTCTATCAAATTCAAAGCTTTGCTAGTTGAAGCACTAAAGGTAGGATTGGAGAAATCCCCAGATGATGTGCCAATTGAAGTGAATGAATGTATGGGAGAAGATACAAAGGAAGGCATACTTGTTACCCCAAAAATAGGTTGATTAGATGTACCAAAAGCAGACATTGTGGAAGAAAAAGGATGATCACTAAGATTTGCTTGAGATGTGGGGAAAGTAATTCCAAATCCCGCATGACTGCTACTTGGAACGAAACCTTCACATGAAGGAGTTTGATTAAATGACAATGTTCCTGCATTTGAAAAGAAAACCAATTTCATAAAACTAAATCATGTTATTTAAATTTTCTCAAGATATTATGTATAAATGAACATTTATATTCTATAATTTTCTCTTATGAATTGAGCATGTCCTAATAGATGGAAGGTAATTGAAATATGTACAAAAAATATTGAAAAAAAGAAATATGAAGTCATAACTTAGAATATGAATATTAATAAAACAAAATCATAAGTTGTTGGAAAATCTTATATCATGATTTTCAATTGCAACATTACAAGCTTTGTCATTTCTCTTTTGGAAACAATGCTTCTATAAAAATTTATAGTTGTTCCATTGGCTAAGTAGCCACACTATGGCACAAAGAGCATAGAATAGATGGTGATGGGGTGTATTGTTAAGTCGCTCCATGATGTGAAGGTCAAGGGTTTGAAACTCCGTGGGAAAAAATCCAGTCACGTTAAGGGTTGGTGTGGCCGAGGTTAGGTGCGATCCCTGGGTGATTTTGATGGCTTAAATGCCCCTGGGTTGCTATTTCTCAAGCCACAGTTTAAGACTAATGTAATATCTAATGAACTTAGACTACTTGAAAAACAAAACATAAAAAAGTAGCCATGCTATGAGAGTTGTCTTTACATTGTCAAAATCACTTAGGACTTCCACCTGGTCTCATCCTCACCCACTCTGTGGTTTTGAACCTAGGTTTCCATGTTTAACATAATCTCAATCACCTCTATGCTTACCACTACACAACCCTCCTTCCATGGGAAGCCTTTATCATTTTAGCACATGGATTGGGAATTAAGGTAAGAAATGCAAATTTTCAATCATAGTTCCAAATTACCAATTACTGGTTTATATCTAAATTTTCTCGTAAAAAATTTTTGAAACTAATGCTTTCCATGAGCTAAATAATTCTAAAATAATTTTCTTCTATTTATTGGAGCAAAGATCATGCATGTGACATGTGTTAGTTATTGGGGTTACTCCATTTTCACTTACTACTTTATGGAATAGGGATGGTTTAGTTTGGGTGGATGCTTGACCTTGGTTACAATGTGAGCATGATCATTAAGCTATTTAATGTTAGCATGATTATTAAACCATGGTCAAGCATGATTATTGACATTGGTAAAAGTGCTAACATGATTATTAAACCATTGGATGCACAAATGGGTGAGTCAGTTGCTTGATTGGGGAGTTTTTACCAAGGAGGAGGATTGCTAGGAACTTGGAGGAGGGAACTTAGCATTAGGAGCTTGGGATCACATAATATACATCTTGGAGGTTGGAAAATTGAATTGAAGATGCTTGGGTTGAGGGGCATGCTTCATGGAGGTTGGTTGTGGACGTAGACACATATGTTGAGGGGGAGCATTTGAGATTAGTGACCACATTGGCACACATGTGAAGAGCATTGGACACATGAGAGGACATGCCAAGCATAATTAGAGGAGGAACATCTTGTATGGGGACACTTGGACACCCCTAGGGAAGAGGAGCCTTAGATTTATATCTTGTTGGAGAGTGTACCATCCCAGAGAATTGGTATCGAGCTCTAGGAGATTCATTTTTAGAGGGTAATTTATCTTGGGGTTGGATAAATCCTAGTATGACGCTTGTACATTCTTGTACTATAGAGCATTGCATGTGGGTTTTTCTTGTTGGTTACTTGTATGGAAATCTCCTTTTTTTAATGTTAGTTTATCTCACCCTTTATACATAGAAAGGGAGGAGAGAACTCTTGTAATTCATTTTATCATCATTGTACTCTATTATTTATATTATATTGGAGAAGTCTTGTAGGGAGAAATATCCTAGGTTTTATGAAGAAACCCTTAGAGAAATACGAGAAAAGAGAGAAATGTCTTGGTTTTCCTTGGAGATATTTATTTTGTGTGATGTGAGTGTTTACTCTTATGAGAGGATAAGGCTTGTGCTATGCAAATTAACCCTAAAGATAGATACAACATTATATATAATGCTGGTTCTTTTGGCTCTTGTTGCAGTTCCAGGGTTTGTACTCTAGGAGAAGACATGGAGTGTGGAGCTAATTCCTTGCATGCTTTAGTACCCATGCTATTAGATGATGAATGAAGGCTAGGGAAACATCATGGAGATCCTAGCTCAATGTGTATTGATCTTGGTGTGATGTATGCTTGGAAGAAGACTTAGTTATTGTATTCTTGATGATCCATACAAGTCTTGGTTCTTATGATGATGCAAGTGTTGAAGATCTAAGGTTTTGGGATTCAAACATAGGATGGACATGTAGACTTGGATGCTAGAGATAGAAATGTCTTTTCATGTTCGTGTATGATGCAACATGGTTAGGGTTTGTAAACCCAAAGAAGACAAAATCACTAGTTCAGAGAGTTTGTGTGATACAAGCTTGGTGTATGTGCCAAGGTGGACTTGTTGATGTTGATATTATCATATTGATGATATTTGGTGTAGAGGCCAACTTTGGTTGGGAGTGATTCTTAGGTGGGAGAAGTTATTGGTTAGGGTTTTCTATTGTTTCATACGGTTAGAGACCATGGCTCATATCAAATTTGTGATAATGTTATGGTATGTACTTTCAATTCATATATGTGTGTGTGTGTGTGTGTGTGTGTGTTTTCAACTTATGTTTCTTCTTGATTGAACAAATTCTAGCACTTGTTCATTGATTTAACATAACATACAATTATGGTGGTTAGGTGATTTAAAATATATCTTGAAGATTAATGAACATACTTACTATTGTTATTATTTTTTGTAACAAGAGAAATCAAATCCATTGTATTGCTTGAAAATTCTTCCCTAAGGTTTGTAGCATTGTGTTATTGAAGTACACTTACATGGTATTTATTCTTTTGGGATATCAAGGGAACTTAGGTTGAAGGGAATTGGAATATTTTTATTGTAGTTTAATATTTCAAATAAGCCTTAAGGGTGAAAGAAAGAGAACCACCATCCATAGGATGAGTTGTAAATTACTTGGTTTATTTATTGGAGAGCAATAGACCTTTGTGAACAATGGTTGCTTGGATGTTGAGGTGTGTGGATTTGTGCTTATGAATTAGAGAAATTTTGAGGTAAAAAATGGGCCTCAAAACAAAAATACACAACCAAAGTCAACTTTATAAGAACCAATAGGATTCAATATGATGATGTCAACCATGGGGGATGATTCACCATTTTTGGAGTAAAAAAATTAAAAATAAAAAAAAATAAAAAACTACTTTTTTCAACTTATCTCCCTACAATTTTACTCAAATTTTGAGCGGGAACACTCATTAGATGAAAATTTTAATTCCTCACATAGGGAGTACCCATGTTGCATACTTTTGATGGATCCTGCCACATGAAAAATGAGAAATTTGTGAAAATTTTTATTGGATTAGGAATTAAATTCTGCATCCAATGAGTGCTCCCACTAGAAATTTGAGTAAAGCCGTAGGGAGATAAGTTGAAAATGTGAGTTGAAAAAATAGTTTTTCCTTTTTCACTCTAAAATTTGAGGATGTAATCTAATTTTATTTTGTTATTTCCACTATTATTTTATAATATTCCTTAGGAGGTCAATTTTAGACCTAAAAATTTCTCTAATGGGGTATGACTTTTGCATAATAAGTATGATGTTCTATCATGAAGAAGGATATTCCTTCAACACGATGATGATTATTCTGTCAACATTATGGAGGAACTGAAGTTACAATTCATGGGTTCATAGGGAGTTGTACTTTTCTTGTAAAGATGGAGTGTTAACTTTTGGGGTTACTCCAAAAATGATTTCACCTAGTGCTAGTCAATTGGCGATGCTTCATGGAAATATGGTTTAGATTAGGTGGATGCTTGACCTAGGTTAGACTAATATCATGACATCCTTATCTAGGAGGTTTGTACCCCTATTAACATGATGACTAACCCATTGGGTATGTCACACTATGGGGGAGTTGGGTGCTTGGTTAGGAGAGGTTCCTACTTAGGAGGAGGAGTGCTAAGCACTTATCTCTAGGAGCTTATGACCATGAGATATACACGTTAGAGTTTGAGCACTTGACTTAAGGATGTTTGGGTTGAGGGCATACTTTTTGGAGGTTGTTTGTGGACACAAAGTTAAACATATGTTGAGTAGAAGAATTGGATCATAGTAACTACATGGGCACATATGAGAGGAGTATTTGTAACATGAGAGGACACATGTCACATAGGGTGGGAATGAATTGCATTAAGACACATGGATAGCACCATGGAAGAGAAGCCTTATAATAACATCTTGCTGGAGGACAAACTATATTAGAGGAGGTGCATTAAGCCCTATGATGTTCATGCTTGGGAAATTTTCATATTTGGGGTTGGATATGCCCTAGTATGGGGGTTGTCTTCTTAGTAACTTGTAAAAACATATGTTGGTTTATTCGCACATGTGATAGGTGGTATGTCTACTAGGTTGTTGACTGTAATGGATTTATTTCCAATTGATGTGATTCCTAGTGAGACTTGTGATAGGTGGCTAATTTGTTCTTGTGGATGTCAATGTGTTCTCTTGTGATAGGCGACTTTTCTATTTCATTGATGGATGGTATGGATTTATTATTAATAAATGAAATTCTCAATAGAACTTGTGATAGATGGTTGATTTATTCCAGTGGATACCAATGTATTCTACTTCATTTACCGAAGGAATGCATTTACATTTTGAGTAGGTGTGATGCCCAAGGGGACTTGTGATAGGTGGCTAAATTGATATAGTAGATATGAATGTAAACCTATTATTAGTGGAAAATATGCATCATTATTGGTTGGTATGTGATATATATTTTAGAGGGTGTGATTCTTAGTAGGCCCTATAATGGGTGGTTGATTTGTTCAAGTGGATATTAATGTTTGGAGTGGATTAAGGTTTGTCATTCGAATGCTTAACCATTTTTTTTTTGCTGATTTTTGGAGCTTGAGATGGGATAATTTATCCTAAGGTAGATCAATGATTATTTGTTTCTCTTTTTTGTTTGAGTTGTGTCAAAGTTTTACGGGAATCGAAACCTAGCTTATTTTTAGTGGTTGTTACCTTGGGAGGGACCTTCTGAGGTTTTCCGTTTGGACAATATTAGTTGTACATCTTGTAAATTTGTGGAGGGATTGATCATGGATGTGATAATGTGATAAAAAATTATTGGTGATCTTGCACATTTATACTTTGTATTGATCTTGGAGACTGGATCTTTCTTTTAGATAATATTCTTCATATATGTACTCTCGTCTTGGAATGTTTGAAATTCAAGAAAGGTGTGGAAGAGAGAGAGGTTCAAAACCCATGATGATGGAACTAATGATTGATTTCAAGTTTAGTTGATGGAAGCAGTGACGAGTACATGCGATAAGATTATTAGATATTCTCAGGGCAAGAGAGTTCACCTTGAAAATACTCTTACCTTAGGACTCTCTTAATGAGGGGGGAGTTACCTTGGTGAGGTTGTTGCTTCAATTTCCAAATGTTTTGATGTTATGAGAGGGATTCTAATGTCCATGGTTTCATGATGATCCTTTATAGCTTATTGGTGGGTTATTGTTACTTTTACCATGAGCTTGGTATTTCATAATTGATGAGTTGAGATGCATGCATATTTTATCTTATATTTTTAATCAATTTGATCCACTTGTGTTGGTAATGTTGCAAATTTGATTATCTTTGTGAGGTGTCATAAATAACCCATGGTTTGGTGCCAACCAAAATTGTCTTGTGATGATGACCTTATGGATGTGAAATTTTTGACAGGTTATTGTTGATGTCTTCCTTATTTTGTAGTGATTTCAAAGTTTGATAGGAAGAAATGATACAAGGTTTTGTTCCTTTAGTTTCATAGATGTAAATTGTTATTTTTGAGTCCCTAGAAAACGTTAAGAGCAACTAGATTGGTTTGGTTGTGTAAACCAAGTTTCTTTCTTGTATTCTCCTTGAATGGTCACCATCCAAAGCTTGAGTTACAAATTGCTTGGATATCAATAGAATTTTGTGATTTCTTATTACTTGGATGTTGACATGTGTGGATATACACTTATGGTCACGAATATTGCATAGTAGGTGTTGTTACCACACAATCTAGAAGGCCTTGGAGAGGGAAACCCTACAAGACAAAATACTAGACTAGGTGCTAACAATGGGGAAATGACCCATTGTCACCACAACCAAGCCCCCCTACTCTTTACAAAATTTCAACAACGTGAGGAGTACCAATAATGATGATATAATTTGAAATAAATATGTTATGGTTAAAGTGAAAAATGATCTCACTAAGGCTCATTCAGAAAGAGGCACAATATAGGCACAAAGCTTCAAAGAAACAAATCACTCTCTAAGAAAATCACTATAAAGGATGGCACAAGACCTACCATTTTGAGGTTTTCAATGGTAAGATGTATTCATGAGGTCAAGCCCAAGGAAAATTGTTTCTTGCAATGATATTTAGCTAATCCAAGGTTCATGGTGGGTTCATGAAACCCTCAAGAAATTTTTCAAGTTGAGGGAGAAGAAACTAGGGTTTCCCTCATAGAGCAACACCTAGGGCAAGATATTGTATGGATGAGTTTTGAGTGGATTCCCACCAAATTGATAGGTCATGTAGTCCAAACCTGCCTCTTGATGTTTAGGCTCTCAAATCACCAAAAATCCTCCTCCCTAAAATTTCACCCTAAGCCCTAAATTTTCACCGTAGCCTTAAAAGGACCAAATTTGAAGAGAGAAACTTATGGAAAAGGTTTAAGGTTGATCACAAAAGGCTTCGACTAGTGCCTTGTCCTTTGGGTGTATTGAGTCAAGGATGCTCTATATAAGCCTAATTTGTTGCTAAGGAGGCCAAAATTTGATGACCTAGGTATCAAAATTCTAGCATTTACCCACTCAATGATAAATGGAATTTGATGGAGAGTTATAAGAATTACTCCACTAGGAACATTCATTACATGTTATACAATGAGTAACATATGAAATTCTCAACTATATAGTGTTTAAAATTAATTTTCAAAAAATTAGGTCATAAATTAGCATATAATCTCAAAGCAACATTTCCATACATTGGACAATTCCAAAATTAAAATATTCAACAATAGGAAATTACAAGGTAACATGTAGCATATCCATCCATTCATCAAAGAAATATCTCCAAAAGCAATCCAAAATAGCTTCCACACATCCAAGATACTCCAATAGCTAAGAAGGAAACAAGTGTGAATTCTTTTAGAGATCTAATTTCTCCAAGCGATGATGATGAGAAAATGAAATGATATCTCTCCAATTTATGCATGTTCTATGATCTTTAATTTTAGCCTAAAAACCCTCAAGTTATAAAATATTGGGCTAATACTAGGTGAGGTTACAAGAAAACCTCACAACCAATGTAAAACATAATAATTAACCCAGAAAAGAGGTCAAAATGTTGATGTAATGCATGTGTATGCCCTTCGAGGGCATGCGTTGGGATCCTCCAGTGCCAAAGTGAGTGTAAAGGGATCCACAAATCATGATGGTTGGCCCCTAAATCGCCATTAAAGTCATCCTGTGGACCCCAATTTTGTGTTTGAGGTACAAAAATGGTCTCATGGGTCTCCTGGTGATGGAATAGCCTGATTCTACTCCAATGCTGAGGGATTTAAAGATGGTGCTATCCCTCCCATGTCTCAAGGGATGAGACAAACCTCATTTCGGCCTCGGATAAACTTCCAAGCCATGTGTACACTTCTAAGCTGGTTTGGGCATTCTATTCCAAGTGCATCATCTCATGAATAATGTGGGGAAAAGTGCAAACTGTTAGGGGTGTTGTAGTGCCCATGGAGTGGAATGATGCTTTACAAGTAGTAGGAGTCCCATGGCTCTCAACGCTTCACTTGTAGAGTGTCATAATTGGTCATAATGCTCCTCTAGTGGACTTGGGCCCCATTTAAGTTGCCCAACCCATGATGAAAACCACCTGCCAATCACACACAATGTCTAGTGTTGCATATGCTCCATTAGGTATAATAATCATTAGTGCATCTAAGTGAACCAAGCTTGTTAGTCAAGGGAAAATTTACACTTCATCTGAGGTTTCCCTTCCAAATTTGGGGCTTTGGTCACATAATAGTATTACCTCCCTAGGTAGGAGTGGCTAATAAACAATCCTATTATGTGTTCCCAACCTCTACGGGGAAATACAGGTCCCAGGTACGTCGTTCAATCAATAGGTGGCATTTGAACAATAATGAAACATAATGGGGGAAAGGAGTCTTAGAGCCATATGCCATGGTCAAAGGGGTAGCAATGATGAGGAGATCCACATTTTGGGTATATATATATATATATCTGTGTGTGTGTGTGTGTGTGAGGAGGGATAAATCATGGATGCATGAGTTATCCCATACTTTTTTTTCCCCACCCCTATTATTTCTTTTTTCATATTCTTGATTTTTCTTTGTATTACTACTCGAAGCTCTAGGAAATGAGAGCATGTGTGTATAATGTATAGCAGTGGTTACCCCCTTAAAGGTGGGGTAGTTCATTTCCCACCAGCGGTTGGGACATGGGTTCCTTTTTAGTGATGTAATAGGGAAACACTGGCCCAAGAATAGGGTGATGGACATAATGATAAGGGGTAGATCTCAAGCTTGCATTTTTCCCACTTTCTATTATTAATGTCCTAACCATCATTTTCATTTTTATAGTTTTCTTTCTTTTTTTCCTTGCGTGTGGCCATGATATACTTTTATCTTTATTTTAGTTTCATCAACCTCTTGGCCATTTTCCAGGCTCGAACTAGATATGTCGACAAGGGAGGGGGGGGTGTGCCAACACCTTGTGGACCTAGAGAGGGGAGATGGTGAATAAAGATCGAAATGTGTGGAGGGGAGTGATAAATATGGAATGGGAAATTGGGACCACACTACCAAAACAAGGGTTTCGCAAGTAGTGCCTTTCTTAAAGCCATGGGCCAATAGGGGAGGTCCCACTAGACTAGGATTGAATATTAACCTCCCATTTAAGGTGAGGGAACAAAATCACGGTCAAAACGCTTCCTTCTTCCATGTCACCCAATAATCCATGCCAAATTCCCAAATGAAAAACAACCATAAGCACCCAATTGCACAATGAATAACATTGTTTTGGATCGAATTTCCTACCTTCTAACACATGTTCTTAACAAATGGGTGAGGAAATATATGACTGATTCATGTAGAAGAGATAAAGTGTCACATCACATCGGATACAAGGTTAGAAAAACATGAATATGAGAAAATTTATCCTAAGGGTATCCAATTTTTGTGGGTAATAAGACTGATGTTCTATCATAATAGAATAATATTATTTAAACATTGCAAATGCACTAAAATTACAACTTGTAGATTCATACAAAGTTGATTGATGTTACAAAAAACAATTTTCTTATAAAGAGGCTGTGTTATCTTTTGGGTTTACTCAAGAAGTGTTTTCACTTTGTGCTAGTCCTTTGGTGATGCTTCATGGACATACAGATGGTTTAGTTTTAGTGATTACTTGACCTTTTCTAGAGTTCTAGCATAACACCCTTACCTACGAAGTTGTTATCCTAATCAATATGATGACTAACCCATTGGGTACACATAATGAAGGAGTTGTTGCTTGATTCAATGAGGTACCTATCTAGGAGGAGTAATACTAGGCATTTGAAGGAGGAAACTTATGTTTAGGAGCTTTATACCATGTGATATACACCTTGAAGGTTAGGCACTTGAATTGAGGGGAATACCTTTTAGAGTTTTGTTATGGACCCAAACACATTTGTTAAGGAGGAGTATTGGAGTTTAGCGACCACATTATCACACATGATAGGAACATTGTACACATAAGAGCATATGTGGAACACAGAGTGGGTATGTCTTGAATGAAGGAACTTGGAAACCACCGTGGAAGTGGAATCTTGGGCTAAGTGCTATCAACTAAAATCATTCACAGTGCAACATAAGTAATTTATGAGAATTTCATTACCATAGTATGACAGAATTTACAAATATAAATTAAATCAACAAATCAAACACAATGAAAAAACTATAAAAGTGTGTAGAATTTCATATAGATTCACAAGCTCATGCAATTTACTAAATAAAAAGATAAGAATCTACTTCTACACTTTATAGTGGAAGCTCATAGAGATCGATGAAAATAGTAATCAACAAGAGGAAGATAAATCAATGACACATAACACAATAAGTTTTCCCGAGGAAAGCCACATCTCAAAACCCCTACTATCTATATTGCATTAATCAGAAACCTAAGATGATAACACAATGCTTGTTATCACAAGAACAATCCCAATACTCAGCATAATAAATCCTCAACTCACAAGAAAACTCTTGGCCAACACTTAGCCAATTCTCCAGCTCTCCAAGTCCCTATTTCCTTGCGCAATTCCTATGGCTGATTAGCCCATATTAAAGGGAAACCAGTGAATCCAAAAATGTTCAATCCCTTCTAGGTTCAGTTCTTGATTGCATGCACCATCTGTACAACTCATAAAATTATACAATTGATAGTACATTGTCCCTGCACTCTAGTCTCAACTGGGTCGTTCTCATAATCGACATGCATGAGTTTCTGATGATGGAATATTCAGTTAACTAGAGTAGCACTAGTGAATGCATTGGTGCACCGACTGTTAACTCTCTATTAGTTCCAAAAATAGTTTGGAACTAATTTAACTGAACTTAACTCAGTGAATTGAGTTATATAATTACAACTCATACTTAACTCACCTTGGACCCCTATAATATAGGGAGAACATATACATGACTTCATAAAGACTTCCCACTTGAAATTCCTAAGCTAATTCAGTTAATTAAAATTAATTAACTATTTACGAGTTGTTATGAGAATAGAATTTGATTTTAATTCTCATTTTAATTCAAAGACAAATTAAACTAGAATTTATGGATTCTATTTTTATCATTTCTTGTTGCTATTTTCAACACTCCCTCTCAACAAGAAAGGAATTAAACTCGATCCCGATCCTAAACCTTTAGAATATTCTGCATGCAACACTTCTCTCTAGCATTGTTGCTCTAGCAACTCCAGAAGCAAAAAAACATCCAACCTGAATCAGAATGATGCCTCTGTCATCAAAGTCTCTGACTGCTATTGCCTCTATCGACTGAAAAGTATGTGCTTCTGTTGACTTTGTCTTTCTTCATTGTTTTCAACTCTTCTCTACACTTCTTCGGTATTTGACTGCTCTAGCCTCTGTCACTTTGATATCTGAATGCATCAATCCTGGTGATTCCTCCCGCTACTATGTACTTGGGGCTCCCGTCACAAGGTACGATCCATGAGATAAATCCTCTCAATGCACCCTGCCCAATTTCAGCCCTCTTGGGACTGTCACTTCACATCACCCCACCTCACACCTGGAGGTATGGCTGCATGTGATCCCTTCACCCACTTGGCTTGAAATTTCCCCATACTGGAGGTCTCTGCATGAGTGGATGCTTCCACTCGATCTCTTCTCTTCTTCTCCAATTGTGGCTGCTCCACAACTATCTAAGACTGCTTCTTCTCTGCTTGAGTGGATCTCTCCACTCGGTCTTCTCTCAACTTCTCTAGTTGTGTCTGCTCCACAAATTCCTGAAGCTGCTTCTGAGGCTTCTTTTGGGGGCGCATGTTGAGAGGTAATTTATTCTCCCTCTCAACCACCAAGTCTCTAACCTTTGCCTTGATCCTCAAGGCTTTGCATGCATCTTGAACCTTAAGATCATACAAGTTCTTGACCCTGTGAACTGGTCTATTTCACCTATCCCGTGGTGATGTGTCTAAGGAAAACATTTCCCTTACTAAAAACCACATCATAGCCACGGTCTTTCAATACCGCAATCGAAACAAGATTCTTCTTTAGTCCTGCAACATACATCACATCTATGATCCTGAGAGGGATCTAGACTCCCTCTAAAAGGTAACCGTACCGATATTGGTAGCTCTATACCTCTCGTCATCTCCAAACTCTATGCTCTACTTGAGGTCTTTCTCCTCAAAATCACTAAAGAGATCTCTATTCCCCGTCATATGGAATGAGGAACCACTGTCAAGATACCACACGCCTCCCATGGTGGTGCTGACCATACATGCAATGAGAGTGAAATCAAGTTTGAATTGTGAAGCTAGAGCTTCATCTACTGCCGTTACTATCAGATCTTTTTTGCTTGCTTTCTTTTGTGGGCATTTCTTGGCATAGTACCTATGCTCGTGACAGTGAAAAAACTTGACTTTCATCAAGTCCATCTTCTTTCCACCCTCCTCGCCTTGGGACTTCTTTCCCTTGGCCTTCTTTGCCTTACTCGCTAAGGAAAAATCCTCTTCCACTTCCTTGGAAGAGGTCCCATCTCTGGTGTTCCTCCTGATCTCCTCCTGCATCAAATCCAACCACAGTTGTTCCTAATCTGGCAATTTCTCCCAACCATTGACAGAGTCTTGATAACTATGCCAACTCTTGGGATTCCTAGAAGAGAAAGACTCACCATATCATCCTTGACAACAGTGATTCCAACACTTTCCAAGCTCATCCCGACAAATGAATGAACTTGGTCAAGTAATTTTGAATTGAGTCTCCTACCTCCATCTTGATTTTTTGAAGTTTATCTTTCAGTGCCAACTTCCTATGGTCCTGCTATTCTGGAAAAGTTCCTTCAATCTTTCCACATAGAATGTAGAGTTTCATTCCCATGGAGACTCGAGACAATGTGGTCTCGAACTCCCTCAAGGATTATCCGCCCTGCCCTTGCCAAACACTTCTTCCATTTGGCCATATTTTGAGCATCTGATGCTGGTGGCTTAGAATTTCCTGATCAATGAAATTCCTTCAAGCCATTGTCTTTCCAACACGGCCTCCATCCTATCTTTCCAGGCTATATAATTT